>QEPC01010235.1:647249-729913 GCA_003113815.1 Sphenodon punctatus
ACTCAAGCTCCTTGCATGTAAATTAATGGTTCAGATAAGGGGCAATTTTTGGCTATTTATAAGCAATTTTTAGCTCCCTGGGCAATAGAAAATTTGTTTCCCTGGGGAAACAAGGGTTCCTGACAATAGAGTAAACACTGGAGCTGAGTTATGGAATTTCTGGGTCACACCACATGACCTGAAAAGATATTAGGCACGTTCACCTTCAACCTGCTAAGACTGTTTTTACAATCTGTTCTTGTGGACATTCACCTCTTTAGGGAGGGGAAAGCTTAGCTATTGTGCTTTTGGAAAGCTTCCCATTGCACTTTCCCTAAATAGGAGTTTAATTGTCCATTTCTGAGTTCCAAAGTTTGGTCTGGAGTTCGGGATTCCAGGTACTTTAGTAACTTGTTTACCAATATCCTCTTCCCACGTGGTTATACAGCTTGCATCAGGTATTTTCCAATTTTCAAAAATCTCTTTATAGATTTTAGATAGTAATTATTTTGGAGAGGCCTGATCAAACAAAGTTCTTACAAGAGGGGTTGGTAATCTTGCATAGAGTTTGCATTTGACCGTGCCATCAAAAACACTCTTTAATTGTGCATAGGTTAAGAAACTCATTCTTACATTTGACAATTGTTCTAACTCCCATTTTGTCATGAATTTTTTGTTTTTGAACAGCTGTCCCACCTTCTTGATGCCTTTAGCGTTTAATTTTTCCAAATGCCCTTTAAGTAATTTATCTTGTTTAAACCGGCTTTGTGACAGGGAGTGTAAGATGATATTCCTATTTGTCCCTCTTTTTAAAAAAAAAAAAAGAAAATAGGCCAACCATGCTGTCCACACAGATGGTGCAATTGGATGATCTTGCCACTTTCTTTTGTTCGGCTTCTCATCTGCCAATAAGAGTTCTTGAAAATCACTCACTCCCAACAGTACCTTTTCAATTGGGACCCAAGCTGGATCAGAGTTATCATTTTTCCAAAATTTTATTGCTGTCAAAGTGGCTGCTTAATAGTACAATTTGAAATTGGGGAGTTGTAAGCCACTGAATTCTTTACTGACAATGAGAATTGTTTTCCTAATGCTTGGTCTCTTCCCTTTCCAAATTAATGTTCAATTGCTCTATTGAGATCTATATAATATTTTAGGAAGAATCATCATTATTCCTATTATTTCTTATTAGCAAAAATTTATATAGCACCAGCAATGTACCTGACACTTTACAAAATAATAGAATAGACACGGTCCCTGCCCTAGGGCTTACAATCTGAGAGACGAGGGGGGGCAGGGGGGAGATGAAGGAAGGGGAACAGAGGGAGAGACAGGGGATGTAACATTCACGAAGATGTGAGGTCCCAGGTGCACGCGCTTGGCTACATAGAGAATAACGGCTAGCTGGTCCATGTGGTGAAGATATGAATATGAAGATATGAATACGAAGATAGGAAGATATGACCGTGTCTATTTTATTACTTTGTAAAGTGCCAGGTACACTGCTGGCGCTATATAAATGTTTGTTAATAATAATAATAATAATACACAGACCTCATCATCCTACATGGGTTTATCTTACCCACCCAAAAGCAAGAAAGGTGTTGCCACTCAACAATTTTGAATTAATAAATTGCACAAAACTTAAGTAATTGTCTTTAAATAAGTTATGTCGGATTACTTAGACAACCAGATATCTAGACACCTTTGTTTTTGGCAATGGAGAATGGAATTGCACTCGCAATTCAGTGTCTGTCTGGGTTTTGTCCTTAGTAAAGATCATTCCTATAGATTTGTATAGGTTTGTTTTGTAACTTGAAATCAAGCTGAATTTTTCTATAGGTTTCAGAAGGTGTGGTACCAAAGTTAGTGGATTAGATAAAAAGACCCACATATCGTCAGCTTATAAGCCAATTTTTGTTCTTGATTACGTAGATGGATGCCAGATGTGTTTTTTTCTTGGCAACTTGCCACTGCTAGAGCTTCTAAAATTATATTAAATAAAAGATGAGACAAAAGGGCACCCCTGTCTTGTGCATCTAGAGAGAGGGAAGGGGAGGATAGCTGACCATTCATCATGATTGGAGAGAAAGGGGTATAGGTCCTATGGGTCTATATCTTACAGCCGCAATATCATTCTGCCATGAAATATCCATCAACCTCTAGGTAAGCAAACATTTTTCTGCTTCAGAGAACAGTCTATGATTTTCACTAATATAATGACCCAAGCCTATTGAGTTAAGTGTATATACCACAAATTTTAACCAGGGCAATTGCAAATACCTGCAATTGGTATCTTCTCCCGGGAGGTCCTCCTGAACGGACAGTCAGCACAGTAGGGTAGATCCCCAACACTACCAGTAGGAGGCAGACATAACAAACTTTATGGGCATGCTCAGGGGATCTCCTTCCCATCTCCAGTTGTTTGTCTGCCTTCACGCGAGTAGGAAGCAGGCGAGCTGCCTCACCAAAGTTTGGAAGATTACAGGCAGCCTACCGTTCTAAGGAAAAGACTCCTGGTGCCAGGGGAGGAGGAAGTCCTCTCCCTGTTCACCCCCCTCCATCAGAGGGGTTTATTTATTTTATTTTATAAATTTATACCCCACCCCTCCTGCAAAAGCAGCCCAGGGTGGCTTCCAACAATAAAAATATAATACAATAAAATACAATTTAAAATAATCCATAACAATATAAATTATTTATATTGTGAAGGGTGAGGAGGTATGTCCCGGGTGCTCCCTTCTCCTACGGGCGGGGGGCCCCTGAAGAGTGGGAGTAGCACCCCCGAGGGGGCTGGCTAATGATCCCCAGGGATCCTGTTCCCCGCTGAGGCCGGGGACGTCTCAGACGCAGTTTATGCCTACCGCGGCACAGAGCCTGGCAGCGCTGATGCTCTCAGTGTCCCGAGGAGGGGACCTGCTGTCCCGTAGAGTCTTTGCTGCAGCTTACAACCCAGCAGCTCTGTAGTCCCTGCGCGGTCCCCCTCTCCCACAGCACCAGCAACCAGGAGGGGGGCCATTCTGGCTTCAGATTTCCCATGCGCCACTAGGGCTCTTACGGCGCGGTGGCAACATTTAGAGCCGGGAGACAACACAGAGCGTGCGAAAGCGGTGGCCTGTAGTCACGCCCCCGTCTTCACTGGCGCCTTTCGCAACGTGGGGAACTAGTCTCCGGGTGCACTCCCCGTCAACCTAAGCCTCGGGGGAAGCCCTAAGAGACCCGAAGCCCTCATAACCCCCCGGTTGCACCCCCCTCCCCGGAAAATGGTGGCCAGGAGGAAATCAACGGCGGCGACAGCCATGGCAGTGGCAGCAATGGCAGCAGAAGGGACAGTCACAGTAAGCCCCCTGTGCCCCCCTCCCCCAGTCCAGGACCCTCATACGGAGGTCCTTAAAGAGATCCTGTTGGAGTTGAAACAAAAAAAGATTCCCTCCAAAACAATACAAGGGCCGTTCCAAGGGGGCAGGGAAGGGCAAACTCCCCATGCCTAAAAAACAGTGCCGGTCTCGCAGGTCGCTAGACTCCCCAGTCTCCTCTGGAGAAGACTCGGAGGAGATCCTGTCACTCCCTTCCTCTGATGAGGAGAGACCCATCAGGGAAAGAAGGAAGGAAAGGCCGGGGAGAGGAAGAGACTCCGCGCAGGCTGAAGGGGATGAGGAGGCTATGGAGATCCAGGCCTCAGAGGAACTCGATGCAGGCTCTCTCCTAGAAAAGGGGGAACTCGACGAGCCAGAAATAGAGGCCTCATTGGACCTGGACAGGCACTTCCCGGTCAAATATGGGGACCAGATCTTTGACCTGGTCGTAAGGGTGCTGCACCTTCAACAGAAGAAGGATAAACAGGCCTCCTCTGAGTCCTCTGAAGAAGAGGAGGAGGAAGAGAGAGAATATATCCCTAGGGCCAAGGCCTGAGACAAAGGGATGGTGCTAGATAAAGCCTACGAGAAGGTTATAAAAAGAGAATGGCAGCAGCCTAATAAGCTATGCAAAATGAACAAGACTGTTATCTCTCTATTCCCTCTCTACAAATAAGGAAACCCTGCTGACCATCCCTAAAGTAGTTGCAGCAGCAGCAGCATCCCTTGCTAGGAACTCTGTCTTTCCAACCAAGGGGGAGTGCTACCCTCGTGACCCCACAGACAAGGGCATTGAGTGTAACCTCAGGCAAAATTTTGAGGAGGTGGCATCAATCATAAAAATGGCCACAGTCATCTTATTTTTCAAAAACCCTGATGACCTGGATAAAGCGGGCGAGTGACCTGAGAGTATCGATGAAAATGACCAGGATACCATCAACAAGGATCCAGCTGGCCTATGCATTCATTGCAAATTCATCCACCAATATGCTCTGATGGGCATCTCGGGCAGCTGCATCCAACATGGTGGCCCAGCGCCATCTATGGCTAAGATCTTGGAAAGGGGACGCTACGGCCAAAAATACACTAGTAGGGGACCCGTTCCAAGGAGACAAACTCTTCAGGGTGTGCCTCAACAAGGTTCTAGCTGATGCAGCGGACAAGTTGAAGAAGCAAACCCTTCAGAGTGTGGGGATCAACAAAAAAAATGTTCGTCCTCCCGGCTCGTACCAATTGACAGGAAATGCAAGGCGACCATATTTCCCGCACAGGGGCAATCAACAGAAGTATAGGCCCAGATGGAACAAGCAGAAAGGGCCAGGACACAGAACCAAGCACCCACAGGGACCGAGTCGCCCTAAGACAGACACATGATGTTGGGGTCATGCACCCTTTGGATCAAAACAACCGATGGGGCAGGCCCCAACGATTTGCGGACAATTGGGCAGCAGTCACCTCAGATGCTTGGGTCCTGCACACTATCCAGAAGGCTCAATAGAATTCTCCCGATTCCCCTGAGACTTTTTCACTGCCTCACCAACATCCATCCTATTCCTGGTACCCAAGAAGTCGAAGGAATGGAGAGCAGTACTTGACCTCAAGAAGCTGAACCAGTTCATCAGAACGAGACAATTCAAAATGGATGACATTCTGATTCGATCGCAGTCTTACAAACGGGCAGTACTGATGTTCGCAGGACCATTCAATATCTTCAGGAACATGGATTTCTGGTGAACTTCAAAAAGAGCCAAGTCAATCCATCCCAGTCACTGGAACACCTGGGGGTGGTTCTGGGCACCCTCAACTACAGACTCTCGCTAACGCAACAGAGGCAACAAAGTCTATTACTCCTGATCAGGCAAGTAGTCAAAAGCCACAGGACCAGACTCAAGGGACTTGCCAGCCTCCAGGGCAGCATGATATTTTGTCTGGGGATCCTGCGGTGGACCAGGTTCCATGCCAGGCCATTACAAAATTTCCTGAGGCCATGGCAGGATCAGCTTACTCAGGAAAAAAAAACCTGGATATGAGTCCCGGAACAGATCAAGAAATCCTTCCAATGGTGGAGTCACAAAGACAGGTTCAAGTTCGGAATCCCACTAGCAGATCCGGACAGAGTACCGGTGATCACAGATGTGAGTCTCTATGGGGCAGAACCACACGCACGGGGCAGAACCGCACAAAGCAGGTGGCTCACCTGGGAGAGAAAACACCACATCAACTGGCTGGAGCTAAGAGCAGCTTATCTGGCTCTGCAGAAATTGGCCCCTCTGATCAAGGGAAAACATGTTCTGATTTATACGGGCAATACTGTGGCAAAGGCCTACATCAACCACCAGGAGGGATCACGATCCAAAACTGCATCAGCAGGCCTCGGTGCTGGCCAGGTGGGCGGAGAACAACTTACAGTCCGTCAGAGTGGTCCACATTGCAGGAAAAAACAACAAGCAGGCCGATTGGCTAAGCAGAGAAAAGATAGATCTGGGGGAGTGGTCTCTCCATCCAGCGGTTTTCCAGACCATAGTAGGAGCCTTCAGGAGTCCAGAAGTCGATCTATTCATCTCCTCAACCAACGCAAAAACAAAGAATTTCGTATCACGATATCCGGACCAACAGGTGGCGGCATTCGATGCTCTGAACCGGACATGGCCCCCGGGGCTACTATATGCCTTCCCACCGATACACAGAACAGTAGCAAAAATCAAGAAGGAACAAGCTGAAGTCATCCTCGTGACCCGTTACTGGCCGCGCCAACCATGGTTTGCGGACATATTGGAAAAGGCCTCAGAACAGCCTCTCAGACTACCGAACAGACACGATATTCTGTCCCAGGGGCCGATCCTACACAGCAACCCAGAATCCCTCAAACTAACAGCTTGGAGATTGAGAGGAGGGCCCTTAGAAAGTTAGGTTACTCCCAGCAGGTCATAGAGACCATGCTCCATTCTAGACACCCAGCGACTAAACGTATATACCAGAGCACCTGGGCTCGTTTTGACGGGTGGTGTGAAAATAGGGGAGTGAGACCAGTTAAGGCCACCATTAAGGTTATCTTAGATTTCCTCCAGGAGGGCTTAAACAAGGGGCTAAAACATAATACTCTACAGAGACAGGTAGCTGCCCTGAAAAGTGTCCTGTGCACCATTAGGGGCCGCAGGGTAGCGAGACACCCCCACATAATACGTTTCCTCAGGGCAGCTAGAGTGGTTTCATCCCTAGTGGCACATCTTTTTCCCTCCTAGGACCTGAATTTACTCCTCAGGGCTCGGACAGGAATTTCCTTTGAACCTCTCAGAGAGGTATCATTTTATTATCTGTCGCTCAAGGTAGCTTTTCTAATTGGGATTACTTCAGCCCGTAGAGTATCAGAGCTGAGTGCCCTGTCCATGGACCCAGGTCTTTGTGTTTTCAGGGAATCATCTGCTGTCCTCAGATTACTCAATCTAAGGTAGATACTCGTTTCCATAGGGAACAGGAGGTCATACTTCCCTCTTTCTGCCCTAGACCATCCCACCCCCAGGAACGTGTCTGGCACAATCTGGATGTCACCAGAGCGCTATGGATTTACCTAGACCGTACAGCTCTTTTTAGGAAGTCATCAGCCTTATTCGTCTCATATAGCCCTCAGAATAGAGGGAAGAGGGCTTCCAAGACAGTTATAGTGCATTGGATTTCCCTTTGCATTAAGGAGGCCTATAAGGCACAGGGAAAATCTCCTCCCCCGGGGATATTCGTTCACTCCCTGAGAGGGGCTGCTGCCTCTCAGGCCTTTAGAAATTCAGCCTCTTACGGGGAAATTTGTTGGGCAGCAGCATGGTCTTCAGTACATTATTTTACATGACACTATAAGATACCGCTGCTCCAATCGGCTGAAGCGGTGTTTGGGAGACAGGTGCTTCAGCCAGTATTATAGGAGGTAATTTAACCTCGATTCGCTTGTCACATCCTTTTTTGGGCTCCTGCCATTAGCCGCGCCCCGCCCCCCCTTCAGCTTTGAGATATTGGGACACTGCTATGGAACGTCCCTACTGTGCTGACTGGCCGTCCAGGAGGACCTCCCAGGAGAAAGGAAAATTGGGCACTTAGCTCCTGAATTTTCCTTCTGCCGGAGGTCCTCCTGGACAGCCAGACCCACCCAGAGTGAAAATTAACTCTGAGGTGCCTAGGAGCTAGAATGAGTCAATGGTTGAAGTATACCACTTTCCCAAAATGTAAGGGAAAGAAGGGGCTAGGGAACCGATAGTTAGGTTCTAGTGAAGTGGAATGTTCATTAGTTCATGGTTAAAACTAGTTTGTGTTAGTATTTGTTATGCAGAGGGGAAGGAAGCTGTCAAACACTAGAGATGGGAAGATGGTTATGTCTGCCTCCTACTGGTAGTGTTGGGGATCTATCCTACTGTGCTAACTGGCCATCCAGGAGGACTTCCCGCAGAAGGAAAATTCAGGAGGTAAGTGCCCAATTTTCCTTTCTATATGGAAAATTTTTGGGAGTCAGCTAGGAGAATAACCCAACAAACAAAACCAATACCCCAGGAGTCTTTGCATAGATTTAGTGGTAAGATTAAGCAATCTGGTTTCAAGCCTCAAAAAAGGAGCCAAGATAGCAGGTGAAAGACCCAGAAATACCCAAAGGAATTTAGTTTGGGGAATATTGATTTTATCTTCCTCAACATAACCTCAGACTTCCCCCGCCCATAGAGCACTTGGGAAACCACTTTACCCTTAAATACCTCTAAAGTAGCCTTTGCTGATTTTCGTGCATAGGTATTCTGAAATCATTTAATACCAGCAAAGGCCTGAAAAGCCTTTATCTTGGAAGCTTATATATGATTATTCCAACCAAGAGACTGTGAGAATAGAAGATCTAGTACCTAAAAGGTTCTCACAACTTCCAGTTTATGTCCATCCATATGCCACAAATACCTCTTTACTCAACTGCCCCCAGGCAGAATTTTCATCTTGGTGTAATTAATCCTAAACTTATTTATTATGCAAAGATGAGCAAATTTGCAAAGAGCTCTTTGCAATCCTATATGAGTTCTTGAAAAAATGACAGCATCACTAGCATACATCAGCATACCCACATTGGTATCAATTGGGGAGGATGAAAATCCAGGTTATTCATAACATCTAGCATGTCATTAATATAAAGATTAAAAAGGAGAGGGGCAAGAGCACAGTCTTGTTGAACTCCCATTTGAGTAGTGAATCTCTTCATCATTTCTCCTCTTAACCCACATCTGACTTGCACCCATGTCCCTTCTTAATAGGCCCTTAATAATTTCAAAAGGGGTGGGACAATACCCAGTTGGTTCAATTTGAGCAAAAAGATACCTCTAGTATTAAATGCTGCTGAGAGGTCCACAAATGCAGTATATAATGTTGACTTAACTACTTTAATATATTTAGGCCTCAAATATTGAACTGTGAATAAGTGATCCATGGTAGCATACCTGTCCCTAAAGCCTGCCTGTGCTTCCGATATTAAATTTCTATCCTCGACCCAATGCACCAAATGGAACAAAAGATGCCTGCCGAATATTTTTGCTGGTACATTAATTAGACTGATTGTTGCCCTTTTTAAATACGGGAACTATTAGTGTACCCTTCCATAAATCCGGGATCTGGAAGGTATCAATAATACTATTGAACCAAGCCATCAGGACCAGTCTCCACTAATTCAAATTTGATGCATATATTTCAGCAGGTAACCCATCTAACTCTGGCGCCTTATTATGCCACTGTTGTTTAATCAGGGTCTCAGTCTGTTTTTCTGAAATTTGGTATGCAGGATCACTATTTGATAATCCACATCATCATCTACATTTGTCACAACCTCAGATGATATAAATTGTGCAGCAAAAAATCTACCCAGACTTCAGCTGAGATGTTGCACTCCAAGTTGTATTTATAAGTTCCAGACCCTTTAGCCACCAGCTGCCAAAACCTCTGACTATCCTTGGGTTACTACTGCATATTGAAGCTTCTCCCGTTGAAGGTCATAAATAGCTTTCTTTTTCCTTACTATTAGTTGCTTATACTGTCCTCTCAGGTTTTTGAAAACATCTTCGTGGTCGTTACCATTGATCTTACTAAGCTGTCTAAGCTCTCAGTTCAGATGTTTCTTTTCTTGCCTATACTCATAATCATACCAAGGGGCAGCTACCTCTTCATGAAATTTAGGAGATTGCAAAGGAGCTGATCTAATCAAACATGGATGTAATAAATTGAGAATTTGGGATAAACATTATAGAATCTCCAGGGGATCTCTTGAAGAAACTACCTGCCTTTTAAGTCCCTCCAATTCCATCACTTTTAATTTCTCACTAACCACGACCACCAATCCTTCATCACAATGAAGTCACTTATTACAAATAATCACTGGAACATTGTCCCAATGATCTCTCTGGCCCTTAGTGGGCTTAACTAATAGACATCTTGTGGAAACAGAATTAAAGGAAAATGAACACTTTCTGATCTTTGAGAAATATTGAATTGTTTCACATCTGGCCAAGTAGTCATATACACTAGTACAAAATCAATAGTACTAGTCCTATCCCCCAGACAAAATGTTGTTGAACCTGAATTCATGCCTGGAAATGAACCATTAACAGTACAAAAATTACATGAAAGCAATCATTTGTACAATTTTTGACCAGCACAGCTAATGCCTTTATTCTCAAATTCCAGAAGGGGAATTCCACATATTTCACTGAGGATCAAGTAGTCTTCATCATTCCAATCAATGCCTCCCAAACGGGCATTAAAATCACCTGCAACCAGGAACGTATCCAAGGGATAAGCACTTTTCAATGACTCAATGTAGGAAGAAAAACAATCCCACTGTTTCAGAATCTGAGCTCATCTGCCTGGGGGGGTGGGGAGGGGGGAAGATATATAAACTGATTAAAATCCAAGAAGGACCTTGATGAAAACTCAATCTAATTGTCAAGCTCATGTTGTCTAATCATCATCATCATCATCATCTAATCTAAATCTGTCCCCTCTTTTTCAGTAGCCAGGCCAAAACTTTGTCAATTTAGTTATGTTTATCAAAATAAAAACATCGTCTCTTTTTCATTTGTTTAACTGTATAGTCTATTTCTAAAGAGTTAAGTTCCCCTTTTAATTTATCAGTCTCTAGACTTAAGGTTTTATGTGGTTTTCATTTATGTCTTCCTGTTATCTCGGTTAACTGAGAATAAAGTTCCTTGATAGTTTCTTCCTTTTCTTTTTTGCAAGCCGCTATGACAAAGATTAATTCTCCTCTGAGAACAGCTTTCACTGCATCCCATAGGATCAAGGGGGAAACCGCCTTAATGGTGTTATTCTCAAAATATTCTTTGAGCACTGTTTCAGTTTCATCTTTAACAATCATATCCTGAAGGAAGCTGGAGTTAAACTTCCAATAACCTTGGATACCTGTATTTTCTTTAGCTCTAGCATGTTTTAGAATCAACAAATCATGGTCTACAAGGGCTGTAACAGAGCAACTTCTACAGCGACGTACCAGTTCTTTGTTCACTAAAATGTAGTCAATTCTGGAATATACTTAATGCCTGGCTGAAAAAAAAAGGTAAGATCAGTACTATTACCATTAGTCAATCCATGTGACAGTCCACCCAGCTTCTTCAAAAAGCTCGCTCAGTTGGATATTCCATCTTCTCAATGGAGCAGGGCTAGATTTATCTCTTGCTGACAATGGGGAATTAGAGTCCCCTAAAATTAACAAATTGCCCTACCGCCTCTCTCGATAATTGGCAAGGCTTTATAAAACAAGCCGATGGTATTTTCATTTGGGGCATATCGTTTTACCCAAGTATACTTTTCATTATTCACCTGCCCCATAACTAGTAAGAAGCGCCCTTCTTTGTATCTTTTAATTTGGTGTATTTTAACTTCTAACTTCATTGCAAACAATATGGCAAGGGCGGCTGGTGGGTTTTGATGTTGGAGGGGCACTGGGGCAGTAAGGCCGGGTTGGCCCGCCCCGCCCGCAGCAAAGCCGGCAGGCCTATGGGCGGAGCTAGGGGGACGGTAGGCCAGTGGCATGGCATAACCCAGCAGCAAGGAGTTCCCAGGGTTAACATAGGATGGAAGAAAACACAGTCTACATGCACATCAAGCTTAAAATAATGTATAAACCCAAAAGCACCAAATTTCCACCATTGTGAACACACCTAACTTCCTAAGATCGCCAGACTGTCAGATACATCTCAGGATTTCAAACGCTCAGTTTTATCAGAAGCATCACAAATTTGCAGCATTTCATACTCCACATCATGACATCAAGTGAACAAAAACCACATTCCAACTCCCCCTCCCCCAATGTGCCCCTCACTCCCCATCCCCAGCAGCCACAACTTAACCCCGGCAGTCAATGCCTGTCCACAGACTCCACACAAACTACTTTGCAGCAGCAGGGAGCAGCAGTGAAACAACGAAGGGACCATTTAAAAAGAGTAGCCACACAACCAGTAGACCCACAAATTTACAAAATGTCATCATGCAAACAGAGCAAGCAAAGCACACCATTTAAAGGCAACATGAAGCCACCCCTCCCCCATTCCCAGCCCAGGGTGCGGGGGAAAAGCCTATGGGATGGTGCGGGGGTGGGGAGGAAACAGCCTATGGTGCGGGGTGGGGTGGGGAGTCTATGGGGAGGATGTAGGGGCGGAGCCTATAGTATGGGGATGGGGTGCGGGAGGATGCAGGTTAGGGATGGGAGGGATATCTTACCTGCTGGCTCCGGCAGTCTCCATCGTCCCTGGGCTGCAGGCCAGGGGGTGGAGACTTTAGGGTTTTGGTTTTTTTAATTGCCCAAGTGTCCTGCTCTCCTCCATAGAGGCAGGACGCACGGACAATTTAAAATAATAATTAAAAAGGGGCAGTGGCAGGGAAGCAGCTGGCCTGGTGGCGTGCAGTTGGAGAGCTGTGAGCTCTCCAACAGCGTGCCGGAAGCCATGTTCAGCATGTGAGGCAGGGACAAGCGCACATGCACACCCCTCCCTGTCTCAGGCACCCAGCCCAAGGCATCGCGCCAGGCCGCTTTCAACAAGCGCCCTGGTGAGAGCTTTCCTTGTGTCCATTGAGCGCAATGGAAAGCCTAGCCCCTCCCTCCACAGCACGTCCTACACGTGCTGTGGACAGAGGGGCTCAACCGCCCAAATCGCGTTTTCAATAGGGCTTAAATTTTGACTCCTCAGGAGTGGATCCCGGAAGTAAGACCTGGCAGCGCCGCAGCAGCAGCCTGAAGCAAAGTCAGAGGCTGCTGCGGCGCTGTCAGAAGCAGCGGCGTGGGGGTTTTTTTGTTTTTTTTTGCAACACGGGCAGCGTGCCCTCGGTGCTTGGGGGGGCAGTGCCTCAAAGGTCCTAGGGGGCCAGCCGCCACTGCAATATGGTAACCCCTGCCCTCTTTCTATCAGCACAGGGAAAAAAATAAACAAACTGTTCCATCGTCTGTTTTTAAGTCTCCCGGTATCTTTTGTCAGAAGGTGGGTTTCCTGCAGGCAGACCAAGTCTGCTTTATGCACTTTTAAGGCATTAAATAGCCTTTTTCTTTTTATGGTACAAATTTAGGCCTTGTACATTCCATGTAAGCAATATCATATTATCCATACTTGTGCATAAAGCATAGTGCACAAAGGGCAATTTCAGACGTGACCGGCTATTCGGCCGCCAGGCTGAACCCTGGACCGGGATCCGTCTCGAATCCCGGTCTGTGATCAGACTGGCTGTCCTTTAAACATGCCAGTCTGATTGCTACCGGGGTCGGGGAGTGGGTGGGGCTGCGCAGGGAGGGGGAGGGGCTGCGTGGCCCCACCCCTCTGACCAATCAGGCTGCTGCGCCTGATCCTGTCCCATGGTTGGAAACACAATCCGGGATGGGCCAAAAGGTAACAGACGTTACTTTTGGCCCATTCCGAATTGTGGCCAATCTAACCACGGTTCTGGACCTTGGGCCGGCCGGAGGTCCAGAACCATGGTTAATTTGATCCCTGCGGGGTGTTCACTGTGGTGAACATCTGGCCAGGAGCAAACAAACATTCATGGGATCGCTGCCACCATAGGGAATCCACTGGAATTCAGTGTGGTGATCAGCGATTTTGTAACATCTGAAATTACCCAATGTGATCATTTTTCCTTTCTGGTCCTTCATCTTCAGCGAGACCAGCACTGCCAAACCAACAAACTTGGCCAACTAAAGCTATAAAAATAAGAACCTAAATATTAACACAAACCTAATTCTGTATAAATCTAAAATATCAGACAACAGGGTATATTACTCCAATTGCACTCCTTTTGTATCTTGTTTTACATATAACACAAAGATTTCCTTATGAATTCCCCCTTACATTATCGCATTCCATCTCCCTTCTCATCCCTCCCTCCACTATTTCCCTCTTGCTTTGTCCTAACGTACCCCTCCCTTTCTTAACCCAGTTCATTCCCTGTACCTCGCCCCAAAGACCCCCACAATGGTCTACCCCCTCCTGTAAGAACATGAATCTGTAGCATCATCTCTGCTTTGCTGCCGTCTTCCAGCACAATTTTCAAATTGCAGTGTGAGTACTGCAGCCTTAGAGCTGCTCTGGCTTTTCTTAAATTTAACTCCTTTATAGGGTAGTCTCTGAATTTCACAATAATGGCCCAGGGCAGGTCTCCTTCCCTGGAGTTAACCCGTAGCCCCCCATGGGCACGATCAATTGCCACATCTTTGAGGCTTTCCTCCCCCGGGGATGATAGGGCTATTAGGGACTTGAGTCTCATGGATTAGGAAGTTCTAGCCCCTCTTCTAGCCCAATCATCCTGAGATTATCTCTGGGAGTGCAGTTCTTCCGGTCCTCAATTTTGCCCCAGAGGAACTGAATAGATTTACCGAACTCTTCTCAGAAGCCATCAGCCTGGAGGCATGTCTTCCACAATCCCAAGACTCCCTTCAGCCACACCCACCCTTTTAGCTACTGTATCAACTTTTATTCATTCGGTCTAGTGGCGCTTTGATTTGCTTCGCCTCAGTAAAGTTCCTCTCACCATTTTTAGCGCTTTTATTTCTTTTAGAATGTTTTCCAAGCCATTCTGATTTTCCGCCTCCCCCCCTCCCACCTGTAATGTCGCAGTCATCATTTTCCCTTGCGCCGGAACTTTAGGCTGGATAGAGGCCAGCAGGGAATGGGGCGAACAAAACTTTTCTAAGTTTGTTTGGATTCTTTTCCTCTTCGGGGGCATATTTACTCATTCACGCAGCGGGGGGAAGCCGTTTTTCCAGTAGGAATTTGCCATGGAGCAGATCATTACATTCCTTTGAGAGAAGAGATCGTTCCCCTGCTGCTAGCAGTTTTCGCACATGCTCAGAAGTCCTGGGATTTGGCAGGCTGTGGCTCTTGACTGGGGATTAGTTGCCATCTGCTTTCCCCTCAGCTACAGCCCTCGTAAGGAGATCAGGCTCCCTGAAGCTCATAAAAGCTACTAAACTGTGCTGCCAGAAGAACCCATCTCTCTGTCTTCTCCCACTATGTATACACCCCAGCACCTAGATACCCCCTCCCTACACAAACACTGCTGCCCTCCAGCCTTGTCCGCGGGTACACGACCTATTAGTTATATTTAAAGCGCTCTGAGTGCCATGGCAGGGGGGGCATAAATAAATAAATAAAAATAAAGATTATCTCTCAGGCTTGTTCCTCCCTTATACACCCTTCCCCGCATCCATCTATCCTTTACTGATACACGCACTTCCCACCCCCCTACCTGCTCCCTAGCTTCGTCCATGCATGCACATCACCCATTTCTCAGCCCTCTTCCCCATAAACACTCCCATAGCACCTGGCTGCCCCCTACCCATCCAGACATTTCCCCAACTGTCCAGCTGCTGCCATCCCCTATACAGCCCCCTAGTACTCCGCTGCCATCCCATTCTCCCCAAACCAAATGAAAGCATATACAGAAAACGGGGCAATCTCCAGCTTTGCCCCCAACTTGCAGAGGAAAAGGATTTGGGCTGGAAGACCACAGCAGAGTGGGGGTGTATGAAGCCTAAGCTGTATTTAGATTGTAAGCTCTCGGGCAGGGACCGTGTCTATTTTAGTCTCTGTAAAGCACCAGGTACATTTCTGGCGCTATATATAAATGCTTATAATTATTAATAATAATAATAATAATAAGCAAGTACAGTCTCACATATTGTGCAACATCTTTACTGCTCACATGGCACAGACATTAAGACAGGAGCTTTGACTTATAATTTTCATGCTTTTTGAAACATGGTTGAATTTGTAAGGGCCTTAACTCCCCTCAAAGGGTAGGGTTTCTATTCTATTATTTCCATGGTTTTTGAAAGGGAAATACATTACCCCCTTCTAGAACTACTAGCCCTGACTCCCACCCCAGACAACTCAAGAATCTTGCCTCCCAGCCCCCACACTGCTCTAACCCACAAGCCCCCACTCACCTCCCAGAGAACCCATAATCCTGGCTCCCAGTCCCTTTGCTCTAAGTCCATATACCCCCATTTCCCTCCCACAGAACACAGGAGTCATGGCTCCCAGCCCCCTCTATTCTAACCTAGTAGCCATAATCCTCTCTAAGAGAACCCAGTAGTCGTGGCTTTTAGCCACTCCCCCCCTCCCCGCTCTAACTCACTAGTCCCATTCCCCTCCCAAAGAACCCCAAAGTCCTGGCTTTCAGCCCCCCTGCTATAAACCTACTATACCCAACTCCCCTCCCATAGAACCCAAGATTCCCAACCCCCAGCCCTCCTCCCTGCTCTAACCCACTAGCCCCCACTACCATCTCAGAGAACCCAGGTGTTCTGGCTCCCACTGAACATGCACAGATGAACTGAGTATGCTCAGTAGCAGCTACTGAAGCCACCTTCTCTTGCCCTCTGTTGCTATGACCCATTAATACACCCATTCAAATTGTGGGCAGGAGGGATCTATTGCAGGAAAAGAGGAGCTCAGATTATGCAGGATATACATTACTACAAGATCAGCAACTATATGCTGTTCAGTTACTGCTAGTAGGGCTAACATCCCCACTAACCATCACAGCATGTAATTCAACATGACAGCAGACGACCACACTATAATAAAATGTACAAAACTTAGGCAGACTCATCACGTATAGAGTCAGTGATCGGAAATTAAAGGGGACATCAACAGACACAAAGCACACTCTAAACAGAGAGACGAGAGAATGTACAACAGTGCCCCTCAGTGTCTGACATGCCCAACAGATGATCCCTGAGGCTGCTCCTCCTTCACCCACTCCACTGCAAACTGCTCTAAGTAACTGCCCCTCCCCACCACCAAACCCCTGCTGATTCCAAGGACCTCCCCCACATACTCAGAAGCCCTGCTCTGAGCCTTGGTGTCCGCCATCCACAACCCACTCCCTTTAACAGTAAGAAAGCAAAAGTAAGGATGATACAAGAATAGAGAATGGAGCCAAATCACAGCTCCATGATTTGGAACCTCCTCATCCAAGACACCCCCAAGCCAGAGATTGTCTGATTAACCCACCTATTCCAAACCGCTTGCTGCAGAGCACTCCACCCCCATCCTTGGGTACCCTCAAGACTATCCAAACCTCCATCCCCACCTGCTGCAACAGCCTGCCTCTCCCTCACACCTCCATACACCATGCTTATTTCAAAGGGATGCTCCTCCCTCAGGCACTCCACCCCCACAGCTGCACAGCCAGCCCCCAATTCATTCCAAGGGCCTCTCCACACCCCACACACTCACCCCACCCCTCCCCTCACACCCTCAGGAGCCCTTCAGGGGGTGGGGGAAGGGAGGTGCTTGGCCTGCTTGTGTCCAGCTCCCTGGACCGGTCCCACGGTGTGGTGGCAACAATTGCCCACCATGGGGGCGAATGGAGCTTGGGCCCCTGCAGTTTGTCTGGCTGCACCCAGGGAAGGTGAGTTGCACTAACTAGAGCGGCTCCTCCTGTGGCTTTAGAATTCCTGTGTGTATATTAGACACAGAAGGATCTGTTCCCTTAGGCTATTACTATTATCATAAACATTTATATAGCACCAGCCATGTGCCTGGCTCTGTACAGAACATAGAAATAGACCTGTGGCTTACAGTCTAAAAGACAAGGAGGGGGAGACAATGGGAGAGACAGGGGAGAAGACAAACAAGCATTCAGGTGGATGCGAAGTCTTAGGTGCGTGTTAACTTTTAAAACAGATCTAAGTATTTAAAACAGATCTAAGTATTTAAAAGTTCCATTAAGAGTTGATTTACATCTTGTCAGGATTTAAATATCATGTCCTGTGCACTGATTTTCTTGTTAGACTTTCACACGATTATCTGCAATACATTAGAGCCAATCATCTTTTGACAAGCATAACTAGGTCACCCTCATGCAAGCAGTACCAGTAGAGTACAGCTACTTGAAGTTATAGGCTGCATTCACACAAGATGCTTAGCATGGAAAGACCTCCCCCCTCCCACACTCTTATTTTTGAACATGTGTAAGGTTTAGGTTCCAAGATGCACTGGGTTGAATTTGAATCAAGTTCCAGAAGTTAAGCCAGAAAAGACTTAACGCTCATACTAAATCCAAGGATTAAGCCACATATCAGTTTGCCTTAATTGCTGCAAGACAGGAAGAAAGGCGATTTCTCTCCCTCAGAAGATAACTTAAAAGTGCCATACTGGGGCAGACTAATGGCTCGTCAAGCCTCGTATCCTAGACAGAGATGCCTCTTATCTTAGACAGTGGACATTCACAGTTGCTTCAGAGAAGTACCCAACTATTTATTCACTCCTTGCCATGTATGAGTTTTATAAGCTGCTATCCTATCCCCTTGGTTATCTCTTGTCAAAGGTAGAGCCCTAACCTATCCGGCATCTCCTTGTAAGGAAGCAGTTTTATACTGTAGCAGGTCCCCACTTCAACACAGGGTGAGTGTTGTCAGGATCGGTCACACTGAGCAAGTCAGATATGGTTCAGCATACGCAGCAGTTTATTCCCACTCAAAGTCCCTGGCCAGGCACCAAGCCTCTGCCCAGTCTGAATGCAGTTACTCACAATCTTTTATAAGTCTAGCCTACACACAGTCATTGGCTAGCTGTATCCAACCCACACAGGCTCTTCTCAAGGCACCTTACATCAGAAACCTCCAGGCAGCCTCTCAGAAGATGTGTTTGCCTCTCTGATCAGGAGCAGACTGCAGCGGTGTTCACCCTCTCGCAGTCCAGAGCAGACTGCCCTTCTTCCTCATGTCTTTATATAGCTGGAGCCGCCACCCGAACTTAGCCACTTCCTGTGGTGGCCATTTTAGGTAGCCCAGATGGCAGGCGCCATTTTGTGGCACAGTCCTGCCATACATACTTTTGATCGTTTTGTCCTTCTCTGTACTTTCTCCAGTTCCACTATATCTTATGAGGGCAACTACACCTGCACACAATATTCAATGTGTATTGCAACATTGTATTATTTTCTGTTTTAGTCTCCATCTCTTTCTGAACACCTAACGTTGTTTGTTTCTGACTGCCTCCACACACCGAGTTTTTCCAATGATGACTCCAAGATCCTTTTCCTGAGCGATAACCTCTAACTAACTTATGATCCAGCACTGTGCATGCATAATTTGGCTTATTTGCCCCCATGTATTTCACTTTGGCAAATGAAGTTTAATGTTCAGTGTAATTAGTTGCCCTCAGCTAGCCTTGCAAGACCTTCCTGTAATTCCTCACAGTCCACCCTGGTCTTAGCTATCTTTAATAACCTTAGTGTCATCTGCAAATTTGATCACCTCATCTTTACAAATTAACTTTTGTAGGTTAATGAATATATTAAGCACTGCCTGCCTAGTTAGGATAATGATCGGATTTAAAAAAAACAAGACAAAAACAAGCACACACACAAAACAATAATCGAAACCTAGTAGCAGACATTGCAGTACCCATGGCGACTTTTTAAAATGGGAGGCAATAATTAGTGCAGGAATTAAAATGGCAGCAAGAGTACAGGCACTCAGGCAGTAGAAGAGTCATGTGACTGCAGCTAAAGACTGCAGTTTTACCGACCCTCAAAGAACCAGGTTAGGTACCTGCTTAGCATTTGCAAGATCAAAACTACTTGTTTGACCATCTTCCCTTTCAGCACATTTACTTGTGACTTTAAAACCCCAGAAGATGCAAAGTATTGTTTGGAAAACGTACTGCTATCCTTATTTCATTAGTATTCAAAGGACAAGATTTCTAGAGAATAAGTGTTTTAGACAGTAGCCAAGACCCTGCTTTTAAGTAATTTAGTGCATTAAATAGGCTTCCATTCTACACATGAGTGACTAACTGTTAATGGCGGAGGCATATGCCCTCTTCTCTCAGCCCTGCCCCTCCCCCTTTGCCTATGGCCAAGACTTCGCTTCAGACTCTTTGTAAAAACCTTTAATTTCTTGGAATCTCTTCTGTCATACAGCTGACGCCCCTTCTACAGCATGACTCAGGATCCCTGTGATCATTTTTAGAACTGTTCCCTTACACTCCTTTGGCTATTGCCACTATAGTCAGAACAGCTTGGATCATTCACCTTTAAGCTTACTTCAAGCCCCCTCCCAGAGGTGGGTAGGGAAAAGATTAATGCCACTGAAGTTCTCATTTTATTCTTCAGTTTTATTTACAAGTTACACTGATAAGTTAAAGTAGTTTAGAAAGTATACAAAAATCTTTAATCCATTATCCAATGCCAGGTCAAAAGCCTAAAGTCAAAGCCATGTTACAAAAATTTTTGAAAAAAGTGCAAAGTGCTAAGTATAAGAGCGTCAGGGCAAATCAGACAATATATTTAAAGCTGTATGTGTTGTCACAGGACAGTCTCTTGCCTTTGCAGCGGCCACACAGCTCTTGACGGTGGGGTCGCTTGAGGTCAATGTGTCTCTTCTTCTGGGGGCAGGAGCAACGAGTCTTTGAGCAAATCTTAGAAGAGAAGATTTTTGT
Organism: Sphenodon punctatus; assembly: GCA_003113815.1. NCBI lineage: Eukaryota > Metazoa > Chordata > Lepidosauria > Sphenodontia > Sphenodontidae > Sphenodon > Sphenodon punctatus. The sequence goes on from QEPC01010235.1 coordinate 667,543, forward strand.
TAGCAAGCACCATGTTGAAGTCTTTGTGGAAGACTTCAGACATGTCACAGTCAGAAGTAGTGAGGGATTAAGTGAGCCACTTCCATTCCTTTTTGTAGGATCAGTTCCATACTGGAGTAAGCAGCTTCTGCTTGGAATCACAGTAAGAAGCCCCTTATCCATAGTACCATATACTATGGTAATGCGCTCACACACTCATATGAACAACATGCCCCTCTTGGTGTCCAGATAAGAGGGTTTCTTCTATACATCAGCAGCTGGCTTACTGCTCTAAAGGCTGCACTGTTCAGTTATAGGACTTGTCACTCACAAAAGGTCATGCGACACATTGGGACCTAGATTGACAGTTGTACTATCAGCCATGTGTGTATTATTCCACTAACTGTGCTCTTTCAGCCAGTCTACAGGTTTTCAGGAAGCCAGGTCTTGATTTATTTGGTTATGATTACCTAACCTAATGTTTCTTCCCTTCTACAGACAGCCTTAGGACTGTATCCCCTTGAAAGGGAACAAGTTTTCCACTCTTGGAAAATAGACTAGCCTGTGGGAAAGCAGGTTGTGTGAACCACACTGTTACATTGCTCTACAGCAAATGTACTCAAATTACCATGGAGCACTTTTACATTGTTCCATAACAGGAAAGTCTCCACAGCCTGCTACTTTGCAGTACCAGATCAATAACCACTAATGAGGCACTTTGCAAGTGAACAAGGGGATTATTTTACTACCATTGCATCAAGAGTAACAATTTTAAGTTCTCCCTCTACACAGACTGCTGCGGAGGAAGCATCTTGGAGGACGTTTTACAACAGACCCAGGCCCTGCAGTCTTGGTGCTTACCTGGTGTCCAACAGCTGTGGGGGATTGGATGAGGGCCAACCGATTGAGGTTGAATCCTGACAAGATGGAGGTGATGCTGGTGGGTAAGGCCACAGGGCTAACAGCCTCCGTTGTGGACGGGGTCTGTCCCACATTGGTTCCCCAGGTGCGGAGTCTGGGGGTTTCTCCTCGACGCGCAGCTCCGCCTAGATGTCCAGGTGGAGGCTGTGGCGACGAGTGCCTTTTGCCAATTGCATCTAGCGCGGCAGCTTCGGCCATATGTTTTAGACTCTGACCTGACCACCCTCATCCATGCTTTCATCACCTCTAGACTATACTATGGTAATGCGCTCTACGTGGGGCTACCCATGACAACGGCTCGGCGACTAGAGCTAGTGCAGAATGCAGTCTCTTGGTGGGATTGGGCAGCCGGGAGCACATAACACCGGTGCTCTGTGCTCTGCACTGGCTGCCAATAGCGTTCCAGGCCCGTTTCAAGGGGTTGGTTTTGACCTATAAAGCCCTAAACGGTCTAGGCCCTGCCTACCTGTGGGACCGCCTCACCCCCCCCCCCAGGTGCTGGATCGACCCCTGCGATCGTCCGGGGGTGTCCTGCTCAAGATCCCCCGAGTCTTCTGGGGGGCCACGCAGGATAGGGCATTCTCTCAGTGGCTACGCCGTGGCTGTGGAACTCCTTTCTGGTGGGGGTGCGGCTGGCCCTGGACCTCCCCTCTTTTTGGAAAAGTTGTATGATCTGGCTGTTCCGCCAGGCGTTCGGGGGGGGGAGGAGGAGGGAGTGCTGTGGTGGTGTTAAATGTCACCCTCCTTTTGGCAGTTTTAAAAATGTTTTATATTGGGTTTTATTTGTGTTTTTATATTGTAAGCCGCCCCAGGCTGCCTGATAGCAGGAGGGGCGAGGTATTAAATAAATAAAATAAATAAATAAGTGCTCATTTACCTGGCACTGGATTGCTTCCACTTTATAAGGATTGAAGCCCTTTTGGCATTTGCGACAGAGTTGTTTAAAGTAAACCTAAAGAATTAACAGACATTCAGTTACCACATGGCAATTCAAGGTGCTGGTTTTGACCTTTAAAGCCCTCAACGGTCTAGGTCCCATATAACCAAGCAACCACCTGTCCTACCATATCCCATCGCGGTCGCTACGGTCAGTCGGGGGCACCCTCTTGCAGGCTCTACTGGTTACTCTTGCCTGTAAGATGGGGGTGCACAGGAGGGCATTCTTGGTTGCTGCGCCAGTTTTATGGAATTCCCTTCCCCGGGAGGTTTGCTCGAGCATCTTCCAGAGGCAGTGTAAAACTTTATTTGGAAGAGCATGTGGCAGGCGGGATGAGGGTTAGTTGAGTTATTGGACAGGGTTGTGGAGAAGGTGGGAATTTCGAGGGGAGGGGAGTGTTTTACTGCAGAAATTTTTATTGTGTTATGATTGTAAGCTACCCTAAGCCCTTGTGGGAAGGGCAGTGTACAATTCTGAAAAAAAATAAAAATAAATTGACAAGTGAAGTATTTTCTAGATTGATCCCAAGACCAACCATAAATAGTTAAGTAGGGAAAAGGCTCTTCCATTTTAAAAGTGGACTCGTTAGGTCACATAAGATACCTTGTTACTTCCTGAAATGCACCACACATAGGCACTCTCCCATCTGGTCTTGCAGTCTTTACAGTGGAAGTAGCCATATTTCTGTTCTAAGAACTGCAACAGAGAAAGCATTGCTATATAAGATTTTCTGCACCAAAGCCCTGAATCCACTTGGTTTACTACTAGACAGCTCAGTTAGCAGGAAATTCAAGTGTCACATCTGTCTGCAACATTGACAGTCATTCTCCTCCTCATCCTTTTCATAAGAAAATTATGAGACCAGGACCAGTTGAAGTAGTTTTCAACTATAGCCATTTCCCCATGCTACTTTCTAGACAAATAAGGCCCCATTTTCCTGGACATGTGCTTACATCTCTCTACCCCGACCCTTAGGAAAGCACTTAAGCCTAGATTTTCCTGTATCAAGACATTTGGCAGCTGTGGAATCCCCTCCCACCCACACCTAGAGAAACGTACTAGGCCGCAACATGGGGCAGTTGTATAGCAGTAGCATACTTGATCATTCCTGGGGAAGGGGAAAGGGTAGAAAGCAGTAATTCCAGACACCCGCCCTTCAGTTTTCAAGTCAGGACTAGTGTGCACCCACAAGAGTTTTACTTATATCTTATACTTTAGTTTGTAAAGCAATGATTTGGACTTGCTCAGACAAGAGTTCAGTTACAACTGGAATAAGTAGAACTAGAAATGTTAGTACTGAAGTCGGTTGGGAAATGGAGTTTGAGCAGAGTGTTGCAGGGGTTTCCATTTACTGTATTCATGAGAGGAAGAAGTTAAATGCTTAATCCAGAGATCAGAGATTGGTAAACAAAAATATTTCAGGCAGTCTTATCTGGTATCTAGCCATCACAAGGACATGGACTTCATTTCAGAAGTCAGTACAGAGAAACAGCAGTGATCAACAAGAATAAGGCAACGTAGATCAGGAGTTTAATCCAGATTCTCATGGACTATGTCTAACAAGTCTGCTCAGAAGCAAGACTTCAGGGACAAGGATGGCTGGATTATGCAACAGTTTAAGAATAGGTCAGGTACTAGGAGTAGCCATCAAAAGGCCCGCTATGCAAGAGCCTACTTCTCCTCCTTCATTCACAAATAAAAGGGATACCTAGCCTTTAATATCTAGGGATGGGTGAACAGAACGCGGTTCGGATGTACAGTCAGAAATCTGAATTCGGCTCAGTCGAACAACCAAAAATAGTGCTAGCGATACCGAAACCCAAAACAATGTTTTGTTTGACCCTGAAACCATCCGTGGTCTCCACCCCTGATGCCAGGAAGTCTGCTCCTCAGCTGCCTCCCACTTCCAGTCATGTTTTTCCCACCCCCGAACTCATCTGAACTTTTCCAAACTGTTCGGCCGTTCGGTTCGGTCATCCAAACAGGCCGAGTTCGGACCGAACTGCGTTCACCCATCCCTATTAATATCCAGCGTAGTTGTGTGCTTTTTTGTCCAGGAGGGGACCAATGTCCCCTCCTAGTCTGCTGTCAGATTTTGTCCCAATTTTGACAGCCCTACTACTATTTGATAAAGGACTGTTTTTTAAAAAACCCAACAAGATTCAGACTCTACAAATCCCAATGCCAATTCAATTCTCCCCATCGAGATGCCACAATGTGTACCTTTAACTGGCCAACACGGTTATAACCCCATTCCAAAGGAGGAGTGGGCCAGGGAAAGGGACTAGCACAGCATATGAGCAGCAGGTGGAGGAGGCGGCGTATGCCGACTTGACAGCATGCGGGGAGGGAGAAGAGACCACGAGGTCGCCGCACAGCGCTGCTTAGCTAGCGCCTTCCCCACCTGGGAAGGGAAGGGAAGGGGCGACTGAGAGGAGTCCGGCCCGTGCAGCCTGCCAGTCTCCGCGGCTCGAGCAGGGGAGTCCTAGCAGCTTTGTCCTAGCAAAGACCGCCCGGCAAACCCCACCCCGTGGCAGAGCGTCCCGCATCAGGCCGAAGACCTACTGGAGCCCGCCCCCACCGCTAGCAGCTTCGGCGCTGCCCACCTGGAAGGCGGATCTCTTGCCCTCGCTGGCTCCTTCTTTCTGCAGCGGCGCCTCCTCGTCTGCCTCTGGCTGCCCAGCTGGGGCGGTGTCTTCGAGGGTCTCCTCAGGGGGCGTCTCTGCCGGGTCAGGCGCCGCTTCGTTTTCGAGGTTTTCCGTCTTTTCCTCTGGGGGCTCCGCGGCCGGCGCCTCCCCCTTCTTGGCCGCTTCGGGCAGGGTGAAGAGCCGCCGGTCCAGGACGGGCGAGTAGAAGCCCAGGGGCCCCCGGCAGTTGAAGCGGGACGAGGGGCTCTGCGGGCGGCTGGGCTGCAGCGTTCGGGGCCCCAGTGAGCACTGCACCGAGGTGTCCACCCTCGGGTTCACCTGGATTCCCACTTCCTTGGTGTTGGCCCTGCGGAGCCGCGGGGTGAGGCCCGGGCTGACCTGGGACAGCAGCGCCTTCAGCTGGGCCCGCTTGTAACTGTCTAGGTAGTCAGCAGGCTCCGGGGGGGCTCCCGAGGAGGGCACCCCCAGATAGGGGCTGGAGGTGCTACTGCTGCTCTTACTCTGCTTCCAGCTGGGCTGCTTCTGCTTCGGCGGGGGCTTGGGGGCCACGCTGTGGCTGGGGGTAAAGGTCCCACCATAGCCCTGATACACACTGTAGGGTGAATAAACAAAGCCCTCCATGGCTTGGTGGTACTGCCCTGGTTTAGCTTCCTGCTCTGGCTTTTATTCCTCCTGCCAGCACTGCTAATTGGTGCTAATTGAAGGAGAAAGTAGCATTCCTTCGGGGTGATGAATGAAGCCCACCCAGGCCTGATGCTGCTCTGCTCTCATTCACTGGGAAGCTTTTTCCAGTTTCTGACACTGCCACATGCAAAGACTGGCTGCAATATTCAAGCCCATTGGCTCCCATGAACTAGATTCCACTCTGGAGTTAGTGGTGAGAATTATCCATTGAGAAATGACTGAAATAATGTGACTATTATAGTCTGGATTCTGCAAAGACATACCTTATAATGGGCAACACTTATTATCTAGGCCAGTATAATAAAAGAAGAATTAATCTAACTAACATGTAGAGCCATCCAGTGAGGCTTGCATTGATGTGGAAAAGGGAGAAATATCTCTCTTAGTCTAAAGATAATCAGGGGTCAAGCTTTGCCAAGGCCCCCCTCTCCCCCCGTTAAAGAATTAATTATTTAAAAATTATAGTGGGCGATCTCTTTGAAGTCAATAGGGTTTCTGGCTGCAGTCCTCCTTATTCAGGAGTAGTTCCATTGCTCCCTGGATTAAGGTTTGAGGATTGCAACCTAGGGCACAACCCCCACCCATGGAGTCAAAGGCTGAGTGCCTATTGATTTTAATGGTGGAGGACTGCCCAAACTGTTTGTTAATGTGGTAAACCCCTTCAGACAGCCCCCGATCCGCAGGGGAAACCAGCACTGGCTGCACTTTGTGTACTGTCCCTGCAGTCAGGAAAATTGTGTGGAAAACAAAGACTTCTCAGAAAGAAACAGCTGTCAGAAACAACCCTGACCTCTGTCTGATTCTATCAACATGTCAGCAGCATCTCACAATTATTTGCATCTTAAAAGTTGAATAAAAGCCATATAATAAAAGCAGTATAACTGCAATTTGGAAGAGTTAAGCACTATTGTAGAGCATGTCAGTGGCATACCACAGTATTTTCTATTTGGAACTAACATTTTATTCTTGGCCCCCAATCCTGTAAAGACTTGTGTAATGCTTAAATGTAGGCATTGTGAATTGTCCCCATCAAGTAAAAAAAACAAAAAAACCTCACTTCTGTCTTATTTGTGAACTTCTGCAAGATTTAGGCCACATGATGTTAGGTGTAATGCAGATCAAGTCATAAAAGCCAGTCATGAGAGCCAGTGTGGTGTAGTGGTTAAGAGTGCAGTACTTGGACCAAGCGGTAGGAGGCCCTGATTCTAGTCTCACCTCAACCATGAACTCACTGGGTGACCTTAGGTCAGTCACAGATCTCTCAGCCTAACCTACCTCACAGGGTTGTGAGGATTAAAAGCTGAGTTAATTAGTTAATGTTACAGTTAATAAATTAAAGAATTGTAAGTCGAGCATAAGGGATAGGGTGGGATTAAAAAAAATTAAACAAATACATAAAAGATAAGCTGGAAAAGTAAGGATTGACATTTGTACTAAATCCATCTTCCGCATTTCCCTTAAGTGAATGGATTAATCCAAATATCTGTCAGCCTTAATTGCTCCTGAGGGAAATAGAGGTGATTTCCCCCTTAGGAGATGAACCCCCAATGCCTGTCTGGTGGAGACAATGTATTGATGATAAGAAAAACATGTTTAAAAGATGCACATAATGGGCACCTAATCCACAGTAAATTGTGAAGGAATGTGGAAATGATTAAAATGTGGGAACGCAAATTCCCACACCAAAAAGTACACCTGTGAGAAGAGGCTCCAGTGATTTGTGTGACTGCACCTAAGGATTCAATTCTCCACCCTGAAAGTCAATGGAGGAGTTTTGTCATCAACTTTAATGGGTGGCAAAAGTACCCTAAGAATTTATGGTGCATTGGGCACAAAGAACAGCCCTGCACTTCTCACCCCACCCCTTTGTTTGCTCCTCTTCTGATGTCCTTCCCGCGGGGTTACAGCCATTACTCCACCACCTCTTTTTTTCCAGATCCCAGCCTCCTCTGCTGCTTCCTTGTGTAGTGCCACCTGCCTCTCTGCTTTCAGACTCAGTCCCACTGTATCTGCATCTCCCCTCCTTGTGCACATGCTCTTCACATGCTCCTCCCACCTAGTGCAGACACAAGGGTCAGCATTACACATATGCAAAGTTGCAAGCTGTTGGCTAAAGCATTCCTGCTGTTGTGTACAAACATTTCCCTTGTGCACGTAGGCCCCTTCAACCATGTCACTGGAGTTGTTTTAACATTTGTGCTCATCTTTCTTGAGCAAAAGAGCAGAGAGGACACGAGTTGGGATACCAACTTCTGTTTTGGGAACTCCAGGCTCAAGTTCAGGTTCTGATATCTCAGTTGAGTTCTACCAGGGGTAAGGGTACCAGTTTTTTAAAAGCCAAAATGAGGACATTTTTTCCACTCTCTGTATTTGGACCTGCTCCACTTTCCTGCACCCAGATCCTGGGTGGAGGAAGTAGCCTCAGCTTTGGGTAAAAATAAACATGCAGCCTGTGTGCTGGCTACATGCTCCGAGAGGCAGGGTTGGCCCTGGCAGGGTCAGGTCGGTGCACAGCATAAACATGCACTTGACTGGGTCAGCCAGCAAACCCAACCTTGGCGGGGGAAGAGAACAGGTGCTTGGGTGGCCCTGCCATGACAGGCAGCTATGGCGGCCCCTGATCTCCAGCAGGGGATGGGGCCGCAAACACACGCGGGTCCACCTGGCCCAGACTGTGGACTCGGGGTTTTTCCGAGGGACCACATGTGGGCCAGACACCTACCTGGGCTGTGGCAGTGATGAAATGCAAATCTAAAATAGCCCATAGTCTAATTTTGAGTCTGGTCTGAGGGGAAAACGTCAACAACAAAAGTTAAACATTTAGTCAATCACACACTCAAGTCTTGCCTGTTAAGCAGACTTTAATCTTTGATTTTCAGGCTTTCTTTGTAAATATCTTCAACTAGAGTTTCAGAGCAGCTGCTAGCTAGATAGGACTGGCATAAGGATTTTGCTGCCCTAGACAAAATGCCAGGAGTGCTCCCTGTTTGCAGCATTTGATGTGGGAGGGAAATCACTGAGGTTGACACCCCCCTCCCTTCAAGTGCTACAAGCAGGGAGGGCTCTAGATTCCACACTAGACAGCTGATAAATGGGAAGCTCCAATGCTCCCTCCAAAGCTCAGCAGGAGGGAGAGCTCCAGTTCCCACTCAGCTATGAAGCACTCCTTGCCTGTATGGCTTAATGGGGGAAGCGGGAAAGAAAAAGATTGCTCAGAGTTCCCCACGCTACATAGCAGAGAACCTCCAGTGCTCCCCTACCTGCAGCCTTTGCAGAGAGGAAGGGGGTACTGGGGGTTCCCTGCTCTACCACTGATGAGTGCAGGACCAGGTACTCTGACCGTGCAAGTTATGAACTGGCTGTTTTGTATGGTGGGCTAGGAAAGAATTCCCTGCTTCTGTATCCTAGGGTTTGCACAATGAAGCACCCTGCACCGACCCGTGAGAAGCAATTCAATGAGGAACTAAATAGTGAAATGTATAAGAAACTGACTAGATGCCAAAGCAGTTCTAGACAGTTTCTCACTAATTTCACTCAGAATGCAGTCTTCCACCACCAAACCAGTACGAACAGAGCCCTGGACTTCAACGGATGGAGGACCCTTCAGTTTCCCATGCCCTGGCAGTGAATTTCTGCCAAGGGGTGGGGGGAGGCTCTGCTAGGGTGTGTCTAAGGTGGCAAATGTAAGGGGGACATTTTGCTGCCACTCTTACATTGATTGCTCTAGACTGCCTACCTGTGCCTAGTTATAAAGCTGGGCCAGTTCATAGCTTCTTGAATGGGAGGTTTGAACTCACAACCTCCTGTGTACCTACTTTGGGGAACATACAGCACCTCAAGGCTACGGGGATAAGTAGTTCTTCCTCCCTGCCCTCATCTTCCTCCATTCCCAATCCCACCCAAGGTAAAAACAAGCAGATTTTTTTTTTTTTTTTTAAAATGAGGGTATGTCCAATAAAACCAGATGTCTGTTAACCCTGACATGGGCCCCTCTGTTTGGCTGAGGCAACTGCATTAAACTGCCACTGGTTGAGGTTCACATAAGTCTTTGCAAGCGGCATTCGTATAGAATGGTTATACCCATCTTGGCCAGAAAGCCACCAAAAGAATGTCTTTTCCATACTAAAATCTGTGACCACATAAGTATAGATCCAGAGTATGATTATGTTAACCATGTGTAGTAAGCTTACTAAGTCCCAAAGCTTATGCTGATATAAATGGCAGTCCAGCATAATAAATTATGTATTCATGCTGCAAGGATATATGGCAACATGGGGTTAGTAGCAGTAATGTGAATGCACCCTGAGTAATATTGCTGTGTGTGCCATACATGAGATTGGGCTAGACTAGCATCAGATCCTGGACAATTGCACAGGGCCCTGATACCACAGGTGAGCTCCAAAGAAGTTCAGTGCACCCATTTGTGTGGACAGTGGAGAGAAGGTTTTTCCCTCACACCAGAGGAACCAACATGAGGTCCATTAGGGAACCATGTTAAACGCTCAATTTATAATTAAAGCAACAAAACAAAGGTGTCAGGGATCAAGTCTATGCTGGAAGTCCCACGCAGAGACTCCTAAATACATGGGTGGGCTATTCAGAGATGGGGAAACTTCCCTGCCAGGCCCTACCACTTCACCAGCCTAAACACTGACAAACAGCAGATGGCTGGAGGTAGTAACAGTGGGAAGCTCCAGCCTTCATCCTTGTAAGGGAAGCGAGTCTGGTGCTTCTGCAGGTGGGTGAAGGTGATATGTTGCTACACATCAAGCTGTTTGGAGGCCGTTTTACAGACAGGTGGCAGCAGCCCCAATATACCTAGTCCTGGCCCGATCAGGCTTTGCCCAGCTATGGGCGGGGGCTTCTTGCTGTTCAGTAGCAGTGGCAAGATCTGGGCAAGGCACAGATATTCCTGCTCATGGGCGGCAGCAGAGAGCCCCTCTGACAGGGTCGCTTGTTCCATCAGGTCCCCACAAGCTCACCATAGGAACCCTGATCTGCACACGGAGCCTTCTCCCCACCCTGCCTACTGCCCGGGTCAGGAATGGGGCTTCGCCGCACCCCCAAACCGCTGTCATGGCGGCTTGGATTGGGGGAGAGCGCAACGCGTGGACTTGTCTTTCCCCTCGCGGGGAGGCGTCGGCTGTTGCCTTGTTACCAGCACTTCCGTTCCCTTCGTTAATCCTCCCCCCCTCGCAGCCGTTGGTTCCTTCCTTGGCAGGGATCGCTGTGCCCTCCAATGCCCAGACTGCGGCGCTGCTTCCCCGGGGCTACAGCGCAGCAGGGACGAGCTACGCCCGGGTTGTGAGGAGACATGGGTTTCCTACTGCGCAGGCGCATTCGGGATTTGGCGCCAAAGGCTGAATGTTGTGTTGGAAGCGGAGTAGCTGAGGCGACACGGAGGCAGGTCAGTGCGGGGTCGGGTCTCCTTCTCCCTAGCCTGGCCGCGGCTCAGCAACCTCCCAAGCCCCTTTCCTGAGGCTTGTGCGCTCTCGCTCGTGGGGCTGCCCCCCTTCGCGCGCAGTCCCTGGTAGCAGCCGCCTTAGGGGGACAATTGCTGCCCAAGGAGGGATGGGGCAGGGACTCTCCAGGGGCCGTTGGTGGGGAGGAATGAGGATTGTCTGTAGAGGGAGGAGAGGTGCGAAGTATTTTCTCTCCCTTTCAGCCCACACCACAAAACTCCCGCCACGAGGGAGTCCCCCATCCTTCACTTTCAGGGTAAGATCCAGGGGCTCGGATGAATAGAGTCATAGATGGGGCCCCACTCTCTTTCCTTCCTCGTGCAGCTTGGAAAGGCAGCTCGTTAACAGTCCTCTTCTGCTGCTGTTTTTGTTAAGAAGGGGCCAGTCAGGACCAGAGAACCCTGTTGTGTCAGACACCGTAATAATAATATAGGTAAAGAGAGGGTTGTTCTCTGGGTTTAAGGACATGTGTATCCTGTCTCCTCTGCCCGTGGAGAAAGATTTGGAACATCAGTGGTTTACTTGTCTGGGGTGAGACGTTCCAGGTGTTCTCGGCCATCAGGGTACATGGCTGGCTCTTAAAATTCATCCCCTATTGAGGGAGGCTTTTGCCATTAAGGGGGGGGGGGGGATATTTAGGGGAGCAAGTTTGAGTGATATTTCATGAGCTGACTTTGTAATGGGAAGGAGTGTGCTGCTTATACACTTTGTGGGTATATTCTCCCTTGTGCCCTAGCATTCTGACAAATAAATACAGGATAATATGAAACTATTTTTCATATTATATACAAGACTGGGTTAATATAAACACTACAAATAGGTGTATGGTCCATCTGATACTTGTGCTACTTCATGCTGAGATTTGCCTCTGTCCTGTGATTGCACAGCATTAATGTGCTGCATCAAATTTAAAAAGCATCTATTGAACCTGTATTTACCGCACTTGCATCATCTGGGTGCAATCTTGCCTTCTGTAGACTTTAACTGGGCAAGGACTTTATTCTCCCCAAATAAAAGTGGGGACTTAATTCCACAAGCTTTTATACTTTCACCAACAGAAGTTGGTGTGATAAAAGATATATTTATGTCTCTAGAATCTGCAAACACAATGGCCAGAGAGAGCATTCCCTTCGGCTAAGATACACTTCTGTAAACACAAGCATGTTTATCTTTGCTACTATGAATCATATAGAACTATTCATGGTAGTAAAGTTAATGTTGCAGTTTTGCAGTGTGTTTAAAGTGTGTGCTGCCTGGCATGCTTGTAGCCTGAGGAGCAAGAGAATAGAAATTAAGTCACTGGCACCTGACTGTATCAATAGGACTGCTGAGTTTCAAAGATTTTAATCTTATTTTGCAGACTTATTTAACAATAACAGCAATGGTATGGATAAAAAGAAGGCTGACATTGTGGAAAGACCAAGTTTCTTTGAAATATTTAATGCACGATGTAGTGAATCAGGTACATCTCTCAATTTTGCAAACATAATTTACAGAAAACATGCTATTGTAAGTTTAAATCACAGTGAGAACAACTGTCTGGCTTGTTCTGCTTCTCTTTTGCTAACCCCTGGACTTTGGGAAAATAGTGTTGCACTCCTGGTATCACACCTAGGCTTTTCTAAATCTTATTTGCTTTCCAAGCCCTTTTGTAAAGCCCTTAGTTTAGTTAAATGTCAAGCCTTGGACCAATAAAAACAATCCCTTAGTGAAGCAATTTGCTCCCAAAGGATCTCAGAGATATATAAATCTTTGCCACTGCAGCCAAGGGGAGTGACTTATTTATCATTACTGGCTAATTGGTCCAGTAGGCCTGCTTTCACAATGGCAAGATTCATCATCATACCCTCTGCAGTGACAGAGAGAAGAATGACAAAAGTTCCCTATAAACAGAGAGATTGCAGATGCAGTCCCCAACAGACACTAGAGTCAGTATCACATTTTTTTTTTTAATTGCCAGATGTATAGAGAACCTCATTCTGAAATTTTAGAAATAATTATTCTGGGTTTAAGGGCATTAGGTGCTAGTGTCCCTTCTTAGGGACTCTGATCCCTCCATAACTGCTTGTGTAGCAAAATATTGCACCATTGTTATTCAAACTAGAAAAATTACCTTGGTGTTTTTGAGTGCCCATTGTATATCTTATGCTTGTTTTACTGTTTACCTCATTGTAAATTGTAACTAATTATTCTGGATTTAAGGACTTGTAGCCAACATGGGGCGCTAGTGTCCTTTCTTAAGGACTTTGATCTGTTTCTAACACTGCACCATTGTTATTCAAACTAGAAAGATTACGTTGGTGAATGTGCAGTTGATGTTTTATTGGGATGTTTCTGTGTGTCCCCAATAGATATTTTATATTTGTCTTACTGCTGTGCCTAGAGGCGATCACAATAAAGTTTATTGATTGTTGTATTGCTATTATAAAGTATATTTTCTAGTAGTTGATTTCTGTAGGCACCTATAAAAGTGTATGAAAGAGTTAAGTTTGAGTTGGTTGACTCCTTTTCTGTGTTCTTTATACTCATTTATTTTTATTCTTATGTACTACATCCACTTTTGTTCCTTGTAGCATATGTCCTTATCACTTGTATTCCCATAAATATTGAGTTATTAGTACCTATTATTTTTAATATAATTCAAAATTAAAATGGCTGAAGATGCTGAATTCTTTATGTCTACTGATTCCCTTTTAATGGGTATTTTTATGTAACTGTGTGTACCTATGGAGTTAGTTAAGTATGCACACAAATATTTGCAGGATTGGGCTCATCTTTGGGCTCCTATCAGAGTGTAATAGCACTTTAAATCAATGCAACTTCAACAATTAGAATTGTAGCAATGGGTGAGGTGTTGCATCATCACTTTTAGATGGCTCTTCCTGTTCTACTGATTTCTTTTGCTTGCTTGTTTTTAAATGCTAATCTTCTCTAATGGTTGCAATTTACATCACCTTGCAGTGTGTTCCTCTGTTGTTTATATTTGTATGCCAGCACCTTTTCCATGTATACACCGCTCTTATATTTGCTCTTATTTAGTTCTGACTTGTTTGCAGTCTAATGGCGAGCCCTGTGTGGCTCAAAATCTTGCAAACAAAATTTGATGCAATAAAATATATAATCTGAACTATCTTGTCTCCAGGTACTGCTTTCATGACCAACACAGAAAACACATCTTTTCTCCTTGGGATACTGGTCAGTCCTTACTTCCAGTGCATGCTCAGTGGGAATGAATCTGCCTGCATCTCCAGTTTAGTTTCTGCCTCTGAACCAGCAGGAGCAGTGTCCAACAGCTCCACTCATAGGAGCGGGTTAATGATTTACTGAGTGCTCTGACCACCGAACTGGGAAGAGCCAACCAGTTCAGTGAGCTCCACAGTATCTGCAGTGAGGCACTCAACAGAGGAGATCTCCAGCAGTGGCATATCAAAGGGTGCTTGGGCCTTGACATGCTCCCCGGCCACCTGGTGAACCTCCTGCCACATAAACTCAGGCCTGGATCCTATGCTGAGGTTTGGGAAGGCAGAGCCAGGACAAAAAACCCTCTTGTTTCTTGTGCTGCATGCCTGGGAACAAAGCAAGGGAGATGGCACTGGGGAAGTCCCGCGTGATCCCAGAGTAGCCTAGGAAGCCAGAGGATGTGGTGGAAGAGCAACAAGTAAGATTTCCCTCCCCCCCCCTCCCGCAAACGTCCCCAACGATCTCCACCTAATGATCCTAGGGAAGATCCTGAACTCTCTCTTAATAGATTACATGAACAGGGGATGCCAAAGTCTCCACCCCAGCAGCCACATCAAAGAAAGCTAACTTTAAGGGGAAATTGAAAGCCACAGGGAAAGGGAAACACCCCAGCAGCCATATCAAAGAAAGCTAACTTTAAGGGGAAATTGAAAGCCACAGGGAAAGGGAAAATGCCTGCCAACCTCAGCCTTGCAAGGCTGCTGGACTTCCCAAAGGCATCCTCCCTCTTGAAAGGGGAAGAGAGGCCAGGAAGGCCCAAGGAGGAAGGGACAGGGAACTCCTCCGAAAAGGAAATTCCCCCATCCCAATCTAAAAAGAGAGAGGGTGACAAAGGGCACAGGCGTCCCCTGTTTGTTTGTTTATTTATTTATTTATTTATTTTCTTTCTTTATATTTCTTAGCCGCCCCCCTCATGCCTATGGCATCTCGGGGCGGCTTACAAAGTCATATAGATAAATAGATAGATATAAAAAACAATACAAGCCAATAAAAATCCAAGACAAAACATTTAAAAAAACTTTTAAAAACCCAGATTTATCCCCAGCCACCACCACCCCACCCCCGAAGGCCTGGGCGAACAGCCAGGTCTTGCAGACTCGGTGAAAAGCCAGCAGACCTGGGACCAGGCGGGCCTGTTAATTAGAGAGTCTTTGAGGAGGAAGAACCATGGGACCCTAAGAGAGAACCTCAGACTAAGTCAGATTCATCCCTAGAGGAAGGACAGATCCCTGAGAAACCTTCCTTTATACTATCTGATGATAAGGATAGAGAATTCCCTGTTAATTATAGGGAGGAACTCGTGAGACATGTCATTAAAACAGAAAGAAGGGTCATCTGACTTAAAAGAGGAGGCACCCAGGTTGCATATCCCCCAAATACACGGCAGAGACAAGGGGTGAAAACAGACATGACGCTAACCACCCTTTAACCACCCTTGGTGGTCATTTATGCATGTTTCAGGGCTGCATAGGGCAGCAATACAACCCTGCAACATGCATAAATAACCACCAAGGGTGGTTAAAGGCTGTTTAGTGTCATGTCTGTTTTCACCCATAGGTATGCCACTAGACAAAGCCTTTGAAAAGTTAAGCATCTCTGAGTGGAAACAACCTGGCAGGGCCCTTCAAATGACAAAGGTGTAGGAATTGCTGTACTCCTTTACAAGGCGCAAGGAGCCACTCTTCCGCACCCCTAAAGTAGATGTGGAATGTGCTTCTCTCACAAGACAAACTGTCTTCTCCACAGAGGGGGACTGCTATCCAAAGAGCATAGAGTCTGCCTTGCGGAAGGATTTTGAGGCCTCAGCAACAGTCCTGCGCATGGCCACTACTACCTCCTATGTGACAAGGACCCTCATTAGCTGGTTCCAAGAAGTACAAGACCCAACTATATCAGATGAGAGCTAAGGTCATGACTTCGAGGATCCTATTAGCAATAGCATTTATGGTGGACGCCACTACAGGGACGAGCTGTGGTGCAGGGGCTTCAGCTTTTGCTTCCCTTCCTGGCAGACCTGTGTTTGAACCCTGCCAATACCAAGGGTGAAACTCTGACCTCCCCAGAGGGAGGTCATATTTATATACACTCCCCTGGTCCTACAGAGCAGTAGCAGTTACATGGCACCTCTGGCTACGTTCTTGGAACAGAGACACAATAATGAAAAACTTGCTTTTTTCTGAACCTTGCCAGGCCACCAGACTGTTCGCCACCTGCCTAGACAAGGTGTTAGCAGATGCTAATGACAAAGCGAAAAGGCAAGCCTTGCAGACGTTTGTGGTGAAAATAAAGCCTTTTTGTCTCTCCTATAGGTACAGTGGAAACTCTGCCACATTTAGAAAAGGAACTAGCCACTTCCAGTCCCGAGACCAAATTCAGGCAAAAGTGATAGACAACAAAAATGCCCCACCCAAACAGTTCCAGGTTCAGGACCATGAACCAACCAAAACCGAATGCCTGACTATCCCAATTCAGGGACAAGGAAATAGGGGACAGGCCTCAACTCTTCTTTCCAGCTTGGACAAGCTCAGTCTCAGACTGAAGATGGCTGAGATTTGCTTATGCTAGGAAAGTCGCGCGCAACGGAGCTGTTCTGGGTGGCGCGGGGGCTGGTCAGTCCGGCCTCCCTCCGCCTGGACGGGGACTTGTCCCAGGCCTGCTGTGAGGAGTTTGCCATCTACTTTGCAGACAAGATCGCTTGGATTCAGAGCAACTTCGACACTGAATTAGAGACAGTAGGAATTGAGCGTGAGGTGATGGAGGCGCCACCTGGCCCATCTTTCTGGGATGAGTTTCAGGAAGTGACGCCAGCCGATGCTGTGGAGCTCCTGGAGTCGGTTAGGGCCACTAGTTGTGAATTAGATCCTTGCCCATTCTGGTTGGTGAAAGCCTCCAGGGAGATATTGGGGCCGGTGCTGGCGGGGGTTGTCAACGTGCCCCTTCGGTAGCGGAGTTTGCCCCCCGGTCTGGAGGAGGCCGTGATGTGCCCCCTGTTGAAGAGGCCATCTTTGGATGTGGATGCACTCGCCAGTTACCAACCCATCTCTAACCTTCTCATTTTAGGGAAGGTTATTGAAGGGGCAGTGGCCTTGCAGCGCCAGGTTCACCTAGACAGCATTGGTTTTCTCGACTCGTTTCAATCAGAGTTTTGGCCCGGCCACGGTACAGAGACAGCGTTGGTGGCCTTGGTTGACGATCTTCGCCGGGAGATGGATGCAGGATGTTCGACGTTACTGGTCCTGCTAGATCTCTCGGCCGCGTTTGATACAGTGCACCATGGGCTGTTCAGACCCTGTCTCTTATACACATCTAGATGTGTATAAGAGACAGCATGTAATGTGCCGAGCCAGATTCAAGGTTTTGAGTTTGATCTATAAGGCCCTATACGGTCTTGGACCTGGATACCTCAAGGACCGCCTCGCCCTCCGTGACTCCTGTCTCTTATACACATCTAGATGTGTATAAGAGACAGGTGCTTCCCTTGATGCTGACCTGGAGGTTGCAGCTAGTGCAGAATGCAGCGGCTCGTCTCCTAACAGGGACGAGCCAACGAGAGCACATAACACCGGTACTCCGTGCACTGCACTGGCTGCCTGTAACGTGCCGAGCCAGATTCAAGGTTTTGAGTTTGATCTATAAGGCCCTATACGGTCTTGGACCTGGATACCTCAAGGACCGCCTCACTCTCCGCGACTCAGGACGGACCCTTCGGTCCACCGGGGTCGCCTTCTTGGAGATCCCCCACATAAAGTGGGGGACTACAATGGAGAGGGCGTTCTCGGTGGCTGGGCCCCAGTTGTGGAACTCCCTCCCAGAGGAAGCACGGCTGACCCCAAGTGTATTGGCCTTCCGTCGGGCCTGTAAGACATGGCTGGTCTCCCAGGCCTTCGGAGGCGGGGAGCGGAGGGTGGGTTAAAGTTTTGTGTGGGTTGTGTTTTAAACTTGTTTTAATAATAACACTGTAGATGGTTTTATTTTGTGATAAATTGTTTTATGTTGTGTTGGAAGCCATCCCGAGATGCCGTGGGCATGAGGGGCGGCATATAAATGCAATAAAATAAATAAATAACATTGGCAATACAGGGTGCTTCTGTTCGGGCTGGTGTCATCTCCCTGAACGTTTACAAAAGTACCAATACCCTTAATGCCGGACTAGAAGGGATTCATGTCCGTCCCTGTCTGGAAAACCTCCTAATCAGATCCCCATCCAGGGAAAAAGCAATAAAAGTTCTGGACAGAAGGTGGAATATCTTGCAAATCATGGATTCGTGATAAATCTAAAAAAGAGCCAATTGACCCCAGTCTAGTGATTGGAACACCTGGGGATCACAATAGATACTCGACTTAATTCATTGTTTATTCCCCTAAACAGACAGGAAAAGATCTGGTCCATGATCAGATCCCACATTACACCGATGCTGAGTTCTCTGCACTGGCTGCCTATAGTCTTCCAGGCCTGATTCAGGTTGTTGGTACATACTTATAAAGCCCTATACGGCCTGGGCCCTACCTGCCTGCGGGGCCGCCTCACTCCATGGACTCTGGATCAGCCCCTGCGCCTTTCTCAAAGTCCCTCAGGTATTCTAGGGGACGACTATGGAGAGGGCATTCTCGGTTACCGCACTGAGGTTGTGGAACTCCCTCCCAGCAGAGGGCTGGGTGACTCGAACCTCACCTCCTTTCAACGTCAATGCAAGATCTGGCTGTTCCACCAGGCTTTTGGTGAGAGAGACAGGTGAGGGTGGTTTTTTTTTTAGGGTTAGGGTGCGTGGGATGCTTGTTTTTTGTTTTATTTGGTTTTCTGATGTTCACCCTTTTTTAGAATGTTTTAATTGTATTTATATGCCTATTTATATTTTGTGATTTTATATTTATTTTATGAATTGTTAGTCCCGAGCTGCCTTGAAAGTAGAGGCGGGATATTAAATATCCAATTAAATGAAACGATAGCAAACGTGTAAGCAAACAGCAAGATAAGACTGAACCATCTCACCAGCCTCTTGGGATTCCTAGTATCATGTATCCAACATCTTCAGTGGGCACGTTTACACCTGAGCATGCTATACCACCTACTGAGACCATCCCAACTAGAAATTTCCAGAGGGATGAACCCTTGTGTACACATACCACGAAAGGTAAAAAAGGGAATTAACTGGTGGCGACAGAACCACAGGTTCCATTACGGGGTCCTGCTATCGGAACAAGAAAGAGTGACATGAGTCTAATGGGATGGGGGGGGCACATCTCGGACAACTGACTATCCAAGGTTGATGGATAGACCAAGAGAGCCAGCACGTCGTAAACTTGTTATAGCTAAGAGTGGTGAGACTAGCACTAAAACATTTTTCAGAAAAGATTTAGAGGCATCGCATGTTTGTATACACAGACAATATGACAACGAAAGCCTGCCTGAACAAACAAAGGGGGTCTGGGGTCTCTTAGCTTCCCTGGAAGCAACCAGACTACTGTTGTGGGTGGAGGCATCTGCATATTTGAGGGATGGACAATGTAACAGCAGACTGGCTCAGCAGATGCCAGCTAGACCTGGGGGAGTGATCCCTATGCAGGGAAGCTTTTTAATTTGCCGTGGAGAGGTTTGGGATGCCACAAATTGACCTGTTCGCATCAGTGGAAAACACAAAACCAGTTCGATTCATGTTGAGATTACTTCAGAAGGAGGCTTTAGCCACAGATGCACTCCTCCAGGAATGGCTAGTAATACTACTCTATGCCTTTCCCCCATTCCCACTCATAGGATGGATGATGGCAAAAATACATGGGGAGAAAGCACAGATAATAATGGTGATTCCATATTGGTCCAAAAGGTCTTGGTTTTCTGACCTAGTAGAGCCGAGCAGCGAAAGACCACTCCGGTTTTTACCTCTACCGAAACTCCTGAGACAGGGTCTGATAACCTACAAGAACCTGAACCTACTCCATTTTATTGCGTGGAAATTGAACACCAAACACTAAGAGAGTTAGGATATTCAGATGCGGTCCTCACCACTCTCCTTTCAACTAGGAGAAGTTCTACGAGATCAATGGTCTTTAGAGATGCAGGTATCCCAGAGATCTTGGAATTTCTTCAGGCCAGGTCTAGAGAGAGGCCTAAAATTCAATATCTTAGCAAGACAGGTAGCTACCTTAGATTCTGTAATCCTAGCAGCAAAAGAAATCAAAGTAACAGGGCACCCTCGCATAAGAGTCTTCCTACTACCGCTGCTAAAATAATTTTCTCTCTGGTAGTACAGGTTCCCTTCATGGAACTCGAATTTGGTTCTAAAAACACTGACAGCAGCTTCCTTTGAACCTTTAAAGGAAGCTTCATTGTACTTCCTGTCAAAGTAGCCTTTTTAGCACCAGTGACTTCTGCTAGAAAAATGTCAGAGTTGGGGACATTGGCTGCAATCTCAAACTCCTCACAGGATCCGTGCAGGATACGCATGGATTTTGCATGGCACAATTAGGGATGTGCGAACAGAACGTGATTTGGATGTTCGGTCGTTCAGTTCGGAAACCGAGTTCGGGTTCGGTCATTTGGTTCGGCTGAACATTTGGAAAATCGGTATCAATATCGGTACCAATATCGATACCAATTTTTAAGATTTTATTATCGGTATCGTTTGGTCCTGAGACACTTGTTTGTTTTATGTCTTGTTATATTGTTAATGTTTGTTTTTGTTTTTATAAAAGTTATATCTGTTACCAGCTGAGTTTGACTTGTCCAATCTTTTACCCCTCTGTGCTGCTTCTGGCAGGTGGCAGAATCTCATTGTATGTTTGTTTGTATATACAGCTTGTCAGATCCCTACCTGACAGCAGCAGCACATGTAGCGTATTAGCCCCAAGATGTGCCAGCAAGGTCTCAACATGCAGACAGCCCCACAGGAGGACTGCTGGAGATCACATCAATAAAGGGTGACATTGGTGGCCCTGGAGGAACATCATGTCTCCAAATATATATATAAAATCTTTGTGTGCATTCTTTGGGTTGGAAGTCATCGAGAAGGGAAGTAGGAGAGGCCAGTCTGCTGCCTGTAAGGCGGGCAATGGGGCACGTGGCAGAGGTGGTAGGGGCCATTCCAGTGGAGTGCTACTCTAAATAAATCCAAAACTGGGGGAAGGGAATCAGGGATGGAATATATAGTGGGAGGAGGGGGAGGATTCAGTGGAGGATAGAGAAAAAACAGGGATGGGTAAAAAATAAAAATAACGCCTAAATCTATCTAATCTAATTTAAATAAGTGATACTAGGGAGGTAAATGTGTGGGATGGGTGAAATAGGAGGAGGATGTCAATGAATTGGGAGGAACACAAACTGCTGGGAGAGGGAGACTTCTGAAAACGCCTGCTGTCAGGATCAGTGGCTAGCTCAAAAGGTGTTGGAAGGGGGGAGGGCAATGACTTTTGTTACTTGCTGTGCCCGCCTTACCATAAGCCCCATTGGCTCTGTGCAGCCTAGCCCCACCCTTTCCCCATGTCCAATCGCAGACTGCGAAGCCAGTGGTCTGAGGAGAAAAGGAATGGTGATTGGGCAGACTGGCTGCTACTCCAAGCCTCTCCACCCCTGGTGCCAGGAAGTCTGCTCCTCAGCTGCCTCCCCCTCCCTGGGCCTTCCAGTCATGTTTTCCCTGCCTGAACGGTACTGAACCGTTCGGTCATTTTCGAGTTCGGATCGCGGTCGGTTCGGTGGTCCGAACAGACAGAGTTCAATCCGAACTCCGAACATTCGAACCGCCTTTGCACATACCTAGGCACGATGTCTCCCCTACGGATGACCATGCGCTTGCACACAGTTTTTGCGGGCCATGGGATCAGCCCCACCATCCATTGACCCAGACTTCTGTGTCTTCCAAAAAGATTCAGTAGTACTGAGGTTAGGTCAAGTATTCCTGACAAAAGTGAATTCTCTCTTTCACCAGAAATAGGAGATAAACCTTTCATCCTTTTGCCATCAGCCGAAGCTTTCAAAAGAAAAACAATGGCATTGACTAGATGTCAGGATGGCTCCTAAAATATACATAAATGGGACCTCTTAATTTAGACAATCATCAGCTTTGTTTGTGGCTATCCAATCAGGAACCAAAGGGTAAAAAAGCCTCAGTGGGTTACCCAGTGCATTTTTTAGGCTTACAGAGCTGCAGATCCTGCTCCTCCACTTAACATATGGGCTCTGTCAGTGAGGCAAGCAGCTACTTTACAGCATTTAACGCCAGGACCTCATATAAGAGAGTCTGCAGAGCTACAATGCGCGTTTCGTTACACACGATTAAGTATTATAAAATTCATACTCGAGACTCTGCCGAAGCAGCATTCCGTAGGACGGTTCTGCAATCTGTACTGCACTAGGCCAGTAACTCCCTCCTAAATAACTGACTAATTACACTGCTTTGGTACATCCCCAAAGTAAGGACTGTCCAGTATCCAAAGAAGAAAAGAGAATTGGGTCTTACCTTGCGAATTCTCTTTCTGGTAGGATACTGGACAGTCCTATGGCCCACCCATACAGGAAAACGGAAAAGAAGACTATAATAAAGGGAGAGTCTTGCAAATATTATCTTTAACGAAACAAAACAATTTTGTTAGAGTTCAAGTATTAATATAAAAAGTTTTTTGGTTAATCATATTGCTTAGTTTTAGTTCAGATGGTTCTTTAACTATTGGACTAACTGGAGATGCAGGGAGGATCATTTCTACTAAGCATGCTCCAACATTTCAAGTTTCTGCCTCCTGCTGGTGAAGTAGGGGAACGACCCCAAAATAAGGACTGTCCGGTATCCCTGCCAGAAAGAGAATTCAAGTGGTAAAAGCCAATTTTCTTTCCTCTAGACAGTATGTTTCTGATTTTTTGTAACACCCTGTGTGGAGCAATTATTTAACTTAAACTGCAAGTTTAAATTAAGCTAGGGGGTCTTTAAAAGGCTCTGATCCTTGAAGTATTCTGGTGGCACAAGCATAATTTTGACCTGCAGATTAATAAACAGAGTGAAGTACTAGGTTACGCTACATAATTGTCACAGCATTTTAATGTTAAACTATATGTAATATTGTAACATTATGGAATTCTTAATATTTCTCCTTGTAGATTTAGGACCAATAAGTTTCAGCTGGTTTGAGGATCTCAGCTCAGAAGCTCCACCCTATGAATCTAAAACATCAGAAGAACCTGAATACAGAACTGATTTGCTCGATCAAAGTACTTTTAAGACGCCAAAAGGGAAACTTTCTACAAATACCCAGCTAGTATCAACTCCAATGACTGTCAAAGAACAGAATACAAAATTGCAACTTTTCCCCTCACCTGTAAAAGAACTGAGTCTGAGTGAGCCAGGTGAGGAACTGGATTTGTAGGAAGTAAAAATACGATCAATGCTGTCTGCTCCCTGTGAGAGGGACTAGTGTGTTTAATTTATACAGTATTTCATTAATATATTTGCACATTAGTATTTCAGTAATGCTGTCAGTAATATTTAAATATGCAAAAGACATATAGGACTAGATCATCTATCGGGTTGGTTTCCACATTTTTTGCTTGTGTTGCCCTATTTTGAGACATAAATGTAATACCATGACCTCCAGACAGTAGCAAAAACATGCAGAGTTTGGGTACTTTCAGACGATACGGGGCCCTTTGGCCCCGTACCGGCACCACCGGCTTCGTTCCCCGCCCAACAGACGTTCCCCGCCCAACAGACGTGCCGGGGGGATCCCAGCGGGGAAAGTGGGAGGGGCCGAGGCCGCGTGGCGCAACGTGCGGCCGCACGGCCCCGCCCCCTCCACGCACCCCGCCGCCCACCCTCCGAGGAGACGGGTGGGCGGCGGGGCCAATGCGGCCGCCGCGTCCGGCCGATCGTGCCACGGCCCGGGATCCCGCCGGGGATCCCGGGCCGTGGCACGCGGCCAGACGTTACTTTTCGTTGGCCACGGCCCGGGGTCCATTTGACCACGCTTCCCGGGACCTTCCCCCGGCTAGCCCGGGAAGCGTGGTTCAAATGAACCCCATGTGCCGATTGACCGTGGCCAACATCTGGCGCGCCGCAAACAGACGTACGGGACACGGTGACCACAGGTGGGTATTCACCGTGGTTCACCGTGTCAACGTCACGTCTGAAAATACCCTTTATCAATTGACATCTTGACCCCAATTTATTTTGAGTAAACAGACCACTATTAATCTTTTAAAAACTCTTGCAGACCACCATGCACCCACTACAGATGACTGCAGCTTGGAACAAAGTAGGCAGCTTCAGTCCCTAGTTGTGCTGTGACTATCTCCAGAGGGGATAGCAACTGTCTGGGGAAGCAACTGTAATGTGTGTGTCGTTCTCCCTCCCCACTAGAGATGGCTGCAGCGTTGCCTGGGACCAAAGCCGCCTTTGCCATAGCTGGACTGATTCCAGCAACCAGCTGCAAAGCGCTTCAGACAAGAACTACATGGGCTATAATGAGTAGCTCTGAGATATCTATCTATATAATATTTTCTAGGTTTGTACATATGTATGCTTGGCTCTTTTAAAACAGAAGACAACATTCTCTTTACTGGCTACTGCTCAAAATTGTCAAAGAAATTTGCAAATTTTAGTATAAAGCCTTTAAGGATATTCTTTAAGTAAAATGACTAGGCTTTCTAATACTGTTATCCTCAAATCACTTATTTTGAAGTAGTCCCATTTCTCTTACTCTGATGTAGTCCCATTGAAATCAGTGGAATTACTCCAGAGTAAGTGATTTCAGGATTCAGCTGCAATCCACAAACCACTTACTCAAGACTATTCTAAAGTAAGTGGTTTGTAGATTATGGCCTAAGTGTCCCATTTTTATTTGTATGGTGTCTCCTCTTGTGGAGGCAATTCTTGGACTCTGGTTAAAATTGACTATTGTGCAATAAAGAGCTAAATTTTGTTCTGATTTACATTTTGTAATGTCCATATTGAGCTTAATGGTGTTATACATGAGATAAATCACAGAAGAATTATAGACCTTCATTTTAGAAGTAACTTTATTTCATTATAATAGAAGCGAATTATATATGGGTTTTAGTGCTTTATAAAATGTGCAGGATGCCTTGTTGCTATATGGCTAGAAAATGAATCCTTTACACTGGCAAACACTTATACAAGTGTAAGCAATTATATGGCAAACAAGCACTGGCAAACAATTATATAAGTAATTCACTGGAGTCAATGTGTCTCCTTGGTTGAGCTCATCAGTGCAAACAGCTCGTAGCATGGTCCATTCGTTGCTCATGCTGGTTAGGTCCAGGACGCTTTTAGCTGCTACTATTCCATAATTTAGGACTGCTCATGGGACATTTTTGTATATTGTAAAGGGTGTGTGCTTGAAAAACCTAACCATCCAAATGCCAATCGGTGGGAAGCAGCCGCCCCCTTTCTTTGTGCTTGTCAGACATCCTAGCATGGTAATAGCACTAAAGTGCATGCTGCTACCACCACAGCTAATGTCATAGGATGGTCTAGCACCCAAGGCCAGCTGTCTTGGTAGTGGGCCACCTAAATAATGGCCATGGGGAGTTGCTGAAGACCAGATTGAAAGTGCAATGGGGCTGGAATAGGCCCACAGGCTGGGGGTTCCCCACCCCTAGTTTAGTGCTTGCAGTTGGAATGATCATAGTATTTTTCATTCTGAAAAAAGTTGTGAACATATTCTATGCTACGTCTCAAATCTGTTTCTTTGAGAATGTTCTGCAATGTTTAAGGAGTCATTAATGGAAATACTCCCTCCCCATATCTAAACGGAAGTATTTGCACCTGTGTTTCTCAACTTCACGAATGTATCTCTGGGTAAAAACAGACTGGAAGTTAGCCTGCTGGAGTCCATGTAGTCCGTGCAGCCCCCCCTCAGCTCACATGTTCCACCTGCCCAGCATAATAAACAGGCAGCCCTCTACCTGCAATTCATGTGCTTGTGGCAGCCTCCACTCAGTGGCACGAGGGATCTCCTGCCCCGGGAGACAGCCAGTGGGGAGAGGGGAGCGCGATTGCATCCAGAGTGGCTGACAGCCAATAAGGAAGACAGCGGTCGCAGTCGTGTCCACCTTTCCCCACTGGCCCTCAGTGGCTCTGGGCAATATAGGTGCTGGTGGACCTGGATGTGGGCAAGGCTGCAGGTGAACCTAACTCATGGAATGCGGCCACCTGGGCGCCCATTAGCCCGGATTCACCTGCATAGTAGACCTGTAATGTCCCTGACTCTGCTGTGGGTGAGCTAACATCTGGCAGCCACATGATGTGAGCTATCATCTCATTTTAAAACAGCCTCTATCTCGCTCTAGTTTATAAGTACTTTGGGGTAGAGACATGTCTCTAACAATTGTACAGCACCAAATGTTTTGTTGGCGTGATATAAATAATAATAAACAATAATATTTATTTTTCTAAACCAAGACTTGGGCCCTTTTCACACTGGCGTCCACGCCTGCACCCACGGTGTTCCCATGGGCACCCACCTGCACACAGGTGCAGGCGGGGGGTGCCCATGTGAATGCTGCGGGGGGGGGGACAGGTGGGAACACCGTGGGTGGGGGGCGTGTTCCCACTCTCCACCCATCACCCACGTACGGAG
Organism: Sphenodon punctatus; assembly: GCA_003113815.1. Lineage (NCBI taxonomy): Eukaryota > Metazoa > Chordata > Lepidosauria > Sphenodontia > Sphenodontidae > Sphenodon > Sphenodon punctatus. The sequence continues at coordinate 693,993 of QEPC01010235.1, forward strand.
CAATGGGTGCTAATGCCCAATGCTCCATGCGTGGAGGTGGGTGGGGGTCTGTGGGAACGCACCCCCATGCACCGTCCACCCACCGTGGCCCGTGTGAAAAGGGCCTTAGTATCCATATTATTCCTAGTATCCAGACTTATTTTTACATTTCAAATCAACATACTTGTATATGCAAGATCTGGTTAATTGTTGTTTAATATATATATACTGTATGTTGCAGGCAAAGTGAATTTGATTAGTAAAGAATCTGGAATAAGTCCATGTACTATGAGGGCAAAATTGGATCAAGCAAATGAAATATTTACTTCACCTCCCAACGCTAGTTTTGGTGCAAGGTATGTTAAAATGATTTTGAAATAAACTATTCTAAGCTATCAGACTGTTAATCTATTGAATAGCTAGGATACAGTTAAGTACGTTATGTAGTAACCATACTTGGACTTTTACATTTCTGTCCCAAAAGGACCTAGTTAAAGGAGTGCTTGCCAGTTCCAAAGTGCTGAGTATTGTGACAGCGCTGCAGAAAGGTACATTGCCTTCAAGGCAGAACTGTCCATGATTATCTTCTCTATCTCATAATGGCTCACTTATAACGTAACATCAGTTTGGGAGCAGGCTGAAGGCCTACACATGGATATGCTGAAAGTAGAGTACTTTAAACGTTTTGATGCTATTTTGAAGGGGGGTGGGGGTTGGAATCAAGTGATTTTCAGTGAAAAATGTACAGCAGTAATGAGGGAGGCACTCATTATAGCCAGGGATCTGCTGTAACTCAGCATTATAGAGATGGTGCGCAGTACTTTAGAAGAATCAATATTTTGCTATGAAATGGATTCTGTGTGTAGTCTGGTGGCAAAATTGGCTAATATAACTTGGGAGGGGGCACTTGTTAGAAGCTGACAACAATTATAGTTTGTCATCTTGCTTCATAAGGATGGCAAAAAGTGTTGTCCTTTCTCAATGTTATTATAATGTCATAAAACACATCACCTTAAATAAGTTCTGTTAAACATGGAATTTCAGGAAAAAAGATTTTAGCAGACTGTTTATGAAAAAACTTATTTCTAGCACTTCTGAGGAACAACTTGCTAAGCAGAGTGCTTTATTCTCTATATGTTTCAACATAATATACAGTCCCATGGAAATTATTAAAACATTAGTAAAACAATATATATAGTTACAGGAAAAAATCACAGATTTCACACACAATATAAGAGCAAGGCTGCTACATTAATTCAGTCATCCATCATTATCACGTTGACTGCACGAATTTTGGCACTTATCTTTGCTGCAGGAGCATGCTCCTGTACATGGGAGAAGGTCAGCTCGACATGAACACCTGGAGGTTGCGCAGTTCTTGCAATTGTATGTTACTAGGACACTGCATTCCACAGGAAACGGTTCCTGTGTTGACTTTAACCCATTACTGTCTATATACCATCCGCTATTATAGGTGATTAGCAGTTTTGGTTGTGGTACAGTTGATGACTGCCAGACCAGTGCTTGTTAGTGAACCCGGGAGATGTGATGTTTGAGTGCAGTAGCTGTTGAGGGTAGATTTTCAAGATCCTTTGAACCTTTCTGGAACATCTGGCTTCTAATATCCTTGATGAGCAAAACCAGTGACCTGGGTAGGTACAGACGGCACAAACTTTTCTGCTTTGCAGAGCTTCTTCTGTCCGATCACCTCTTGCTAAGTAATCAAGATCAGGGTGCTCATTAAATACTTTGCACGCACTTCTCTTGCTGATCCCATAAAACTGGCTAACTGTATCACAGCCAGCAATTTAATGGAAAGCAGCTATGTTTCTTCAAACAAGGTCTGGAATCGCTATGTTGTGGACAGCAACGAAGTGGTGCTGAACTGATGTGCCAGTCTTTAACCAAATTTTTTTGGGAAGTTGCCGAGCAAACTGGATAAGATGTACAAGGACATCTGTATCTCTGCTTACAACCACCAGTCATTCGAAATCACACAGACAGGCATCAATGCTATGAAGTATTAGCCTAGTATCTCCTTGCTTGAAGTCAGGTCACATCTCTTCTGGATGAACATTGGACCTCTTCAGCTTGGGTGAATCCGCTGGCAAGTATGACTTCATAGCCTTCCAACCTTTGACTTTGGATCATCACTTACTCTGACTGGAAAAGGGGCAAATTTGCTTTGTTCCCAGGCATGTCATTGAACTGGTGCCAGTTAGCTACCATAGGCGCATCACGGTTGTTTACGATGTGTCTGATTGGCTGACAGTCCAATCCTGCTTGCTTTTTTCGGGCACATTCCTTGATGGACTCTTGTTAGTACCAGTCAAATACTACATCAGCTGTAGTTGAGTTCGGTCTGAAGTAGCCAACCACTCTCAGCAAATCTGTCTGCAAAGTCTCCAAATGTTGTACATCCTGGAAGTTTGCCCATTTCCTGCACAAGTGCTTGTCCATCTATGAGCCTGCATGTTGAAGTGACAGTTGCTGCGATGCCTGCTTCAGTGACCCCTTCCTTCAAGATGTGCGCCTTGCCACACGTATGAAGATTACATGTGTAATTCGCTAAAGACAATGTTCATAGCTTGTTCATGTTCCAGAATTTCTTTCGGATTGATACCTTGACCAGCTTATTTGAAAAATGAAAAATCTCTGAAAAATGTTACCGTCTGTTTTCTTCATAAGATTGTACAACATGGCTCATGTTCTCCAGGGTTAATGTCTTGATATGTTTTAATTTTTCATGAAAAGTAACTTTTTTGCTGCTCAATCTTTCCTGAAGAAAGGGGTTAATATAGGACAATATATAGTATATAATATTTATTTATTTATTTTTGTATTTATATGCCGCTCCCTCCTGCACAAGCAGCTCGGGGCGGCTAACATTTTAAAACATATAAAGTTAACCCCACAATAAAACCCCCACTCATCTCATCTCCCTCTGAAAAGTCCCAGCGGAAAAGCCAGGCCTTACAGTTTACAAAAGGAGAGGAGTGTTTAGGTCAGACTTTTTAGGTCATTTTTAAACAGGCCGCAGTGAGGTGGGAATGGGTGTGCGGCCTTGGTGGGTGGAGATAGGTGTGTGCCCGTTCCCATGGGCGCACACCCATATCCGCCCACAGATCATTGGGCATTGGAGGCCATTGCTCCGTGCTCTATGTGCGGGTGATGGGTGGAGGTGGGTGTAGCGCATGAACACGCATGCACCCCTACCCCGCGGCATTTACACGGGCACCTCCACCCATCTCCATGCAGCAAAACTGCGTGGAGATGGGTGGAGGCATCTTACGTGAAGAGAACCTTAAATATAATAGCTGAACATTTTAAATATTTTGTTCCCATACTGGAAAACAACTGTGTGCATATATTTCCATTGAACTCAATTTGACTGAAGCATGTATGTGTTTGTAGGCTCAACACCCTAGTCTGTCTATTTAAACAGTAAAAGCTTTCTTAGGGAAATTTATGACATTATGTTTCACAAATACATTTGATGTAATGTTTGTAGAATCAAGTTCACGTTTGTTTGTTTATTTGTACTGGCCTTAGCCTTGACATAAAAAACCAACCTCGATAATACATTTCTAATTTAGTGCCAGATTATTACTATATCTCAATAATACAATTTCAATTCAGTTTCATAACATACATTCTCATGCCAGTTACTTTCCAGCAAGCCAGCCAACCTCTTCCTTTACTTATCACACTGAACTCTAATCCTGCCTGCTGCAAACGCGAAGGCAGCTACAGCTTTGGTCACATCCTCTTTCTTATCAGTTAATAAATATATCAATTTCCATAACGTTGGCCAATTAGAGTCTAATTTTACTGTTTCTGATAACTTTTGGCGTATTGTGAAGAATATTGGGCAAAAGAGAACATAATGCGGAAGATCATCAACCTCACCCATTCCACAGTTACATAAACAGTCCTTGTATGGTATCTTCCCATACCGACCCAAAGTTACTGCAAAGCTCATGGTCTGAAATCTCAGGTCTTTCGGTGCCTTGGGTTTGATATTAGTACCAGGTATCTGGCCCCCTCATCTCTGGGCAGCCAGTATTTATAATATGGGGAAATGCGGGAAAGTCTGGCTTGAGCTCTTTGTTGCTGCTGGGCAATATTATTTATTCCTAATTTAATCAGCCTTTTTGCTGCTTTTTAGTAGAAAGATTTTAAAAAATTACAGAAAAGCCTAAACAGCTCAATTTTCCCCTTGTGCCTTTCCACCATGGATATCTATCAAACCAGTAGGGACTACTTTTTCCCTCCATACACAATTTTTCGGCAAGGAATCGGGTGGCAAACGAAAAATCTTTACCATGAATATAAGTATAAGTCTCTCCACTTTTGCCGCCATGGATTTCATTCCTACCTCCAATCTAAGCATGGCTGGGGAAGTTGCCGGTGGCGCTCCCAAAATCCCCTTCAAAAATTTATTTTGAATGACTTCACAACAGGCATTAACCGTGTTGTCGTATCCCCATACCTGCACCCCATAGCAGATTTTAGAAATAGCTTTTGCCTCATAGATCTTTAATGGTGGCTCCAATTGGAATCCCCCCTTAGATTTATAGAACTTTAATAATGTCATGATAATAGGGGTGAAAACTTGTTTGATAGACTGAGGTGCCCAGGATCCACTGAATGCAAAAATTACCCCAAGATGTTAAAATAATTGTACCTGTTCCACATTATGCCCTTGTATGTACCATCTTTCAGCTTTATATTGTGGGGGAAAGATCATTATTTCTGTCTTACTGTAGTTTACTACAAGATTTTCTTCAGCACAGGCAGAACCAAAATCTTTGAGAAGCTGTGCTAAGCCCAGCATTGCTGTAGAAAGTGATACGGTGTCATTGGCGTACACTAGGATGGACACTTTCCGATTTCCAATTTTTGGCGCCATGTATTTCCCTGATAGTTTGTAAAATGTTAACTGAAGCATATTGCAACATAAGCCGATATTAAGCTGCTTCTCTATATCCAACAGATGCAAATCCCTGCAACATTTCAGTTCGGTCAGTTCGGATCGCATTCGGGTGGCAAAAAAAGGTTCACTGTAAGGTGACAGGAAGGGGTAGTACTAGTCACTGAGGAGCAGACTTCCAGGCACCAGGGGCGGAGAGGCTTGCAAGAAATGAAATGAAACTATCTGCCTCCCCCCTTCACAACACCTTCTGAGCTGGTCACTGTTCCTGAACAGCAGGCGTTGAGTAGGATTATTAGATTGCTTTAAGTTTCATTTCAGTTTTGTACTGAAATGAAACTTAAACCTTAAACTGAAACCTTGTGTTTGTGATTTCCCCCCCCCGTCCCATATAGAGCGAGATAGATATAGATAGATAGGTTAGGGATAGTAGTTGTAGGAGCTAGCTTAGTGATAGAGATAGCGTTAGTGACTTAGTTTTAGTATTTGTAGGAGTAGGCCTGTGTACTTATTAGATAATCCATTTAGTTCATAGCATTTAGAATAGTTAATAGCAGTTAGATTTAGTGTAAATAGATATATATATTTATTAGATTTTAAAAAAAATAATTAAAAAAAACCATATAAAAATAAAAAAACCAAATAAAAAACAAAAGAAAACCATATGAAACCCAATAAAAAAACAATAAACCATATAAAAAACAAAAAAACCACCCATAACATTTCCCGAATGGCCGAACCGAACGGCCGAACCTGAACCCGGCGTACTAACCGAACGGACAAACCGAACGCAACCGAACGGACGAACCCGAACCGCGATCTGTTCGTCCATCCCTAGTTATTTAGCATGTGAGACTGCAAGATATTTCTTCAGTGAACTATGCTAATTTTAAATGACAACTAGTCTATCATCATCATCTAATAACTTCAGCTCAGTGCATTTATTAGACAGGATAAGCCCTTGGAAACAGGAATTTAAATTGCTAAATTTCTTGGGATGTCCCATTTAATGCAAAATCACTGGATGTTTCATAATTTATGAAATTATCCGCTGTTTGAGCAGCCTGTATAATGGAAGTTCTTGCATTCAATTTCCATCAAGAAAACATTTTAAGCTCCAAGTAGGATTATGTTGTTTTGTGAAGATATCCTAATTGAATATGCATTTTGTCTCTTACAGACAATAGTCATTTAGCCTGACAACTAGCATAAATTTTTTCTTTCATTTTTTTAGTCCAGCTATTTTCAGAGGAACATATAGAACACCACAGAGAAATAAGAAGTCTGGTCTGTATATTTGTTTTTCTTACTAAAAGAAGTATTTGTTTGTTAATCCTAAATGCTATTGGATTACTTAAACTTTTGCCTATTTTTAATATATTTCAGTGGTATTTGGAAACTTGTTTTGTACACCAAAGCTTTTGGAGGTAAGAATTTAATTTGCAGGTTTATTTTTGCTTTGAATAAAATTGTTTCATCATTTTAAAACTGATTATTTAATATTTCTAGGACCAGACACCAAAATGTATTTCTGAAAGTTTGGGAGCAGAAGTGGATCCAGATATGTCTTGGTCAAGTTCATTAGCAACACCCCCTACACTCAGTCCAACAGTGATAATAGGTAACACTAGCAACGTGTGGTATGTTGGGATTAATATAATTGGCTTTTTGTTCCTTAATGTCAAGAGCATGCTATTCAAGAGGGGACTGAATTTTCGCATGGAATCAATCGGAGAGCATGCTTTTTTCTGCAACATATCATCTGTCGTAGAGCTGTAACATGTTTACAAGTGAATCTTATTTTTTTTTAAATAATTCAGGTAGAGAAGGTGACTTGGTTTCCGGAGCAAAGTCACGCGATGAAAGAATTGCCATGGTGAGTAGATTTCAGGAAAGAATGTACCATTATATCCAATTATTTTGTATTTGCATCTATGCTTCTTACTTACATGCTTGTTGAGCCCCATTTCCTTCTTTCTCCTTCACAATGGGATCTAGAACCGGTTTAAAACATATACGGTTTTGTATGAAAAACCACTTTAAGATTTCTCTGTGCTTTGAAATGGTGATGATTCCAGTTATGGTTCTATACAGAACCTATGTACACATTGGCACTATTAAAGCTTGTAAAAATGTATACTTAGCTGACACTCCAGTTTCAACCCTTTTTACAGTTCTTACAGAACTTTTTCTCCAAGCATGTTACGATTCGTGGGGAGGACAGTACAAATGTACAATCCATATCTGGGATGGTAAATGCACTTGCAGACAGTGATGACACAGACCATGGTAAGCACTGGAATTTTAATTTTAGTTTCTTTAGTATGTTACTACGCCTGCGCTTTCTTGCTCCTGCTTTTAAACTACCTTTGCTAAAAGAAATCAAGGAGGCGTTTTCATTGTAATTTGTTGTTAAGCATATTTGCTCAAAGAAAAGACAGACATAAATACTTGTACGTTCAGGAAATGCAACCATGAGTTTTCAGAGTTCTAGGTATGATGAGAAAAGGCAATAATGGCAAGTATTTTCACAGTTTTAATTTACATTAATATAAAACATGAAGAGCTTGAGCTTAAACAGTTCTGAAGAAATTCAGCTTTGAACATCAGTGTGGTAACATGGAGCTCACTCAAACATGTTATGAGATTCATTATTATTATTATTACTTTTAAAAAGGATAGAACGAGTTCAGGTTGATCCTGACTGTATGCTGTTCCTTCAAAAGCTAGAAACACAAATCCATTTAAGATTTGCCCCTTGATTTTAAACAACCTACCTTTGACTTTAAATAACAACTTTAATCCCTTATTGACACCTCCTTTACAATTCCATGCACATATCAATGACCCTATTCTCCATGTAAAATTAACCACACACAACCTCAAGTCTGCTGACAGATAACTACATAGTAGGAAGAAATATGGCATCTAAGGTTTATGAAGTCTGAGTGCTTTAGCACTAATGATTTTTACAGTGATCAGGCAGGCTAATTCTGAATACACTGAGCTACATTCTTTTTATTGTTGCCTTATCCTCCAACTTTCCCTTGTTTTGTTTGTTACACTTTTAACCTGGACTCTGATTTTCTTTGGGTACATACATTGCTTATCATTATCAGGTCCCTAGATTCCACTGTAATTTAAAGTGCCCCAAGGAAAACTGCTCCCATTGTATTTATGAATAATTTCTAGCTGTGAGTGAAGTCTGAAAACAAATTTTGATAAAGGGAGATTGATATCTTTGTTGCCATCAACATAGGAATTGCAGAGACGTCCTTTGTTTCCTCTTTCTTGCTCACAGTGGCGTGGGAGAGAAACAAGCGTGCCTATCCCCAGACTAACCCAACTGTGGGCTTGTTCAGCACATGTAAATACAGCCTGCTGTCCACCTGTGCTGGGGAAAGCTGCGCAGGCAGATAGCCCCAGGGCACCAGGGGATGCAGCGTGCCATCCCGCTCTGGTACCTACACTATGCAGGGGCCAGGTGGAGGTGGCAGGTGAACAGGAGGAGCAGCAGGAAGGGGGGGCAAGTGAGGGTGCCCCAACCCCATAAGCTGCCGCACACCAGCCTGGCCAGCCACCAAACCAGGCCCACAACACTCACCAGACATCGTGAGCATCCTGGAAAGTACCCTGGGGGACCCTGTTCCTCCTATACCTCTCAATGTGCTATGGTGCTGGAACGGAAGCCGGGTCCGCTGGGGGACTTTCCAGGGCTTCCATGGTGTATGGTGTGTACTGTGGGCCCAGTTTGGGGACTGGTTGGGCTGGCATGCAGTGGCTTTTGTGTTTCCAGGTGACTGGTGCCTGTTGCCACATGGCTGTGCAGGGCTGAGCAGGAGCAAGTCTGTGCTGGCGCAGAAGGTCATCTTTCTGCAGGGGGATTGGTGGGCTGTCCCATGGTGGGGTGCCCCCAGCCCTGGTGGAGCACGCCCAAGGGTTAGAGAAGTCCTTCCGTAGTCTGTGCCCCCTTCCTTACCACCGACGCAGGGGGCATGGCCATCACTCTGTCAGAGGGGGTGTGGCCATGTTGCCGGCAGAACCTGGTTCTACCGGCGCTCTCGCATCCCTGCTCCCGGCCGCTTGCTGCTCCTCGGCCCTACCGCCAGCACAAGGCCCCTTGCACTGGCAGTAGGGCATAACTGGATCGCGCTCTGTATGTTTTGAATATTGTTTTAAAATTGCTGTTTTCTACAAGATGTTTATTTTCTTAATTATTTACAGAGTTGAAAAGGATATTGGATGGCTCATTTAGCATGATCAAAAGCTCTGAAAGTACAGCGCACATTCCCCGTAAATCACTTGAGAACCAAATGACATCTAATGCTATGGAAGACAGAGAGGCGTATGAAACAAACATAAAAATGGCAGACGAAGTGGAGAGTGTTCTTTCTGTATGTCCTCTCAATGGCAAGTCTGGTAGTCTACGAAAAGTAAAAACAACAAACCAGATTAAGAAAAGAAATGAGAGTGTGAACATTTCTGAACTTCAAGAAACTCCTGGATTAATGGAGAATTGTAAAGACACAACTAGCACATCAAATCGTGTAATACAACAGCCCCTTGAGAATCAGAATGGGAAATCCACAAGGGAGGATATGACATCATCTTTGACTTCTGAATGGTCTCAGCTGAATTTGTCTGGTCTGGAAGTAACACAGCTGGAGAAAATGTCCACATGTGATTCTGATTCATCATCTAACATATGCCTAAAGAAAAGTTCAGAGGAAAAATTAGCACACATGGTGAAAGAAAGTGGTAACAGTACTTTAGAAACATCTATACTAAGCACATCAAGTTTAATAAAAGCACAAAAGTTATTGGATATTAGTGCATCAGTAGAACAATCAACCTCTGAAACCTCTCCAACACATTTTACAGATCTAATATTAGTGAAAAGGTGTATAGCTGAAAAGGTTTCTAATGTGGGTTCTTTAGATTGTAGTTCCTTTTCAATGGAAAATAAAAATTTTACAGAATGCAATGAAAGTCCTTACAGTTTTCATAAGCATTTAATGGAAAACTGTAAATCTCCCCAAACTGTTGTCCCTCATCTGCTTGTATGTGACGCTTCTGCTCCAGCTATTCATGATGGTTTGGAATTGTCAAACACTGAAAACAATCCCACAGAATCAAGCTTGAAAAATCTGAATGTGATCTCAAGTTGGAAAAAGAGAGCCCCCAAATTTATTTATACTGTAAAAAATACTTCAGGACATCAAGAGGAAGGAGTCCAGAAAAGAGCAGGATCGTCTATTTGTCCTGTGTCATCTTGCGCAGGATTTGAATCTTGTACCTCTGAAGTTCCTGAGGTGGCCAACAATGTTAAAGGTATATCTTTAAAACGTTTGCATGAGTTTGTTCTTTTTGATTAAACTCTCTCTTGCCTCACTACGCACGTCAGTTAAATTTGTATACCTGCTGTAGTGGGAACTAGGTGGTTCAGGAGGCTGATACATTCAGATACCACATATTCTTTGAGGATCCCGCCACCATGCCATAAGTCAGCAGGCAACTGGGCCTTCGCTGTGGCAAGACCCTTAGTGTGGAACTCTCTCCCTCCAGATGTTTGTCAGTTCTTCCCTCCTCGCCTTCCAAAAGTAGTTGAAGACATTTCTGTTCCCCAGGTACTTTTAGAGGATCCACTGCTAGTTCCCTTAATGTATTTTTCCTCCCCCTTTACTTTCCCCCTTTTAACTGATTTTATATGGATTTTACATTTAGTACTAAAGTTGTGAAGCACTCTGCACCATTCAAGGGGGGGTGGAGGAGGGGAAAGGGGTGCTATAAAAATAAAATGCACTAAGTATAACAGAGCTGTTACTATTGCAACCTGGGTAGCTTATGCAGCATTTAGTTGTCTTAGGGTTTCTTGCTAGAAAAAAAGTTTCCACATCAAAAAGTCCATGTCATTATCAATAGTCTTTTGTTTTACTACCCTTAAAGATGACTGAGTATGGAGATGGAAATGTCGTCTTACTTCTAGAGGTGATGATACCTAGAACCAGATCTAGGTCACTAATAAACACAACTTATAAGAACTTGCTTGCTAACTAGAGACGAGTAAACTTTGGGAGCTGGGGAGCGGGTTCTGAAGGGGATGGATTGAATTGGAGAATCCTCTCCCGTCATCACTACTGAATTCTATCCCTGGGGTTCAGACTCTGCACTGCGGATGGGACTGTCTCCCTCATCAGACCAGTAGTGGGGCATCATCCAGTCCCCGCCCACCTGCAGCATTCAGCTGGAGCTACCGGGATGTGACTCGTGGGGCAGGGATAGTGGGAGAGCCTGTTTGCAGCACTGATGTTAAGCCCCTGGTGCTGGGATTCTGTGCATCAGATGCGAGACCTCTCCTACAGGGATTAGGAGAGCCCTGCTGCAGTGCTCGGACCGAGGCTCTGAGCTCCATGCAGAGCTCTTGTACGTCCTGCTGACCATCTGGTGGGGAGAGGCCCCTCCCATCCACAGCACTGAGTCCTCGTCCTGTGCTCAGGGCCAGCACTGCAGATGGGGCTCTCCTGCCCACACCCACCATCAGATTGTTGGCAGGAAACATAAGAGTGCTGCATGCAGCACAGAGTCACAGCTCAGTAGGTCTGGCAGAGCTCTGCAGGTGAGAGGGAGCTCTCCTGTGGCCTGCCAATGATGATCTGGGGAAGGAGAGAGAGTTGGAAGAACCCTGTTGCAGTGCAGAGCCCAGGCCCTGGGGCTGGAATTAAGTGCTACAGTTAGGAGGGGACTCTTCTATTCCTCCTTCCTCATGAAATGGTCAGAAGGAGTAAGAGAGCCCTGCATGTAGCACCGGGTCTAAGCATGGGGGCTCTATTTCAGCACTGCATGCAGGTCTCTCCTATCCCTGCTGACCATCTGATGTGTGGTGGTGGTAGGAGAGCCTCCCTTTCCCTACCCCTCCAATCCTGAGTCACAGCTTGGATTCAGTTCTGCATATGAGGCTTTCCTACTACTCTTTCCCCCCCCCCCACACACACACACAGAGAAGGTTAGCGGAGAGTCTAAGAATTCCCCCTTTCCCCTTCACTCTCTTCCCTTGTTGGTGAATAGGCAGCTGCATGTGGCTAGCAGAGGGACAATGTTTTTACAGCCCTTTCAATAAACATTAGTACTGAGAGCATTGTACCCCATTAAATATATAGAAGGAAGGCGTCTTCAGGTCTTTCAAGCACCTTAATAAATCATGACAAAGTTTACTGTAGTCACGTTCTGTGATACTTAAGCACATGATTTCTTTTCAAAGTTACAAGTTTTACCATAATAATCATTTCACATTGGGAGGGTCTCAAATTCTTTCATATGAAGTGCTTGGCACATCGGAAGGTGGGCACATATGCTTCTACCATCATAAAAGCATACGTTGATTTTTGTCATTCAGTCCGTGGCAGTTTGCCATGTTCACTCGAGAGCGAGTTGCAAGACCCTGACTAGCAGGCCATTTTTACATGGACGGAGGTTGGGGGGGGGCATGGGTGTGCTCGTGCGGTGGGTGGAGATGGGTAGTACTCTTGTATGGACACACATCCACCTCCACCCGCAGTGCCGCCGCCTCTGGTTTTCTAGATGGCCCTGTGGGTGGAGATGAGTGGTATTGGTGCTGGTGTGCACTGGGAGCACGCACGCACGCACAAACACCCACTGCCCATGGTGTTTACACGGGCACACACCTATCCCCCCCACCCACCAGCCCATCTACACGGAAGCACCACCACCACATACCTGCTGGAACATCCAGCGGTTGGTGGGACCGTCCATGTAAAAATGGCCATACATATAATTTACACATTGATAAATTTTAATCAAATTATATTTTTAATGAGTGAAAGCTGCTTTCTGATTTCCATATGTTGAAATGCCTAATTCATTGATTTTGTGTGCGGTTAATTTCTTTGCAGATCTCTTGGTTTCTTCTGCTGAGAGAGAACCCTTACAGTCCGAAACAAAGGAGAAATCTGTGTTGCTGAGCAAACATACCACTAAAGAAGACAGAGTGCATAACCCATTTGATAAAAATAATTCTTTCAAAAACCAAATGATATATCCAGGGCTGGAAAATGTTTTAAAAGATAATAAAGGGGAACCACAGACTGATACGTATTTAGATTGCTCAGAAATCTCAAAATATACCCCCCAAAAATATTTTGTGGACTCTCCAAACAACAAAAGCATCTCAAGCATAAAAGACAAAGTTTTAGCTGCAGCATGCCTCCTAGCAACAAAGCATTCCAAAAAGGGCTTTGTTAGGACTAAACATTCAACTCCGTGCACAAAGAAAGATGATGGAACTGTGTGCAATGATAAATCGAGCAACATCACTGTTGTGTCTTGGCTTGCTAATGGTCAAATGGAAGAGCCTGCCTGTGGTAATCAGCATTTAATTGAACTGAAGCAGGAGCTAGTGTCTGTGGGAAACTGTAATTGCAATAACACTTTGAAAGAAACTCACTCTGACTTAAAATGTCATGATAGCATTTGTTGTAATAGAAAAACAGTTGAAGAAAACAGTGCTACAGATAAGTTGCTAGTGGACAAGTGCCGAGAAAATATTCAGCCAACTATAACACAGTTTTTTAGAAGTTCTAGCACAGTGATAGAAAAAGAGAATAAAACAGACTTTGAAAATGGAACTAACGTTATAGCTATCTATCAAGGGAAATATTCTTGTGAAAATGACCAAAATAAGCTGCAAGCTGGTAATAACGAAAGCATTGCAACTATAGGGAGTGGCAAAAAATGTTTTGATCTTACAAATTCAAATTCTTTTCAAGAAATTATCTCTGAGAAATCATCGTCAAGAGTGCAAGCATTAGAAATGCATCATAAACAAGAAATCTCAAACTCGACCACAAAACATTCTGTTTTATCTAGTGTTGAGAAGGCAGGACTCTTGGACTTGTCAAAGAAACTACTAGAGTCTAATCTAGGTGATAAGCCTTATTTAGAGAAGACAGCTGAACTTCCTTCTCAATCATGTGCATCTTATAAAGATTTAAATTCAAAAGAGCCTTTAGGTTTAGGCATAAAGTCAAAAGAAAACCTAGATGACCGCAGGGAGATCCAGCCAGGCCATCTGCGTGTCAGGGTTAGTAGTATAAATCAAAGCTTTGGTGGCTTCAAAACTGCTTCTAATAAAGAGATAAAACTCTCTGAAAACAACATTTCAAAAGGGAAGCTATTGTTCAAGGATATTGAAGACCATTGCTTTGAAGATTTTCCCTTGGAAGGAATCAAATTTGTTTCAAATCAAATTGCAAGAGAAAATGTTAAGACTTCACCTGTGAAAAGTAAATTGAGCCCTAACTTTTCTGATGCTTTTGATTCACAGAAAAATCTTGTTGAATCTATTGATATACAGCATGTTCTTCCTGAAGATGCCAATTCATTCTCTCAAAATGTCCTTAGAAATCAACAATCTGAACTAAACCAAACTTTGACAGCAAGTCAAGAAGCTGAGGTTACTGCGATTTCTAATATACTGGAAGAAACGGGGAGTCAATCTGAATTTACACAATTTAGAAAGCAAAGAACTATACCCCAGAATAATACCTTGGACTTGGTTAGTAGTGTCGAAACAAATGAGACAACTAACCTGGATAGTACTTCTGACGTGTGGAAAGAGATTAATTTTTATGACCATTTTGAAAGTGGAAACCAAGAAAAAAATGACAAGTCTCCTAGTAAGCATGAAGGTGTACCTGGAGAGTTTAAAATAATCAGTAATTATAAAGAAAACAGTGCCAACTGCCAAAAAACTAGTCATGAGGAGTCTCTCTTAACTTATTTATCATGTAGAAAAGAAAGCAGGACAAGCTTCAAACCAAAAGCTTCACTATTTATGCAGTATAACATTTCTAATTTGGGAGACTTTACTTCGGCTGCAGGGGAAAAAATAAACATTTCTAATGAAGTTCTGAACAAAGCTTCAAAATTGTTCAGTGACCTAGATGATGATGGTGAAATACTTAATCCCCATCAAGGGGATTCCAGAAATAGATGTAAACACTCGTATTCAAATATTTCCATGTGCCTGAAAGAATCGGACAGCTATTGTGGTGAAAGTTCAAAAGAAATAAATGCTGAATACCAGCACACATTGAAAAATAATTTGGAAGATACCATTTTTAATACACTTGTGAAAGAAAAGATTGAAAGTCAATCAAAAAATACAAGAGACAGAAGCGAAAACAATGTTCACATTTCTAGTACTACAGAAATTAACTTTAAAATTGTTAAAAAATATTCTGTCCACAAGACAGAAAATGGACTGTCCAATGAAAACCGCAACCAGAGTTTAATTGTCTCCCACCAATTTGTAAATTGTGGAGAAACTCATTTTAAAAATAACTCTGAAGAAAGTGTGTCTGATCTAACGTGTTTGGGAGAAGCTGCTAAAACAGAAGGAATATGCACTTTAAATATTACAGATGAAATAGAACAAGTGAATTCTAATCAAGAACAAAAAATAAAAAACCCAGTAGACAAATATTTACCACAAACGTCTTGCACTGCAGTCTCCAAAGCATCATTGGATGAAGAACACCATCTGTTTGCTGAAACACATGCACAAGAAGAGTTAGAAAATACTCCAACAAATGCTAGGCACAATAAGGGAACAGAAACATCAATGACAAACAGTGTCAACGTAAACAAAAACAGAACTTTAATGGACTTTGACTGTAAGCAGAACTCTGCTCAGCAAGACAAAGAATTCAAATTTATAAATATAAAACCAAGCAATATGATGGGTTTCCAGACTGCTAGTGGTAAGAAAGTTCTTGTTACTTATGAATCTTTGGCTAAAGCAAAACAAGTCTTTGCAGAAGAAAATATGTTCCTAGAAGGGGAGCATAATATTGGCAGTCTTATTGACCCTGCGATTCCAGCTCTGAAGAAAGAGAAGTTGAACAAGAAAATTGCAAAAGACCAGGAGTCGTTTGGAGTAAACACTGCAAAACATTGTAGAAAGGTGCTGAACCTGAAAGGAACACTTATTTCTAAAGAGCCCGATGAGTCCCCTAACTCAGTACCAGACAATGGTTTGGTTAAGGAAAACCTGGCTCTTGAAAATGCAAAAAAGAATTCCTTGGCATTTAATACATCTGAGTCTAGAAATGGCAAAACAAATTCTTTAAGTGAAGCTTCTTTAGTTGAGGGAAGAGAGTTGTTTGTGGAGAGAAATTTGCAGTGTACACCAAGAAAAATCGATGACTCTAATAATGTCATTGGTTCTGCTGTTTACCAGGACTTGCACTTAAAAGAAGTTTCAGATACTTATGGAGAGCCATGTACTAAGCACCACGTATATACAAATGCGAGAAATATACTATCTTCTGAAGGGGATAAAACCAGAAACTGCAATTCACCTTACTTATATTACAGTAACATTTCAGAAAGAAGTTCTTCAGATTTAATATGTACTGGTCAAGGGTCTGATTTTCATCCTAGTTTGCATGAGGCAAACTACCTCTCGGAGAAAATAGCTAACATTCTCCAAGAAGAGCCATTGGCAAGTTTCGATGCAGAAAAAAATAATCTCAGCATCTCTGAAAATTTTTTTGAAAAAGAAAGATGTATGAATCAGAAATATGATTTAAAACATTTGGATGATGATAGAAGTCTGAAAAAGCCAGCTACTGATGAAATTATCTCTAATTCCGAGTTTTTAAAGGCTAGGCCAGTTGCATTCAATACAGCAAGTGGCAAAACTGTTATCGTTTCTGATGATGCACTAAGAAAGGTCCGACAACTATTTCCTAAACACTCTGATAAACCCATGAAACAGAACGCTGAGATTCAGTCAGAAGCTAGTCAAAATGAACTTTTAGCAAGTTGCTCTGAGATACTAAAAAAACATTTGTGCCCTACTTCTCATAAGTCTTTAAGTGTAAAGAAGAATGCTAAGGAAAATTTAGCTGCTTTCCATTTTTCCAATGTGACGGAGAACTACGACTGTGAAGATGGACAAATGTTACAATATATTAAAAGAATGCCTGCAGAAACTGGATGTGAGCCAATTCCTCGAACATCATGTCTTCAAGGGAAGAATAAAGTTTCTGGTATATGTGCATCAAATAAGCTGAGTCATCAATCAGAGTTGCCAGCAGGTAACAGTAATTTCTTTAGCACAGCAAGTGGTAAACCTGTACAATTATCAGAAACTTCATTAAAGAAAGCAAGACAACTTTTCTCTGAAATTGAAAACAATTATTCATCAGAGCATCAAAGTTGTGGATCAGAATCAAAATATGATTATGAAGTATCTTCAACTGGGAACAAAATAAGTAAGAAAATGGAGGAGTTAGTATCTCAAGGAAAAAGTCTTCCAAATAGTAAGCAGAGTTCAAATACTACTTTTGGATTCAGCACAGCAAGTGGAAAACGGGTGCAAATCTCTGCAAATGCTCTCCAGAAAGTTAAGGGGATAGTAAAAGAATTTGATGACATTGTCAGTGATAAATCTTGTTTTGAAGATCAACTCAACTCAAGGCAAGATTGTATTTCAGACATAAAAAATTATTCTAAGTATACAGATGAAATTGGAGTTCTAGACAAAGCCACTTTAAAATCCCAAATACAAGAAACTCCTAATGAAGAACTTGCCTTAAGAAGCAGCAGTCCTGTTGAAATGAAGACTATAGAAAATGATTTGAACATTAACATACCCACAAGTGTATCTCATAATGAAAAGGACAAGCAGGTAACAGAATTAGGAAAACGCTGTGTCCAAGCAAAGGAGACTAAATCTTTCAAAGAACAACTTTATCTAAACAGGATTGAAACAGAAACAGTTTCATGCAAAGCCCCTACTAAAGCAAATCTGGATGTTCATTATCTTATAGGCTCTCAAAATCCAGAAAATGACTTGGAAGCAGAAGCAGCAGAAAGTACCAAAGCTTTTATGGAAGATGATGAGCTTGTTGATTCTGGAGTGCAACATAATATTAAAACTTCCCTCTCTGACTGTAGGAGTATTAACAATTTTCCATCAAATTCAAGAACTGGGAAAAGGCGTATAGAAGAACAAATCTCATTAGGTATGTGCTGTTTTTGTTTGTATATGTTTGCATTTTAGAAAACATGTCATCTTAATTGGTTAAGCAGCTGAATTTTAGGTAATCCCAAGGTTTTATTCTGTTCCCATTAAAGCCAATAGCAAAACTTACTTCCTGGTCAACAATATTTTCCCATTGATTTGAAAGGGAGAAGGGTCAGAATACTACTTATCAACCGAAACCAAATCTAACATAACGATCGTAAAGTTGTTTGCTTTACTTTTGCTGATGTCTGACAGGACATAACTGTCACCTGTAAGATATGGCAAGGAAAGCTCATAAATATTGTTTTGTATGCACTCTTTCCCCCAAGAGGTGAAAAGTTACTGGAAGTTCTTGCTTTGGTCAATGTATCCTTTTTTAGGAAAAATACAGACCAGAGACTTAGTATATAAAGAAATCTGTTTATTTACAGATTTACGAGTTGAGGAGGAGTAGATGGGGAACAGCTAGCAGCTCTTGCATGTGCTTATTCAGGCAGCACACCACTGTACCCCCAAAATCCAGCATTCCAGGAGTTCCCCCAAAAGGAAGTCTTGGAGGAAAGGAAGAGTGCCAGCTTGCTTTTTGCTCAGCCAAGCTCATCTCACTTCTGCCCATATTAGTTCTGCTGCTTCAGCCACATCTCCTCTTTGTCTCTAGCTGTTTGCCCCCTACATGACCCACCACTGCCTGTAACCTCAGAAGGTTACATTACAATGAGACTGGGTGTCGGGGCTTACCATTTCAAGGGACATAACAGTATTCAGTTTTTGCCACTTTGGTCATTTTGGAGCAGTGAATTGTTAATCCTACCTCCTTGCATTAGTTAGTCTGGTTAACTGTGTCTAATGGGAATTCATCCTCAGAGAAGAACAAACCAGCAATATCATGACTGCCATTTCCTGGTTTAAGTTGTGCCAGGAGTTCATAAGTACACCACTGATAAAGCTGTTTAATAGATACTCTTCTCTGAAGTAGCATATCGTTGGCTACTTCAGTAACAGCCTACAAAGCTCATATTGCTCACTTTTAGGATTGCCTGTTGCTCCCCTCTATACACTCAATCAAAAGGTGCACTGCTTTGTGTCATTGGAGCACACTCCACCCACTAAGCAGCCATCCATCAACATCTGGGTCCTACCTTGGAGTGAATTAGGTTCTGTTCAAAGCATCCAACGTACAAAGCTTTAGAAGTGCCCCGCACAGAAGTTCCAGATAACCCTCTGGAATATTGCAAATTAAGGCTGCTTGCCCACGTACTGATTTTCACTTTAGATTAAAACTAATGTGAAACAAGTAAATAATGAAAGATTTTCGATGGGCTACACGCCCACATTAATTTCTTCCAGGTCAGGGATCCATTTTGATAAATAACAGATCCATGTTCACATTACACAATTACCCAGTAAATGTCATTTCCAAACCACCTCTGCCGCAAGGAATCCTCTAGGGAAACAGTGTCCAGGCAAAGACCCTTTGCAGATTGCTGCTGGCCAGGTGGAGAAGCAGAGATCTTCCTTTTGTTATCTGCCCTACACTAACAACACTTTGCAAAAAGACTTTGTCTGGGTGTCACTTCCGTAAGGGGTTCCCTGGGGGGTGGTGGTCTTGGGGACTTATACCCCAGTCCACCCACCAGAGGATCCCCTAGGGAAGCGGCACCCAGCCAAAGCCCCTTTGTCGAGCGCTGCTCGTGTTGAGTGGAGAGAAAAGGAAAGGAGGATCCATGACTCTAGAAGTGATCGGCAAAGGGACTTTGACTGAGCACCGCATACTTGAGGGGTTGGGGACACACACCCAAGTCCCCCCACGGGAAGTGGTTTCCAGCCAAAGCCCCTCTGCCAAGCGCTGCTAGAGACATGGATCCTTCTTCCTTTTTTTTCCTGACCAACACAAGTAGCACTTGGCAAAGGGGACATTTAATGTCAAAATGTCACGGTTTAATTAATGTTAAATTTTAATGCACACATTCAGATTTAATGTTAAATACAATTCACATTAGTGATTAGACTGGGGTTTCCATCCTTGTCATCAGTGATGAAACTCATGTAAATTTCACTTCCTGGTGTGAAAAGGCACATGCCCGAATTACACAATTGATTGTGGGGTGAGCATTCTAAAAACCTCTTAGAACAGCTACAGAAAGTTCTAAACTGTTCTTCATATTTAACTTGGCATTTGGCTACTTGCCCACAATAAATTAAAACTAATGTGAAATCAGCACAGGAGATTTGTTGAGCTGTATGGCCATGTTTGTTTCTTGTGTTTTTTTGCTTTCCCGTCCAAGGTCATATGATCACGATGGATCCATTATTGTATTTAATGGATCCATGCCCATGTTACTCAGTCTACTGGGCATTATCCTTGCTCCTGTCTTGCTGCTGTTGCTGTGTCTGTTGTTACTGTCTCGGAAGGAAAAGGAGGTTGCACGCTCCGAAACAATGCCTTCCTCCCCCCACAGACCCACTGGCAAGACCCACTCCCCCCTAAGCCAAGCCCCTTGCTTCCCATCCCGATGCCTTGATCTCCCACCCCCACCCCACCGCAGGCTAGGATTGCAGGGGAAAGCAACCCCCTCCTTGGGATTTCATTGTGCCGGGCAGGAGAGGAGCACAAATGGCTGCCATTGTGGTGGGAGGATAGCTGACACTGACATCTTGGCAAGGCACTATGCATTTAAATTTTCACCGTGAGTTTCTTTAACATTTTATAAAAGTGCTTGCACACGTTCAAAACTAACATTAAAGAAGAACTCGCATTAGTGTCAAGAGCTGGATTTGACATCCTTTCAATGCTGGGTGCGACAGGGCCAGCACACATTACAAAATCTCATGTTACATAGAAATTAATGTGAGATTGTGTAATGTGGACAAACAGCTTTTATTTTTCAAGAAAGATCATACCCTGTGTAAACTTTTCATACATCATCTACATATCTTAAGTCTGATCATGAAGCACAGAAATATTGCAGGGTTTTTTTCTAAATTTTTTGCTCTGTCATGATAACTAAAAGTAGCCACATTTTGATGAGATTGAAAGGATGTTTTATTTCAGAAGTGAGGCTTGTAAAGTTTCTAATTTCAGTTTAATGCATCTTTAAAATATCAGTTTAATATGTCTTTTTAAATACTTTATCTAGATGGCCAGCTGTGATGCTAAGCTCAGGTAATATCTAAGCTTTATTTTTAAAAATGCAGTTTTTTAAAATTG
Source organism: Sphenodon punctatus (assembly GCA_003113815.1). Lineage (NCBI taxonomy): Eukaryota > Metazoa > Chordata > Lepidosauria > Sphenodontia > Sphenodontidae > Sphenodon > Sphenodon punctatus. The sequence continues at coordinate 715,164 of QEPC01010235.1, forward strand.
AAGTACGGCATTTGTGTTTCAGATGAACCTCCTATTAAAAGGCAACTATTGCCTGAATTCGAAAGAACAGAGAAGCTCAACAAATCTTTGAAAGCTTTCAAAAGCACCCCAGATGGTAATTTTTGTTTTTCCTCATGTGTACCTGCCTCATAGACCTGCCTGCTTGGTCTTGTAGTATGTTTCTGGCTCCTGACGCTGGATGGTCTGGGTTAAAATCCCGTGTTGGGATTCCTGAATTTGGTGGGGAAGGGGAGAGGCCCTGTACCATTAGAACATTTAGGCCCATCCCCCTGGCTGAATGGTTAGGCTGTGGGCTGGGATTCGGATGGTCCTGGGTTCTAGTCTTTTTCAGCGGGGATGCATAGCTCAAGTGGTAAGACCGCGTGCTTTGCATGTATAAGGTCCCAGGTTCAATCCCCGGCATCTCCACCTCAGGATCCCTGGTAGCATGCCTGGGGGAGGCCTCTGCTGGGGGCTTGGAGGGTCTCAGGTAGCACGCCGGGATGACCTCTGCCGCAGACCCTGGAAGAGCCGGATTTGGACCCGAATTTGAAACCCCTGCTGCCGTGTCAGGTTGTGACAATACTGGGCTAGATGGACCATTGGTCTGACTCAGTTAGGCAGTTTAGTTTAGTTTAGTTTACCCGTTAGAATGTGTAATATTGTCATTGTGAGTAAATGATGAAATCATTTTATGAGTAAATCATAAAATGTAGTGTGTATCAAAATTTAAGGCAAGAATTTTTGCCAGATGTGAAGTTCTCTGCAGATTGGGATCTTGCCTGTGAGTGCTAGAAGCTGGTAAGTGAATGGAAAAAATGTTCTGTGCTGTAGGGGGAAAAGGTTTTGAAGAACAGAATCTGCTTACTCTTTCTACATATGACTGTTGCAGGCTGGGTAACAAACAAAAACTTCTGACCGAAACAAAACATGCGTTTTGCATTTGTGAGTCAAATTCAAGAGTCTATTATCTTTAACACACATTCAACCTCACCTGGTTTTATTAGTTTAAATTTGCATTTTTAGTTTGATCTAAAGTAATGATAGCAAGTGGTTGCCACTGGCAGCTGCTAGCAATCATACTCCAGTAAGTTTCATAAAGTCAAATACCAGATTCTCTGATTAAGTTCTTTACTTGAAAAATCATGAAGCAAAGTAAATCTGGTCAGTTCGCTACTGCTACTAGATTTATCCTGGAGGAAGCCTGTCTAGGCCCAAGTCTGTTGGCCTTCCGCCAGGCCTGTAAGACTTGGCTGTTCTCCCAGGCCTTCAGAGGAGGGGGGTGGGTGGGTTAATAGTGGGGGAGGGGTGGTTTTTAAGGAGATTTTTAGATGTTTAATTTAATTTTTGTGTTGATTGTTTTAAATTATTGTCATTTTTGTGCTGTAAGCTGCCCGAGATGCCATAGGCATGAGGGGGCGACTAATAAATGTAACTAATAAATAAATAAATAAATATTAACCTATACCAAAAACCTCCAAATTATTCCATAGCCATCTATAATATGACTAACGCATTGTGTTCTAATTTTTTTAAGGTACAATCAGAGATAGAAGAAAGTTTACATATCATGTCCCCTTACAGCCTGTAACTTGTGGTCCTTTTAGGTAAGAAAAATGCATAAAAGCACAAATGTTTTTATTTCTCAATACACTAAATTTTCACCTATATTTCTGTCAATGTAAAAATGCTAAATATTCTGTAGAAATTCACTAAGGAAAGCCATATTTAATAATCCTCAGTTTTTAAAATACCATTGTAAAATTGTAGAGGCACCTGGTATAACTTTCTAATGGAAGATGTATTCTGTAGTACATTTAAGGAATGTGTGGTATGTGCTGTACAGTAGTGATACTTGCAAAGAGTCTGATCCTATACCCCCTGCAGATGCCATATGCATGTGTAAGTTGTGCATGGTTTGTGCACACATTATATTCCCTATTCCAGGAGTGTGTGCTATGTGCGCTTGTGCAGGGGTTAGGATCAGCCCCTTAAAGAGTAGGACTCAGGGCGGGTTACAATAAATAAAAAATATACAAAATATACCAACATAAAGCCAATTAAAAAGCTTCTCTCCCAGCCTTCCTATTCCTATCCCTGCCTGCCAAATGCTTTGCCAAATAAAAAGGTCTTACATTTCTTCCCAAAAAATGCTTGGGTTGGGCTTCAGCAAACCTCTAGAGGAAGGGAGTTCCACTACTGTGAAGCAGCCACTGAGAACACTTCTCCACATGCCCTGAATGTATGAACTCGATGCACTGATGGTACGTGCAAGAGGACATTCCTGGCTGACTTCAGGGGCCACGATGGGACATAGGGGAGGAGGTGGTCTTTCAGATGTGTGGGCCCTAGGCTTTCAGATATTTCGACTTACTAAAAAAAACCAAGACAAAAGAAAACCGATTACATGTCAATTTTTTTTAATCCATGCAGTTCTACTAGAGAACGACAGGAAGTCCAGAATCCTAACCTTACAATGCCAGACCAAGACCTTAAAGGATTTAAATCTAAATCAGACATTTTTGGGTATCATGCTTTAAGAAGAACTTCAGATGGTGCACTGGTTTTTGAGACTCCATTTAGTAAGACCTCAGCTGAAAAAAGTGAGAAAACAAGAAACCTACATATATCTGCAAAAGCTGGCAAAGTCTTTGTCCAACCTTTCAAAAGTAAACCTATATCTGCAGATGAGCAGGGTGATGAGATGAACAACATAAATATGAATATAAATCGGGAACTAAAGTCTACCACGGTTCAGAAAAGTACTGGTGAAACTGAAAATTATCTGTTTGACCAGAAAGATTGCACCAGCCAATCACCAGCCAATGATTTGAGACAATGCAAAGAAAGAGACACAGGTATGTTGGAAGCAGGGTTTTAATTTGTTTTTACTTGTTGTGAACAGTGACTGATTAAAATTTAGCCTTTCTTTCTTTTGCACTTTATTGCAATACTAATTTATTCTGAAATCCATGTATACAAGTCACAGAAAAGAAAAGTTTAAAAAGCGGGGGGGCAGGGGGGAGCACATGATTGTCTAAGCTATATTTCACTTCCTATTTATATATTTCACTGATGTTTGAAAATAATCCTAACACTCTAGTGGTGATATTTCTTCCTTGGAAAATCTTCCACCATACTTTTAGAATTCTTATTGAACATTTAATTTTTTTTTCAATGATTTTAGTGTAAAAAAGCAGTTGGATTAATATTGTGTTAAAGAGAGATTTTCAGTGAATGAAAGTCAGTTAAATATTCTTTTTGCAGTTAATTTTTTAATTAATGTTTAGGTGGTATGATTTTTTTTTTTACAAAATTAACAATAAGAACATATTTCTGCCTGTCTATTTTTCTTTTATTGAATTCATACCTTAATGCATTTTAAACGAGATTTGATGTGTCACTTTTCTTGGCAGATTTGACCAAAATGATTGCAAATCTTTACTGTGCCAGAAATATGCAAGATATGAGAATTAAAAAGAAGCAAAGGCAAAATATTCGCCCACAGCCAGGAAGTCTCTATCTCTTGAAAACAACTGCTGCTCATAGAATCTCTTTGAAAACTGCAGTAAAAGGGAGATCTCCTAGCACTTATTCCAGTGAACAGGTATATATTTATTTCTTTAAACTTTTATCCCACCCCTCTCGCCTAATGGCGACTTGGGGCACCTTCCATAACATAAAAATAATAAAACATTAAAAATACAATAATTGTATAAATATCTGTTATAAAACAATATTAAAAACCATTCTGTGCAAAAATATAAATACCCAACCCACTAACACATCCTCACTCCATCCCCCACCTCGCCAAATGCCTGATGAAGAGCTAGGCTTTACATTACTGACAGAAGGCGAGAGGTTTCAGGGCTGAGACATATCTCTGCTGAGAGGGCATTCCACAGTGATGGAGCAGCCGCTGAGAATGCCTGCCTGTTCATACGGACCTGCCTATAGTGCGGGACCTCCAGGAGCATGCTCTCGGACGACAACAAGGGCTGCCCAGAAAACGAGGCAATCCTTAAGATAAGCGGGGGCCTAGGCCGTGTAGGGCTTTATAAATTGAAACCAACACCTTGAATTGGGCCCAGAAGACAATAGGCAGCCAGTGCAGTGCCTGGAGCACATGTTTTATAGGATCCCTGCAGTCCGTCCCAGTAAGCAGACAGGCTGCTGCATTTTGCACTATCTGTAGCTTCCAGACAGTCACCAAGGGCAGCCCTATGTAGAGTGCATTACAATAGTCTAGCCTCGAGGTGATGAATGCATGGATGACAGTGGCTAGATCGGAGTCCGAGACACATGGGTGGAGCCTCTTCACGACATGTTATTGGCAGAAGGTGCCCCTGGCCACATCTGACACATGCAAACCCAGGCACAGCTACGCATCCAGGAGCACCCCCAGACTCTGCACAGATGGAACCAATGGAGGATGGACCCCCTCCCCCAGATCCCCAAGCCCACCCACTAGCATCATCTCTGTCTTGTTGGGATTGAGCTTTAATCGGCTTGACCTCACCCAATCCCCCCACAGCAGCCAGGCACCAGGATAGCAATGAGACTGCAGGGCCTTGGTCGGTTGAAAATGATAAAGCTGGGTATCATCTGCATGTTGGTGATAGCGAACTCCCCAGCTGCGCACAACCTCCCCCAGCAACTTCGTATACACATTGAATACGAGAGGGAACAGAATGAAGCCCTGCAGAATCCCACATGGGAGACCTCCAGGGGATGATGTACAGCCCCTTAGGATCACTTGCTGTGATCTATCCACCAGGTATGAACAGACACTGCAAGACGGTACTGTCCTCCCCAACCAGGTCCCGCAGGCGAGTCACCAGCTTCTCGTGATTTATGGTATCTAAAGACACAGATAGATCCAGTAGGATCAACAGGGTCATGCGGCCCCAGTCTTACTCTACAAGGAGATCATTGACCAAAGCCATAAGCGAGGTCTCCGTGCCATAACTCAGACGAAAACCAGACTCTGTGGGATCAAGGAAACCAGTACTGTCCAGATGTGCCTGCAGCTGATGGGACACCACCTGTTCAATAATATTCCCTAAAAAGGGAAGGTTAGAGACAAGCCAATAGTTCGCCAGGGCACCAAAATCAAGCGATGGTTTCTTGAGGAGCGGCCAGGCACCCTCCCCTCCCGAAGGGAGGCTTTGATAAACACCCACCAACACTGGCCCCAGAGTCTCCCTGGTGGCTTTCACCAACCAGGATGGCCAAGGATCTGATTCACAAGATGTGGCCCAAACAGATCCCAGCACATCCACCGCCTTGGCAGCTGTCACCAACTGAGAGTCATCCCATAAGCTCTGATCAGACAGGGTATTCCTAACCCGTGACTCTGCCACTGCTTCCAAAATGGGAGTGCTGAAATTGTGCTCAATGTGAGCAATTTTATCCACAAAGTACATAAAAAATGTCACAGCGGACCTTGGATTTATCTGGCTCCAGGCGAAGAGAGGCTGGACTGACCAGACCCCTCACCCCCCGGAACAGCTCCACTGGACGAGATTGAGTGAATGCTGTAAGAGCAGCAAAGATCCATTTCTTTGCTGCTCAAACAGCCACGGCATAGGTCCTCAAAAATGCTCTATGTTGTAACCCATAGTCTTGGGTGTGAGTGTGGCGCCATCATCGCTCCAACCACTCCCCTCGGCTTCAACTGCCCCAGACCCTTCGTAAACCAAAGGGACCTGTGTTGGTGAAGCGCCAGAAGCGGACGCCTGGGATCCACCTGATCGATGGCCGCCTCCAGCCAACCATTCCAGAAGGCCACGAGGTCATCAATGGAGCGGCCATCAAGGTCAACAGGTACATCCCCCAGAGCATTCCGGAAACCAATTGGTTCCATAAGTCTCTGGGGGGCGGACCATCCTAATCGGTCCCCTGCCCCCACGATCAGGTAGGTGTGCCGGAATGCAAGCCTGCAGGGGGTAATGGTCCGACCACGGCGAGGGTGAACAAACAACACCCCCAATCATTGGGCCCCCTGTCTCAAGGTCACTGCAGGATACCAAGTCCAGAGTATGCCCTGCCTCATGTGCTGGACCAACCACCACCTGGGATTGACCCATGGCGGCCATGAATTCCTAATCCACCCCAAGCAGTCTGGCCTCAGCATGGATATTGAAGTCCCACAAGACAACAGGCTTAGGCGACCGCAATCCCAAATCTGAGACCAGAGCAGCTAGAGTAGTCAGGGATGATGCAGTGCAGTGGGGTGAAGATTTCCTTTAAAATTATGGCTATGCCTCCCCCCACAGCCCTCTAGGCTGGGCTGGTACTGGATGGAGTACCTGGCCGGAATGAGGTCAGCCAAAATCAGCCCCGACATCTCGTCCAACCAGGTCTCCGTCACGCACACAAGGTCGGTCGTCCACTCAAACATGGAATTATGAATGATGGACAATTTATTGGCCACCAACCTTGCGTTAGACAGCATGGGTCGCCCCATCTCAAAAAAGACATAGCTGAACTAGAAAAAGGTACAGAGAAGGGCAACAAAAATGATCACGGGTGTGGAAGAGCTCCCGTAGGAGGAGAGACTTGGTAGGTTGGGGCTCTTCAGTTTGGAGAAGAGACGACTAAGAGGAGATATGATAGAGGTCTATAAAATCATGAGTGGTGTGGAACTAATAAACAAGGAGCAGTTATTTACCCTCTCAGCTAGTACTAGAACTAGGGGACATTCCACGAAACTCATGGGTGGCAAGTTGAAAACACATAAAAGACAATATTTTTTCACTCAGCGTATAACTGGGTTGTGGAATCTACTGCCAGAGGCTGTGGTAAAGGCCAGTACTATAGCTGAGTTTAAAAGAGGTTTGGACAAGTTTCTGGAAGATAGGTCCATTAGCAGCTATTAGCCAGACGGGATCAGGGAACATGCCAGGAGCTGGGGGAAAACAACAGGGAATGGATCCCCCATTGTGAACTGTTGGGTGCTTCTCCCAAGCCACCATGATTGGCCAGTCGGAAACAGGATGCTGGGCTAGATGGACCATTGGTCTGACCCACTATGGCACTACTTACGTTCTTATCAGCAACAGGCCAGCGTCTCCTGAGACCTCAAACTCCTGGTTGCCTGAACTGGGGAGGGTCAAGCAGGGGACAGACACTAACCACCTGTTCCTCTGCTCACGATGGCACCATCTCCCCGCTTGGATCATAATCCCCCCCCCCCCTCCAAACCCATGACAACCCGTTGTCACTGTTCTTCCCTCCCCCCCTCCCAGGACACTTCCAGCCCCCCGCCCCATTCACAGATATATCCCCATTTGCCCCCAGGGGCAACCTCCACCCTCCTCACATACACACCCCTCTTACTGGGGGATGATCGACCATCTCCATACCCAGGGAGGTACCCCAGCCGCTCTCACCAGCCAGGAAAACCTTCCAATCTCCTTCACCCTTCCCCTCTCCAAATATCCAACAAAAGCAAACCCAACCCAAAAACGCTAAAGGAAACTACCCCACCCACTCCCAATAACCACCCCACCTGAACTCCTCTCATATGCGCTCCTCTCTCCTCTTATATTTTTTAAAATATATAAAAAGATCGTAAAACTATGGACTACTACGGAAAAAAGAAAAGCCTAAGAAAAGTTTACTTTCCCATATTATTAGTATTTTTACTGTGAAAGCAGGCCCTCCTCTTAGAGATGTATTGGCTAAGGGCAGGCAGACATGGTAAGCTGTCCTCTCCACCTTTCCTTCCCAGATCCCTGATTGGTTATGATTAGGAGGAAGTCCCACCATACTTACTACTTTTCAGCTTTCCTTCTATTCCAGGAGAGGGGTGCCATTTGGATGAAAAGGCTATTGTAGCTGGGGGGAGGGAGCCAGTTCAGAGTCAGCCTGGCTGTGGTCTAGCAAAAGTTGACCCACAGACAAGTGCTCCTGTCTGCCCTTCTGCTTTGTTAGATCAAATAAGAATATGTTCCAGTTGCTGTAATAATTTCATCCCTCTTCTGTGCCTTTATAGTTGTATATGTATGGCATCTCAAAGCACTGCATACAAGTTAGCAGCATAAATGCAGAAGCTTTCCAGTTTCTCATTCAAGATTTTTCCAGTAAAGATCATTTTCTAGAGGGGCATGGAATGCAGCTTGCTGATGGAGGATGGCTTATACCTACTGATGAGGGAAAGGCAGGAAAAGAAGAATTTTACAGGTATTCTGTTTAAGTTATGAGTTTATGTATATAAAAAAAGGTGCTACTCAGGATGTGCATTAGATTTACTCTGCAAAAAGTGAATGATACACCGTGATTATTTTTCTAATATGGTTACTATTGTCTTAGTAGAGAAAATCATTGCATGTGTTAGACAAATACTGCTAAATTACTAGCTTGAGTACTAATTGTTAAAAATTTTAAGACACTTTTAAAAATAATTCTGTTCATTAAGACTTTCAACTTAACTGATTCAACAGTACAATAAGAGTTTGTAATACTATCGCTTTTCAGTGAATTTGTGCTCATTGTTACCTTGAGTTCCCATACAATTACAAAGAACCCCAAACCATCACGGTACATAATGATAAGTAATGTATCTAACAGGGGAGGGTTGTGGAAACACTTATTCACACACTAGAAAGATGGATTAAGAAAGGGAGAGGGCAAAATTTAAGATGCTTTTGTTGATATACATTATATGTTCATTTACCCACTGCAGTGAGCAGTAAAAAATTACAGATGGAAAAATAGTTTATGGGTAAAAAAGGACTTTCAAGACCAGCATGATCTGGAAAGTTTCTCACTTTATTCGGAAGATATCTTTCACAAATTTAGATACTCTTTTTGTTAGGACATGACGGGTCTGAGAATCTTTTGTTTGTAGGAAGGGTATGAGAGTGGGTGGGATAGAGGTTTGGCAAATGTCCTAAATTCATTATCTTCCTAATTTCCCTGTTAAAAGCTGACTTGCAAGGGGGAAATTCTGACTGTTTATTTTTTATGTGGGATACAAAAAAAACCTGAAGGATTTTTTTCTCTACAATCTTTAAAATTTAGTGTTGGCACATTTCACTTTATCTCTTAGAAAAATTCTCTTTGAGGATTTAATTCCCCTTATCTTTTGTTTATGAATTGAGAAAGTCCTAAATCGACATTTGTGGGTCATCCAGGAAGTCTTCCAACAAAAGCAGTGAAGGCAACTAGACCTTTGCAAAGAAGCCTCAAAATCCCCACTAACCTCAAGTAGAATTTAAAGTTTACATTCAGAATGTATGTCCACTAATGGACTTCCATAAATAAGTTATATTTTATCTTGCTAAGAAAAACGGTTTTCCCCCCCAAGTGATGAAAATCAATTAGTGTGATAGGTTTGCCAGTTCGTCACAATCCACTGTACCTTTTCATTATTAAATGTTTCTAACTTATTTGGTTTTTTTTCTTTTCTGTGTTCATTGAGAGTTTGTCCTTTAATTTTTTTTAAAGAATAAGAAATATTCAGAGACGTATTTTGTTTGTCGTGTTGCTTCAAAATGTAGAATGAATTTAAGTTTAATTTTCTACCAATTTGTATGCAGGGCACTCTGTGATACACCCGGTGTGGATCCAAAGCTAATTACAAAGGCCTGGGTCTACAACCACTATAGGTGGATTGTATGGAAATTGGCAGCTATGGAAGTCTCTTTTCCACAGGAATTTGCTAATAAATGTTTGACACCAGAAAGGGTTCTTCTACAGTTAAAGTACAGGTAATTGTATGGCATCTTGTTTAAGGTATAATTCTATACATATACTATATTTCTTTGTAATTCTGGCTTGCATCCATGTATGTCTTAGTCCATTTGAGCACATTTATTAAGCTTTGTTGTTTTGACATTAAAATATTGCATATATTTGCACAAATACATAAAATTCTGATTTCTGCTGCAGTGGGTGAAGCATGGCAATGTAGTTTTCTCAATTACAGTTTAGCAATATTGATTTAAAAGAAAATGCTTGTACTATCTTAGGTGTAATTTAAAACCATTAATATATGTTACCCCCCCCCCCCGGTAGATATGATGTGGAAGTTGATAAAAGCCATCGATCAGCTATCAAAAGGATAGTGGAGAGAGATGATGCAGCAGGAAAAACACTCATATTGTGTATTTCTAGAATCTTGTCCCCAAGTTCAAGCATTCTTCTTACCTGTAGCAATAAAAACACAGCTGCAGAAAGCAAGAAAGAAGTGGCAATGGTTGAAGTTACTGATGGCTGGTATGGTATTAGGACTGTCTTGGACCCTCCTCTCCAAACGCTGCTGTTCAGGGGAAGATTGACTCTTGGTCAGAAAATCATAGTACACGGAGCAGAACTTGTGGGTTCTCAAGATGCATGCACTCCACTAGAAGCCCCAGATACCCTTATGTTAAAGGTAAAATTAGAAATTAGTCTAACTTGACTAAATAAGCATTTGTATGTACTTACTTAGTGCAGTAGGAGTGGAATAATGTTTTATATAGAGGTAAAATACGTTCTCTGTTCAGTCCAAATTTGACATGACAAGAATAGCATTACACTTGGCTAGATGACATTATACAAAAAGATGGAATGGGAGGGGTGGTTTACACAGTAAAAAATGCTTTAGGTTATTTGTTGTATACACGTTTGCGTGCAAGTATATAACATGAGGACCCAATAATGTGGGTCATCATAAATGAGGGTGCAGAAAGGCATGGAGAAATTACAGAAACATGGCATTGTAGAAAATACACTGTCATATGACAATTCATGTTATATAAAGTATTTACTTTGTCTCTGTATTCTGTTATAAAATAAGGATTTTAGGCTTCATGGTTACTAAATATATTAGACCATCCGTTCACAAACTGGTTTGCAGATACTGGTATTCTGTGGAGTAGTTAGAGTTGCTGTTAGTCATTAGAATTGGCTAGTGCCATCGCGATGGCTCTGCTTGAGTACGTTGATGGCTGCTAAGATGCGCTTGAAAACTGAAATATTCTTATTTCTGACTCTTATAACTCATCAGTTTCATCAACAGGGTGAGGAAGAACTAGAGAGGGGTATTGCTTTGCAGATCCCTCGTCACCCGAGGGTTTCCCTTGCAGTTGTAAGCTTTCTCAGTTTCTATGCAACTCGTGTACAATCCTTAATGCAGTCCTCAATCCTCCATGTGAGCAAATACTGTAGTTGCCACAAAGATATGAAGAGATGTTGTGTTTGGGAAGTGTAGCAGAGAAAACAATCTCTCTGTTAAACATGTGGTTCAAACATTGGGTGCAGTATTCATTTCTCCTGGTGCTTAAGTTGCACACCAAGTGCCAAGCTAGACTTAAATGGACACTAAATCCTCGTTCATTGCAAGAGGCACTTTGCATCATAACTACAACCAGCAGGCTGTGGGAGCACGGAATGCATCTCTGGACCTGGGGCATAGTTAAGAGTGGTCAGACCACATTTAAATGCTGACCACTACATGAGGAAGTGAGAGTGGGCGGTGGAAAATGGTGCTCCCAACTGTGAATGAGGATTTGGCACTCAGTTAAGTCTAGCACAGCACTTGCACAAATTACATGTGCACAATCCCTTTGTGCATCTAAAATGAAGACTGCACCCTGTAAAAATAATTAAGAATTCTTGAATCAGGTTTTAATACATGTAGCTTCACAAAGAATAACTTTTGATATGGAGTGTGCAGAAATGGTTTCGCCTAAATTCACTCCTCTACCTGCCTTTCGACCTGTCCTACTTGCATTTACAGGAGCTTAACTTTGTTCAGATTTCAGCTAACAGTACTCGACGTACCCAATGGTATGCCAAGTTAGGATTCCATCAGGATCCCAGGCCTTTCTGTCTGCCCTTGTCGTCGCTTTTCAGTGATGGTGGCACCGTTGGGTGTGTTGATGTCATTATCCAAAGAATTTACCCTATGCAGGTACAATATGACTGTGCAATGGTAACTTTAAATTACTGCTTGCTGTTCAATTCAGCTGATTTCTTCCTGCAACCAAATAATGCATCATTCTGTCTGATACACTTGAAGTAAATTCTCCACACTTAGTACTTCTTGGGAGAAATATATCCATGTTGTAAGAGTATTATTATCCTCTGAACAGCTTTTTCTTTGGTTGCAGAGAGCGAGAGGTCTCATAGGAAGTGTCAGAACTTGAAATTGTATGATTTATTTGAGTGAGACAAAGAAAAATACACCTTTCTTTCTTAAAGTTAGCATAGATGGTTCTGTTTATAGCATATTGTACCATAAGACAGGAAATGAAAGTTCAAGAGTATTTACTAGGGTGACTACGGCTTCTCAAAGCGCAAGCTGGTAACCTTCCATGCATGACCTGTTGTCATTTTGTTATTTTAAATTAGGTGAAAATTAGTTTGTGTTTTAAATACCACAAAAAATGACCTTCCTTACATTCATAAATGTATTTTGTAATATGTATTAGTACATATTCTGTACTGTTTTTTTATTTTTTCTGTTTGTAAAATAATTGCCTCTCTGGTAAGACAGTTTTCTTTTTCCCATGTTTTTGGTCTCGATTTTCAGTTAGTTTTTGTTTTGGGGGTATATTTGTTTGTGGTGTTCATTTTAAAAGAGAGTAGAAAGGTTAAAACAGTCTTTCAAAACTGATATAAACTACTTGCATGAACTCTAAACATACAGTATGATTGTTTCCCTACCGTAAATGGCATTGAATAGCTGGTGAATAGAATTTTGAAAAGTTGTGTAAAGGACACCATGGGATAAAACTAAAAATGTTAGATCTAATTTTCTGTGAATGTTTTATTCACAGTGGATGGAAAAGATGTCCACAGGGTCATATGTGTTTCGGAATGGTCGAGCTGAGGAAAGGGAAGCTGCAAACCATGCTGAGACTAGACAAAAAACACTGGAAACACTTTTTGCAAAAATTCAAGCAGAATTTGAGCAGCATGAAGGTAAAATTGTATTTATTTTAAAGCATGAACTGTTTTCTAGAATGTGATTGCTTTAATATTGTGGAAATATTGATCTGTTTCTGCCAGTCTTAAATGGAGTCTTCCTCTCTTTCCCCTAGGGCTATTTCTAAGATGTTTAAGGTTACTATGCCTCTCTAATAGTTCTTGTAATTGTTAGACTGTTTTACACAATTCCTTTAAAATGCAAGAAGCTGCTGTTAGTTTAGGTTCCTTGTTGCTTTTTCATAAACAAGCCCCATCATGTTTAGAACATGGTTTAGAACGGCTGCCTGCTGGGGCCGCCTCCACCTCCTGAGGCTAGGAGCTCCCCCATTTGCCAGCTTGGTATCGGGGGTTGGGAGCTATAAAGGCTTGCCCCTCGCCTGTCGGGTGCCTCCCTGGGCCCTTCTGTCAGCAGTGACGCCCCCCCACCCCCCGGTTGTAGGAGAGAGGGTGGGGCCACAGATCCCAGCCAGGTACTTGCTGCTCAAGCCTGGGAAGTTTAAAGGACGATGTGGCTCGGCAGCACCATAGGCGCATGCCTAGACCGCACAAGGGTGCAGTCCTTGGCGGGGGCTTGGCAGGATGGGAGGGGGATCTGCAGGAGGTGATTGGGGTATTTGTGATTGAATTCAAGGGGTCAGGATTTATAAGGCGGCAGGATGGGCAGGTGTGTTCAGGTCTTCTTGATTGGGAAGTGTGGTGGTTTGAGGGTGGAGGTTGGTGGTGGGTTATTAAGGTGGTTTTATGGGAATGTAGACTCCCTGGTGAGAGCAGGGGTTGGGGGGAATGGGTTAGAGAGGGGCAGGGGGGGTTTCCACTCAGTGAAAAAGGGGGGGTTTGCTCCCTATTGGGGGGAAGGGTAAACACCATCCCAGTGAGGTGGGGGCCTCCCCTGCTGTCCTGGTGGTGAAGGTGCGGATCTGGGGGGAGGGGACATGGCCATTGGGGTTGTGATGGGCTGGAGGAGATATGGTCCCAGGGGCAGGCCAGTACATTCTTTGAGGGGGGGATAGGTGTTCAGGACCTGTCCCCCTCACTGTTCTCCAAGCAGAAGATGAGGTGGCTGAGCTGTGGAGGACCTCTGGCCTTGTTATGATGCTGTTGAACATGAGGTCAGTCGTAAATAAATCCTCTAGTATCCAGGAGCTAATCTTGGATCAGGTGGCCGATCGCATGTGTTTCATGGCGACCTGGCCGAACACTGAGTTGGGGCCTATTTTGGCTGTCCTTGTTCCAGCTGGGTACTCCATGCAGCATCAACCAAGGCTGGGGGGCAGGGGCAGTGTAGCCATTATTTTCAGGGTGTCATGGTCCGTTAGGCGGTATCTGTTGGAAACTCCACCAGGTACGGAGTGCCTCCACCTTGTGATTGATTTGACTGGAGACAGATTAGGAATACTGTTGGTATACCGGACACCTTCCTGTGCGGTAGCATCCCTGCATGACCTAGCAGAGCTGATGTCGGAGGTGGTCTTGCGGTCCCAGAGGCCGCTGGTCCTGGGGGACTTCAACATGCATGCCGACGCCAGACTTCAGGATGCGGAGCTTGAGTTCATGGCTGCCATGGCAACCATGGGCCTATCTCAGATAGTGATCGGCCCGACACACATGTGGGGGGTGGGCACACACTGGATTTGGTGTTTTACACTGACCTTGAGGCAGGGGATTCATTGGGGGGGAATGTATCATTGATTCCTTTGTCATGGACAAATCATTACCTTCTCCCGGGGGATCCTCCTGGACGTCCAGTCAGGACAGTAGGGTAGATCCCGCCCACTACCAGTAGGATGCGGACCATCAATTTTTCAGGAGCATGCTCATAGGGATCTATC
>QEPC01010235.1:760089-805195 GCA_003113815.1 Sphenodon punctatus
GGCAGCTCCATGCATGCGCAGGACAAAATTCTTCTTCTGCCTCCTATTGGCCATACGCAGAGCTACCCGTGCGGAGCACTGACAGGTGGAACGAAGAGAAACAAATTCACCGAGGTAGGTGACCAATTTTTGTTTCGGCAATAATTTGGTGCTAGCTGTAGCTTGGCTCAGGAAGCCAGCAAATTTTAATTTATATTTTAAAAAATGATTAATGAACTCATAGTAAACAACTATATTTATGCAGTTTATAGGTGGTTTGGTATGCGAGGAAAATGTTTTAAAACAGCTTTTTCCTTAACAGAATATTACCAACTTGGCTTAACTATCTTTTGGTTTGTTTTTTAATATGCTGTGGTATTTCAGATGTAGTATGCTTTCTTTTTTGTTTTCTAAGTTTAAAGTTTCAGTTGGTAATCAGGTGGTAGGAGTAATGTCCAGCATTTTTCATGGCATTTTTGTTTCAGTAGTAAACAGTCTATGATGTTTTTATATAAAGCACATGCAAAAGACCTATCTTTTTATTTTTATTTTTTGTCGCCTAGAACAATAACTCCTTTCACAATGATGCAGAATGCAAACTGATGAATTTGCTTCAAACAAAAGATCCTCAGGTGTTTAATTTACCTAAAGAATGTGGCTTACCTCCCTTTTCTCCTGTTTGGAAATCAGGGTTTGGTTCAGGAAATAAATGTTTGGTAAGTTTATTGGAATTTAAGTTTTAATATAAAATTATATGATAACAAATGAAACCAGTTTAAATATCTGATAAGGTAGAGTTTATTTTTCTATTGCAATATGAAAAAGCCACTAGCAAAAGCTTTAATAAGCCAGTAAAAAATTAAAGCAGGCATAAGAATTTGGATCCAGTTTTCTGTAGGAGCAGATAAGGAAATCTAGCAAAATGGGATGTTAGACTCAATACTAAAGCCTCTTCCTCTTCTTTTTTTAATCAGAATGCCACTCCTACTAGTGAAATCAAATACAGGAGCCCTTTGTCAACCAGCAAGCTGGACTTGAAATCTTCTGTTCCACCAGGCTCAACAAAAATAACTCCACATGCTATTTATGCTGAAGAAACCCCCAAGAATTGTAAAAAAAGAAAAGCAATGACACTGCTTGGTCAAATACCTTCCCCTCCACCAGTGATACCAGTCAGTACATTTGTTCCACCATCTTTGAAAAAGGCATTTCAGCCACCTCGGAGTTTGGGAAATCAGTGTGACAAATCATTGAAGAGAACAAATTGTAATTCTGTTCAGATGACTCCCCTAAAACGAATAAATGAAGAATTCCATGAGAATGACTTGGTTGCTGATGAAGAGCTTGCAATGATAAATACACAAATGCTCTTACATAATTTACCAGAAGAAAAGAAGATTGATTCTGTGGATGAAACCAGTAGTGTAATATCCAGCAATCCACCTGACCCCCTTTTACTGGAAAATAATTCTTTCCAGTCAGTTACAAGAGCAAAACGTTCACAGGACAGTTCTACAGAAGCTGGGGCTTCTGAGGAGAATGTAGCAGAAACTGACAGCTATTTAGCAGCTCAAAAAAACCTGCAAAGGCAAAAAAAAACCAAACGCTACTAAACGCATGTGTAAATTACTGTGTGTGCTTAATATTTAAATGATTGTTATACACTTTGCACACTGTAAATATTTGTACAGCATCGGGTTGTATTTAATAATCCACTTCAATAGTTCAAAAATAAAGGTTTAATAAATATTTTTTCTGATGAATAGAAAGTCTTGAAGATTTTAAACACGGATGGCTTTAATCTCTCCCCTATTACAATTTAATTTGCTCCTGTAAATTACACAAATATCTGTTCACACTGGTATAGATTGGTATTGTTTACTTTTTTGTATGTCAGGGGAGTCCCGTGGAATTTTTTTTTTTTTCACATAATGGCCTCAATCTAATACTGTGTGGATCCCACACAGAGCCGGGTGCAGGCGCACACAGCTGTGTGCACGGATTCCGTGCAGAGCCGCATTGACTGCACATTATGCTGCATGCACAGAGCTGCCCGTGGGGATCTGCACAGCATTGAATTGCGGCCATCGGATTCCTAGAGAATCCTGTTCAAACTGATCATAGTCCATCAGAGCTGAAATAAAACTATCTGCAGTGTACTTGCTATTCAGTCTGCATTTCATGGTAAGGTGTCCAAATGCAACAGCCATTTGGTTCCACAGGTTGGTAGGAAAATCTGACATCTGTTGTAAACAGATTAACAGGCCTTTTTATACGTAGAGCATGACCCACTACGGGCAGGGTATCCAGTACTGCTTGGTCACAGGTTCCCATCTGTGACCAGTGACAACCAGTATGTCTCCAACAGTGGTCACTCTCAGTCGCTCGGAAGAAATACCCAACAGGTCACAATAGGACAATCCATTCCATGTTGTTCACTCCCAGCTCCCGACAGTAAGAGATTACATCCCCCAAACCTATCTGGGTAATGGACCTATTCTTCAGAAACTTGTCCAATTCTTTCTTAAAACCCAGTGCCTTGACCACATCTGGCCAGGGCCGGCCCTAGGCATGTGCCACGTGTGCAGCTGCACATGGCCCCACAGCCAGCTGGGACCCCATGCTTGCCTGGCTGGGAGGTAGGCTGCAGCCAGCTTCTCCCCCAATAAGTTCTTCTACCTCCCCTCCCTGGCTCTGGTCCCCATCCCTCACCTGCCTTTGGACACGGGATGGGACAGGCAGATAAAGCTGTTTACAAACCACTCCTCCTCATGTGAGTGATCAGAAGGTTGTTGCCTTGTAAAGAAGGTTCTTCGAGATCGCTCCTAACATTCTCCATGCTGGGTTGTGCAAGGCATGCTACGTGATGGTCTCGAGCTCCTCTAGTATAAAAAGCGCACTCCCCCTCACAATGACAATTCCTTCCAACCCTTTCTAGGAATATAAGAAAATTCCAAGCAGAGCTGGAAGGGTGGGTGTTGTGAGAACGTTAGGAGCCATCTTGAATAACCTTGTTTACAAGGCAGCAACCTTCTATTCTTCGAGTCGCTCCTCACATGCCCCTTTTACATGGCTCTGCCGGGTGGGGGATCCTTGGGCACACCGGTGCATGGCTGGGAGAGGTCCGTGTAAAAAGGGCCACTTTCTCACAACTGTCTTACTTATATCTTAGGTAGGAATTTAGGATGTAAAGCAATATCTATTCTATCTTGGAAAATCTGCAAATATGGTTCTGAGATTATTATGGCTGCTATTTCACTAACTCTTATTGAAGTTATTGCTAACAGGAATACGGTCTTTAACCCCCCCTCACCCATATAATCAATTCACCCTGCCCCAGGGGTGCAAATGAACTAGTTATGGGTGGAGGGCAGGGTCAATTGATTATATGGGGGGGGGCAGGAGCGCAAATGAATTGGTTATGGGGTGGGGACAGTGTGAATTGATTATGGGGGCACAACTGAACTGGTTCTCTCTCTCTCTCTCTCTCTCTCCATGGCATAATGCACTTAATAGGCTGGCTGCATTTTCGGTGTCTTGTGTGTTTGATAGCAGCGCCTCTGGACCGGTCGCACCGCGTGCGTGTACAAGGCACAGGCGGCACCAGCAGCAAGAAGCAACAAGCCCTGGAAGCCAGGCTGACTAAGCTCACTCCCTCCCTCGAGCAAGGCAGTGCACGATGTCAGTCGCTCTGTGTTTGCCTCACTGCCCACCCGGCTGCCCCTGCAGTGGAGCCACTCCTGGGGAGTGGTCATAGACACTCGACTGGGGAGGTGGGGTGGGGCGGGGAGGAAGCATTGGGAGGCCATGCTTGTCTATGGTCACTCGGCTGAGCACCAGGTAAAACAGCCAAGGGGTGCCAAACCGGGGTGGGGTGGGGAGACGCATGGGGAGGCCATGCTTCTCGATGGCTGCTCAGAAGGGTGGAGAATGGGAATCCTTCCTGTCCAGAGGGAGTAAATTTTATGTAAATGTACACAATTAGGTAGGGCCTAATTATGCAAATTAGGCCCCTCACCAAGACTTCGCACATGGCTTCACAAACCTTGGGACCGGCCCTGCTTCTGGCAATAAATTCCACAGCTTAATTGTGTGTTGAGTGAAATAAAAAATACTTCATGTTTTAAATTTGCTACCTGGAGTGTCCCCTAGTTCTAATACTATTTGAGAGGGTAAATAACTTCCCTATTAACTTATTCCACAACACTCACAATTTTATAAACTTCTATCCCCTTTCAGTCGTCTGAGAGGGGATATGATAGATCCACTCGCCTAGAAACATACATTCTTTACCTCCAGATATGAATATTCTACTGAGCGCTCTTACTGTTCCAAGACCTTGCAGACCAAATGAGACTTGTCAACAACAGACTCACCTCTGGCAGATTGTGAACACTCGTCATAAGCTGCTTCTCTAGCAGTGGTACTAGTGCCTCAACCCCTCTGCTGCTTCTCCCAATGCCCTGTTACCAAGAAGCAACAAGAATAGGAGAAATGCAGGCAAAACTGTCAGAAATAATCCTAGCAGTTCTATCCTCTAGCCGCCACCCTCTCGACTAGAAATCATCACAACAACACGGATAAGTATTTTGGCAAAATACTTGGTTTGGAAATACTAAATAGAGAAAAGTGATCCACCTAATGAAAGACTGGGATATGATGGAGTGCAAGAGAGAAAATACATTTAGGAGGCAGGAAGCTATAACTTGTATAAGTTATAATTGAAATTTATAGCCATTTATTGACAAGAAAAAAAGACCAGGTTCCTGCCCTGTACGGTTACAATCTAAAGCCAAGACATGACCATATATTGGATGCATGAGGAATGGATGGAAAGTGTACAGTACACATTGTTATATTGGTCCCAAACTCTCATTGGTACAGGAAAAATGACAATGATTTCTTTAAGGCTTGAAAAGAACAGGCATAAGAGTAGAGGTTAGAAACCTGAATTTAGTAGAAAAATAATTTAGTAGAAAAACACAAGAATTGAGATAAATTGACTTAGAAAATGTCCATCAAGTCTCTTACACCCTGATAAAGTACTAGTATATGTCATGAAATCCTCTTCGTCTGTTAAATGACCTTTCATCCATGTAGTTGCCGTGGGCTGTTCTGCTGGGAAATGCTGGGTGCGGACTGGAGTGCACCCAAGTGGTATGAACTGCATTAGACCTATTGGAATTTCGGTTTTCTCTGATTGGTTTGTCCGACTGAAGCACGCTCTGAAAGGTAACGTCATGCTCATACTGTTCTTTCATCTGCTGTATCTTCTCTCTTGGGACACCATGGTTATTTCTTCTATAGAATCAGGGTTTAACAGAAAAATGCAAATATTTATTTTCTTGATTTGTATCCTGCCCTATCCCCCGAAGGCTCAGGGCAGCCCACAACTATTAAAGTAAAGTACTGATAAATCACATAAAAACATTAAGAATACCAACCTTCCACCCCACCCCCTCAGGTGGGGGTCCTTTCTGAGCCTGTAGTGTACTCCTCTCACAGAGGAGCTATGGCTGTTCCAAAATCTAGCACTGTTTATCACAAAATTTAGCACTATTAAGTATGTCAGAAATTTTTATTAGGTGACTGAATGTTAAACTCCTGCTCTGCCTAATGTGCACATTTTCTACAGCATGCTTCCCTGCACTATTTCTCATGGCTACAAAACGTAAGTGTGGTGGTGTGTTAGAATAGCCCCACGTAAGAGATGCACAGCTTGGCAGTATATGATAACTGTATAGTTGATCAGTAGATACTTTCTGTATTTACAGATTTGATTCCCATAGTACTACCTACAAATGTGCTTTTAGTTTTGGAGTGGGAGACTAGATACCAAGTGGCAGGATAAAAGTGTTAATCATCTCTCCCTGATTAGCAAAACCTACCACCTTAAAATTTATCTCTGTGGTGATACTTACTCTGATATTACTCTTTGAGATACTACTGTTGGGAACTAGTGATACAAGTGGTGAGCCAAGTCTTTCATTTTTTGCTAAGCCTCATTTACTAAGATACTTATTAGCAAGGTTCCTAGTTTTCTCTTTGTGACGAAAAACCAGAGAAAAACAGAGATTTTGCCTTTTTCCAGAGAATTTAATGGAAAACAGCAAAAATGTACAAGTTTGGGAGGAGTAAACAGCACATGTGGGGCATCGAGGATGTGGAGTAAAGCTGAGGGGAAGCAACATGAAGGCATGTGCTGTGGGGCGAAGGGGCTCTGCATCTGGAGGGGTGCTACAGACTTCCTGTAAGGCAGGGGGGCAGGGGCACTATGAATTGGGGTAGTCAGGTCTTCTGGATCTTGGGAAAAGGGGCCAGGAGGTGGGAATAATTGGGCCAATAGCAGCTTCTCCAAGTGCCAGCCTCTATGCGGTCCCTCTTTCTGGCTGTCAGAGCAGTGTGGGACCAGGCTGGGAGGGGGAGGCAGTGAGTATGGAGCAGCGGAAGAGAAGTAGCCTAAAGGCATGTGCTGTGGGAGAGGGGCTCTGCATTTGGAGGGGTGCCACAGACCTCAAAAAATATTGGGGAGGGGGGGAGGGGGATTGTTGGTGGGGCAGGTAGCTGCAACATTGCATAAAAATGAAAATACTCCAATAGCACAGTGGTCTAACTCGTACCTTTATATATCGTGGCAAGGGAGAGTCAACTAGGGTTTACATTTAATTGCAGAAAAATGGAAATTTTGGTGGTTTTAATCAGAGAATATTTTTTTTAATCTGAGAATTTCCAGCTTTTTGTCATGGAAAACTAAGAACCCTGCTTATTACTCCTCTTTCCAGCATATTTGCCTCTTGCCTATCTGTTGACACAGATTGTGAATTTTCTGGATAGATACTGGCCTGAATATCTTGAAGGCATGATTTCTTGCATAGTCACAATCCAAGCGGATTGTGACAGCAGATCGCTGTGGCCCGTTCTGGCACAATCTGGCTGATACCTCACCTGCACATATGTGCAGGTGCCACCAGATGTTGACCTGGGATTGCCCTGGGCTGTGTCAGCAGCTAGCCCAGGCTCTCACCTTGGAAAATCTCCACAGTTAAGGTCTTCCTGTTCAGGCCAAAGGGGGACACAGCGTGCTCTCATATGTTTTGGTCTACCCTGACCCAGCCTGGATCAGGGCCCACCCTGACCAGCCACCATGGTGGGCTTGGAGTGGCTGGTAGGCGGGGCTGTCCGCCTGCACATCTGTTAAGTGCCCTGACATGGCCTGGACTGTGTCTGCCGTGGATTTCCATGCTGGGTCATAACAGCAACGTGCCACCGCCATCACATATGTTTTTACCCTATATTAATGCAATATTGAGCAACTTTAAAGCTAAGAACATGCTTAGTATGTCTACATGCAGGGTCTAGCACAACAGGCCCCTGGTCCACGAACAGACCTCCTAGGCACTACCACAAGAAGTCCAATTACTAGAGGTAAGATTTTAATTACACTAGTCAGGATATTTAGTTAGACCTCTACCTGCTGATTGATACTTGTCAGGACAACTACAGTATCCTATGGATGTTGTATATTGCTCCACAGTGAGAACAGAAACTATTCAGCTGTCTTCCATTATTATTATAACTGTTTCTGAGAATATCTGATGGGAAAAAAGGAACCTCTTACAGTCTTTTCCTTCTTTCTCTAAAATGTGGTATCCATAAAGTGCAACATATGGATTAGGTGAAAAAATAAACGCTGTACCTTGCTAACTGTGAAACATTGAATTTCCAGCATGTATCTGGTTCTCGGAATATCACTTCATAGTTATGGTCACGTGCCTGGTTTGAAAGAGCGCACACAAATTTCAATGGTGCTACAATCCAGATCTTGAACCCATTATGAAATGTTTGTGCCACAACCCAACATTCACAATATGGTCAAAAATTGTTTTTTTTTTCATAGGGTTGAACCATCTCCTTTGCATAATTATGCAGATCTCCTGTCCTCCCATTCTCAATCATGGGGCGTCTACAGCAATTTGCTTAGATGAAAAGTCATATTAGGAAAGTGTTAAACCTTTTTTTATCTTTTAAACATTCGGTGCATTAGTTTGACAGAAGAGAGCGAACATCATGTGACCAAACATCTGCACACAGGCCTCAGCTAAAAACCCTCCAACCTAGCCCTTAATTGCACATGATTTTTAAATTCCACGTGAAGCTTTAATTTGGTACCAAATCAGAGGGGGCTGAATGCATGAGTTTCTGCAGCCTGACGGTTCCCTGCAGAAGTGACGGTACAACACAACCTTTTAAAAAATCTGCTGCCCACAAAATGGCTATAAACCAGATAAGTGATACTAACAGGTCACAATATGCTACCATACTGGGCTATTAAGCTTTCTTCTCTACCTAAACCAGTATCAGTTACTAGAAATTTAGGGTGCTTGCCTGGTCAGTCTCCTGGAATAGAATCTCACGGCTGGGAATCTTATGCTTCTCTCCGAACGTGGGTGTGGGGGTAAAAACGTCAGCAACCAGGGCCTGCAGCGTTTTCTCTTACGAACGACAGGGCTGGATTTTGAGCCCTGTCATTTGTAAGAGAAAATGCCGCAGGACCTGACAGATGATGTTTTTACCCCCGTGGCTACGTTAGGAGAGAAACGGAAGATTCTGCGCCAGGAGTTTTGCCAGGCCAGGCAATGTGCACAAGCAGCCTTCAGTATAACAGGCCCTTCTTAAGGGGAGGGAGGTGAAGCTGATAACCTCTTACAGTCCAAAAACTCTGAATGCTGCATTTCATAGATTCAGAGTGTGTGTTGTGTGTTGATTTGCCATGACTGGCTGTTGCCTGATGACTGATTTGCTGTCAAAACTACAATACAATTGGGAGGAAAAAGAAATTGGTAAATTGATCTATCAATTAGGATGGAATTAACAACCAACTGTTAATCTTTTCAAGCAATTTTTCTGTTCTTTAATCTTATTAATTGCATTAACTACATTGGATTTATTTAAAATAATTTAATTAAATTCAGCTTATTAGCTGAAACGAATATGGAACTGGGTTTGCTGAAATTTTCTTTCTCTTTCAAAATATATACTAAAAAGTTTAGAATTTTTTTAATGGAACTGAAAAAAAAAAAAAAAGATGGTTTGTTTATACTCAAACTTCTATCTCACCCCCTCCTGCCTCTGGTAGCTTGGGGTGGCTTACAAAACAATAATCATGCATATAAATATCACAAACCTAAAAAATAAAACATAAAATATAAACATCAAATATAAATAAACAATATATATATATAAAAACAATGTACAAAAGGCCAAAGTCTAAAAGAATAATCCCATCCCAACCCCCCCTGCAATTATCCATCTCCCCCACCAAAAACCTGCCAAAAAAGGTAGATTCTGAAAACCAGATAATTGTTTCCTGAAAACCAAAATTTTCATTTTACAAAACAATTTCCAAGAACTGGGGAAGAAAAATTGGATTCCAGACTGGGAAACATCCTATGCCCACTGAAAAATAGTGAATCAAAAATAATGTTAGAAACTTGCAAGGGGGAATCTGATAGAATAAATTCACTAAAAATTGGTTTTAAAACATAGAGAAAAAATCAACTGAGGTTTTAAAAAGCACAAATTTTCAGTTGAAGAAAAAATTCTGTAAAGTCTTTAGCATAGAAGTGTTTGGTGATAGGAAAAATATTGATTGACAAATCCTACTCAGCTGTAGTATGAGGCACCTTCCACTCACCTTTTTATTGAACCAACTGTTACTAAAACAATCAGCCCACCTCTAAACGCTCACAGTAGCATATAGAATTATAGCAGGACGTTTTCCCCTACCATAATGACATATGGCTTCATTTCCCAAGCGTGGATGTTGGTGTTATCAATAATAACTGGGGATTTCCCATTCTTCATTGCTTTGCGTGCTATAACACAAAATAAAGCATAAAAATCCCAGATAACTGATGGAACAAGACATTTTGTATGCATACGGACCTGAATACAATGGGCTTCCAATCCTGAATGGAATTTTGAATATCCATCCCAATGGAAATCATTGAGTGTATTAAAGTTAGTGCTTTTAAACTCACTGGAAAATGTTTTGAAGCAGGTTGGCATGCTCAAATTTATTTTAAACTCACAATATTGACACAATATTTCATTTTTACGCTCCTGTTTTTCCATTAAATTTATAGAATCTGTAATAGCAAGAGTTTTACTTGCCTCTCTTTTGGTTCCATTTGTGCGCTTCCTCTAGATAATCATGATCAAACTCGTAGATGCCGTCTTGGAAAAAAAAGTCATCAGTGCTAAAAACCACAGCACTGGGAAATTCCCGTTTCAGCTGCCTGGGGGGAAAGGGCAAAACAAGGGTTAGTATGAATGAATCTACGCTCTTACTGTATAGTTTCCTAGTAAGCATAGCATAAATTCTCTGTGATTTGCAGATTATTTCCATTAGACTCCTATTCAAACAAGCTGCAGTCTAAAATCTACACACCACTTACAAGGGCTTTTATGGGACTACTCCAGAGTTAATGGCTTCTGACCTCAGGATCTTAAACCATATCATGATTTTGAATCTCACTTAATCAGAAGAATGGAGCTGATTTGTTTACCTCTGGAAAGTTGGGAGAAAGTGATGGGCTTAAAGCCCTGTTTTTTCAATTATTTTTCTATTTATATAGGGTTTATATAGTGAAGCTGGTATAAAACAAGGGAGTGTGTTATCCTCCTTCTTCTGAGTTGCTATTGCTGAATTGATTGGTTGATGAGAATAGATGGGCAGCATTAGGGCATTAAGATCAATAGAAATACATGGCTTCTAGACCTGAACTCTCATTGGAGACTATACTAAATCCCCGCACTCGTGTGCATGTGCTCATACATTATATTTCCTGGGCTTGGGGGTGCATGTGTCACGTGAGGCTTAGGATTGTCCCCATTGTCGTAGTTAAGTCCTGATAAGGAAAAGATGCAGGGTAAGTCCAACATATCAGACAATGCAGCAGCCATGGGCCTTAAAATAAGCCAAAAGAAAACAAAAATAATGGAAATGAACAGCAAGGGTTGTGAAACAAAGCTGAGGAAAATGTTGAAAGGTTTACTAGTCTTGGTAGTAAATTATCCTGTAATAGGGAACTAAAGCCTGAACTGGATGAAAGAAGTGGGAAATCAGGAAGGGTGTGTTGCAATGTTAAGTGCCACGGTGAGGTGAAGAATGGGGTAAGACATTGCACTGAACAGCATAAGATGCCTGGGTCATGTAGAACATAGGGAAGAATCCAGGATTGTAAAGCAGGTGTAAACTGGTGCCCAAAGGGTAAAAGTTGGAAGATCAAGAAAGATGTGGGAAAGAACAGTTAGAGGATGCCAACAGATTGGAGAGGGCATGATACGAAGGCAAAGAGGCCTCAACGAACTGAGCTGAATGGCAAAAAATGATTGCTGCCTTATGTACTTGTTGAGTTGTGAAGAGCACATGCAAGTATATATTTCATACTGTTCACTCTAGTTCACCCTCTGTCCGGGTCAGGCTTCGGCCTTTCACCCCTGGACTTGGACGGGGCTGGTCTTTTGCCCGTGCACTACTGCCTGCCTGATCTGAGAATGAAGGCTTTTGTGTGTTTCCCTTTTCCCGCTATACTGGTGTCTCCAGCTGTACAGTGGGAAGCAGCAGGGAGCTGGCAGAGCATCTGTTCCCTGCAGCCCGTGTGTGTTTACCCAGCAACTCCCAGGTTGTATTGCTCTCATCATCATGTCTTTTTTAAGCCTGTGCTTCCTTGTCTCTGTTTCCTTTGTCTAGCCTGTTATGGTCATAGCTCTTGCTCCTCAAGCTCTGTGGCATGGTTCCCTTGTAGCCTTTCAAGCCTGCTTATCTCCCTCTCTAGGTGCTGCCTTGGTCACAGACCTCCCCTGGCTGTGACACAGTTCCCCTCACCATTTCCCCCTCTGTGTTTTGAGGGTTCCCTTGGTATCCTTAGTCCCACGCCTCCACTTCTAGTTCTGAGTTGTCTTCTTGTGCCCTCTGGTCCTTCTGTATTTGTCTCAGTCCTCCACTATAGTTTCCCTCTGGAAACTGTGCGTTGCCCTTCTCTGGTGTAGCGTTGTATGTATTTTGCACTTCTCCTGCTCAGTGTTTGCCCCTAGACTCTGTGTCTAGCCTCCTGCCCTGTGTGTGTGCACTCCTACTGCTTAGCGTTCTCTCCTCTGTGTGGGTTGCAGTCTCCCTTCTACATTCTGCTTGGTGTTTCTGCCCTTAGCCCCTGTATGTATTCTACCTTTCCCCCCAATGCTGTCTCCCATCCTGGATGTGACCTTTTCCTACTTAGAAGGAGCTTTGTTTCCCTCTCTCCCTGTGTCTATTTCCCCTTCTTCAGAGTTAGTTTCTTATCCGTGTTCTCTGAGATGCCCCTATGGGTTCACAGGGGCTTCACCCTGGCTGTTAGCCTCCTTCCCCTTCTTGGACCACAGAGGCTACCTTGTATCTCAGTAATGATCTTGGCATCATCCAATTGAGGACTGGCCACTTAAGTTATCCTGCTGCTAGGACCTCCCATGGTTCCTGACACCCTCACAACAACCCTGTGAGGTAGGTTGTTGTTTTACAGATGGGGCACTGAGGCTGAGAGTGACTTGTCCAAGGCCACCCAATGAGTTAATGGCTCAGGCAGGATTCAAACCCTGGTCTACCAGGCCCAAGTCCAACACCTTATCCACTAGGCTACACTCTCTCTTTACCGAACAAGAATATCCACAATGAAGGACATGAGCTTTTAAACTCTAAAAGAGCTCAAAACCATGTACTGAGCAGACACGAAGAGAGCAGCAAAGAATCGCTTCTTTGCTGCCTGCACAGCCACGTCATAACTCTTTAAAAATAGTCTATGCTCCAATCGGTTGTGTTATGTGCGAGTACGGCATCACCGTTGCTCTAACCGCCTCCCTTCGCACTTCAGCCGCCCCAGGCCCTCTGTGAACCATGGGGACCTTCGGTGCCAGAAGTGGATGCCTGGGAGCTGCGCCATCGATGGCCTCAACCAGCCAACCATTCCAGAAAGCCACAAGGTCATCAATGCAGCACTTGTCAAAGTCCATGAGTAATTCCCCCAGAGCATTCCGGAACCCAGTGGGTTCCATCGATCACTGAGGGCGGACCATCCTAATCAGTTCCACACCACATTGGTCGAGTCAGCGCGCTGGGATGAGAGCTTGCAGGAGATGGTCTGACCATGACAAAGGGAAACTTGTAACACCCCCAATCACCAGACCCTCCCCCACCTCAAGGTCAGTGCAAAACAAGTCCAGAGTATGCCCTCCCTCTTGTGTCAGGCCCACAACCATCTAGGACAGGCCCATGGTGACCATGAACTCCAGCTCCACCCCATGCAACCTGACCTCAGCGTGGATGTTGAAGTCCCCCAAGACAATAAGCATAGGGGGACAGCAAGACCAACCCTGAGTCCAGGGCAGCTAGAGCAGTCAGGGATGCTGTCATGCAGTGGGGCGCACAGTACACTAATAGTATCCCTAATCTGTCCCCCGCCAAATCGAACGCAAGTTGGAGGGACTCTAGCCCAGGCTCAGTTCGCACAGAGAACCTCCTGAACCCATCCCCAAAAACAATGGCTACGCACCCCCTGCCCTCCAGCTGATGCTGAACAAAGTATCCAGCTGGGACGAGGTAAGCCAAAATTGGTCCCAACACATCAGCTGAGTCTCTGTAATACATACAAGGTCAACAGCCCAATCCAGGATCAAATCCCGGATTATAGATGTCTTATTGGCTTCTGACCTTGTGTTTAACAGCATCAGCTTCAGACCAGAGGCCCCTAAGACCTCGGCCTCCTGTCTACCTGACCTAGGGTGGGCAGAGAGATGGACAGGCACCAACCACCTGCCTCACTGCTTCCAATGACATTGCTCCCCCAGGACAATAATTCCTGTGTCCCAGAACAACCCCTATTGTCACATCCCCCCAGCCCATCTCCCACCCCCGAGGCTCCTCCACCAGGGGGGATACCCACCCCCCATCCAACTCTCCCCTGCCCCACTCTCACCAGGGGGCTCTCCCACCTTCCCCACCCACTTACCCCCTCTCTATGGGGGTAATCCCCATAATCCTCCCCATA
The DNA here is from genome assembly GCA_003113815.1 of Sphenodon punctatus. NCBI lineage: Eukaryota > Metazoa > Chordata > Lepidosauria > Sphenodontia > Sphenodontidae > Sphenodon > Sphenodon punctatus. The sequence goes on from QEPC01010235.1 coordinate 774,150, forward strand.
ACCGTATCTGGTATCTCCGGTTTGGAGTCTGGGGGTGCTCCTGGATCCGTAGCGCCGCCTGGCTGTCCAGGTGGCGGCTGTGGCGAAGGGGGCATTCTGCCAGTTACATCTGGTACGTCGGCTTAGGTTGTATGTCTCGGACTCGGATCTGGCCACAATCATCCATGCTTTTATTACCTCGAGGCTGGACTACTGCAATGCACTCTACATGGGGCTACCTTTGGTGCTGGTTCGGAGACTGCATCTGGTGCAGAACACGGCGCCTCGTCTTCTAACAGGGACGGGCCGACGCAAGCACATTACACCAGTGCTTTGTTCTCTGCACTGGCTGCCAATAGTCTTCCGGGCCCAATTCAAGGTATTGGTGTTAACCTTTAAAGCCCTAAATGGTCTGGGCCCACCTACCTGCAGGACCACCTCACCCGATGGATCCTGGATTGGTCCCTGAAGTCAGCCGGGGGCACCCTCCTCGAAGTCCCCCGGGTTTGTCGGGTGTCGACCGTGGGGAGGGCGTTCTCTGTGGCCGTGCCACAGCTGTGGAATTCCCTCCCACCAGAGGTCCGCCTGACCACCGACCTCCCTTCTTTTCGTAGACAATGTAAGATCTCGCTGTTCCACCATGCCTTTCCTGAGGGAGATGGGGTGGGTGAGTTGGGGTAGGGGGCTGAATTATGTTTTATTTGAATTTAATTGTATTTGAGATTTGTTTTAATCTGCTTTTAACATTGTTAGCCGCCTCGACATGCTTTTAGCAGAAGGGGTCGGCATACAATTTTATTATAAATAAATAAATAACCCTCATAATTCCCCATTGCCCCACTCATTGGGGGGCAATCCCAAGCACCCATTTCCTCTGAGCCATGCCCGCTACTCTCACCAGGCAGCATGCTCCCCCCCCATCCTAAAACCAACCTTCCCCCAACTAACCTCGCTCAACAAAACCCCAATCCCTTCCCCCACCTCAATCTATACCCCAAACCTCCCAATATAACCCAGCCCCTCCAAGCACACTTTACTAATCACTCCTATCAACCACTACTTCAGCACAATTTCTCTTGGTCCCCACCAAGGGCCTCGCGCTTATCTTTTCCCCTCACCCCGAAGTGCGGGGAGGAAATCCCCGGTCCTTCCCTCGTCGCATCCAGCGGAGCTTTTCTGGGTGGTGAGGGGTCTGATCAGTCCAACCTCTCTCCACCTGGACCCATCCAGTCAGGTGACATGTTTATGGCATACTTTATGGATAAAATCACTTGCATTGAATAAAACTTCAACTCTGCCTTTTGGGGGCAGTAGCATAGCCTGAGGTTAGAAATGCCATGTCTGGTCAGAATTTGTGGGATCCGTTCCAGTTGGTGATACTATAATGAATTAGAAAGGGGGTTTCTACTGCTTCTCTCTACTCTAAATAGTTTCCAGAGAAATTCTGCTGTTCCCCTGTCCCAGAGGGGTCCAGCACATGTGAGTCCCAATCAGCTGTCTCTGTCCAAGAGAGGCAACTGCAGTGATTTTTGGCCAGCTATTCCTGTAGAGATTTAGCTCCTAGCCAGCTATCTCTTGTGGAGATTCAGCTGCACATATGCTAGCCAGCTATCCCTGTAAAGATTCAGCTGCATCTTCAGTTCTACAAAAGAGAGAGAGAGAGAGCAGGTCCCTTTCAATTCTCGGGATCTAGTGAAAATACTTCAGTTTGAGAGGGGGGTAATTACTCCTTTTTCTATTTCAGTAATGAGTCTTTTATTCAATCAAATAGACATTTATTCAATAATATCACAGCAATTTAGCATACCAATTACCAAAGAGACACTTGCATTCACATTTGCACCCATCTACCCTTGTCTACCTAAAAATACATACAAGAGCACATATTCTTACGTGATCAGAGGCTGATGGCCTGGTTCCGGAGGAAAGCAGTCAGGGGGCCCAAGAAGCCATTGTAGAACTCCCTAGAGAGAGGAGTTCCAAAGTGGGCGGATCACCAAGCTCGTTGGCTCCCCTGAGGGATGGCAATCGAGGACCGTGAAGGCAACTTCTCTGTCTAGGGACTGGCCTTTTATGCCGTTTCCCTTATGAGTTATCCAGAGCACGGGGCTAACAGTTACACGTCAGGAAAGTTCCTCCCCTTCGCTATTCAGGTTTGGGGGTCCTTCCCTGTTCGTCACTTGTTTGGGGTTTGGCATGACCAGATTAGGTCCTGCCAGTCCTCCTTCCGGAAGAAAGACATGACCTTAGGCCATAGATCCCCCACACCCCTTCTCTGAGGCGTCTCTCTGTCTGAGCAAGCAATTTTTCCCTTATTGGATTGCTTGGTTTTTATCTGCAACCTTGTTCTGGGAATGGACAGTTTTTACTAGTTCTGTTCTTACTGGGGTCTTTCCTCTTGTTGATGACAAGAATGTATCCCTGTCAGCATATTTCTCTCTCCTCCTGCCAGCCTGTTTCTTATAATATGCATTTTAAATAATTCCTAAGCTAAAAATTACTATAAAGCATATAGCAAGCAAATAAAGCATATAGGAAACTCATAGCATCCTTTCAATAGTTTTGGTTACATTTCAACAAAGGAGGAGTTACAATCTGTTCTGGCACATTTGTGTTAAAAGAACCACTCTTGCTTTGGTTACATTGTAGCAAGGAAATTGGCATCTTTGTTGGGCCAAAAATGATTTCACAACAATACCTGCTGACGTGGAGGACATGCTGGGATCTGACAGAGCCACAACATGTGAATTAGATCTATGCCCGTCCTGGCTTGTGAAGGCCAGCAGAGAGATAGTAAGGCCGGTGGTGGCAGGGATTCTCAGCATCTCCCTGCGGGAGGGTAGAATGCCAGATTGCCTTAAGGGATGCGGTGGTCCAGCTTCTTCTCAAGAAAGCATCACTTGAAGTTGACTCTCCGGTGAGCTACCAATCTCTCTCTAATCTTCTATTTTTAGGGAAGGTTACTGAATCGGTGATAGCTCATCAGTTTCAGGCATGTCTTGACCTCAGCAGTTTTCTGGATCCCTTGCAGTCAGGCTTTCATCTGGATTATGGCACTATGCGCTTGTGGCTTTGGTCGACGATTTGCAGGTGGAGCTTGATAGGGAACACTCAACCCTCTTGGTTCTACTCAACTTATCGTCGGCCTTTGGCACGGTGAATCATGAGGTGTTGGTGACTCGCCTGCAGAACCTAGCTTGGATGGATGGGACCGTGTTACAGTAGTTCTGTTCCTTCCTGGTGGATAGATCTCGGCGGGTAGTTCTGGGGGATTGTACGTCTTCCCCCAGGAGTCTCCCCTGTGGGATTCCATAGGGTTTTATTCTGTCCCCTCTATTCAACGTGTATATGCAGCCGCTAGAGGAAATTGTACATAGTTGGGGGGGGGGGGGCTGTTGTCATCAATATGCTGATGACACTCAACTATACCTCTCCTTTTCATCCGATCCAGGCCCTGCAGTCTCGGTGCTTTCCCGGTGTTTGGTGGGTGTGGGGGATTGGATGAGGGCTAGCCAACTGAAGCTTAATCCCGATAAAACAGAGGTGATGCTCATTGATGGGGCTCGTGATCTAGTTGAGGGGGCGGATTACCTGTTCCCCCTGCTGACGTCTGCCCCCCTGCTGACGTCTCGGGTACAGAGACTGGGGTTACTTCTGGATTTGCAGTTGCGTCTAGATCTCCAGGTGTCTGGTGTGGCCAGGAGTGCTTTTCATCAATTACATCTGGTGAGACAGTTCCATCCATTATGTCTCAGATTCGGACCTCACTACCATCATCCATGCATTTATTAACTTGAGTTTGGACTACTGCAATGGTCTCTATGTGGGGCTGCCCATGGTAACGGTCCAGAGGCTGCAGCTGGTGCAGATTGCGGCAGTCCTCTGCTTACAGGAACGGGTCGCCCCGAGTACATTGCTCTGTTGCTCGGGCACTGCCCGGCTACCTATAGTTTTAAAGGTGCTGGCTTTGACCTATAAACCCCTGAACAGCCTGGACCCTACCTACTTGAGGGATCGCTTCATGTCCTGGGGCAGCTTCTGAGGTCATCAGGGGCCCTTCTGGAGGTCCCAAGATATCGTCGGGTGGCCTCAGACAGGTGGGCGTTCTTGGTGGCTGCTCCAACTTGGTGGAACTCTCCTGGTGGCTGTCCACCTCGGTCCCGATCTTTCACCTTCGTGCCAATGTAAGACCTGGCTCTTCCGCCAGGAATTTGGGGAAGGCTAGGGGAGGTTAATGGGTGGGGTGGCTTGTTTTCTTGTCACATTATGTTTTTTTACTATTTGTAGAATGATTTTAACTGTATTTATATTTTTTGATGTTTTATTGTATTGTATTTTATTTATTTTTCTCTTTTGTGAGCTGCCCCAAGCAGAAGGGGTGGGGTATAAATAAAATACTCTAAACCCTAAATCATGCTGACAGAGTTCTCAGAAAGAGGAATGTTGTTAGTGTGATTAAAACTATCAGCATTCTTAAGGAAGTGAACTGTTTTTCTGGAACTGGTGAAGGAAGTGAGCTAGGTTTGGAGCCTTTCAAATGAGGAAGCAATTCTTTACCTTCTCTTGTCTAGCTCCTTTTATGCTTTGTTTTTTTTCTCTCATACCATTAAATCTCTTGCTCCAGAATTACTGGTGATATTTTTGAGTGTGCTGTACATTCCAAGTGATAGTTGCACTATTAGTCAAATGATTTCCTAGTCTTAAAATGCACTAATGATGAGAAAATTATCATGTAAACATTTATTTTTTGTTTCCCACTCATTTTTGTAGATTTACCAAAAATGGTTGCTGTAGCACAATGTTTTCTTCATTTATCAGTAATAGCTCAATCTCCAACAACCACTCAATGCTTTATTTTATATTTTAAAATTTATTATCTCGCTCTATTCCAAGAGCTCAGGATGGTTTACAACACACAAAATCATATACACATAAATAAAACTAGATAAACTCCTTTATCCCAAACGTTCCCAAACCCTCTTCTTGGCCAAACGTTCAGCAAGATAATGGCTATCTGTTCTTAGATACCACACCACTTGGGGATCCCACCATCATACCTAAAGTCGGCGAGTGATCAGGCTTTTGCTTTTGCACGCTGCTTCCCTTCAGCGTGGAAGTGTTGGGATCAGCAGTTAAGAGTTATAGGGAGGGTAAAAATTAGGTAGATTGGGGGAGATAACCAAGCCTTTTCACATATCCCACCAAGGAGTAATAGGCAGAATGTGTCTTGCTTATTGCTTCAGATGTGAAGTGCTGACCTAAACATACATTATACCTTGTTACCCGTTCTCAGGGCTGGAGAACAACATAAACCAGAATGAAATGTTCTACTTTTGTTCCAATTCATAGACTTTGTTTCTCTGGGCCAGACTGAACATTTTCTCCTTTAAAAAGGAGATTTTTTGAGTGGAAATATCCACAAAGAATGTGTCATGGTGCCACCTACACCCTCACCTGCCTCTTGGGGTTTGTCCACTTTTGGAAAAGAATCTGAGGTCTGGTCTAAAACCTGTGTCCATGCAAAAAAAAAGAAAAAAGTTTGAGAACCATTGTTCTGTGTGTTCAACTGCAAAGCGTTATCTCGTTTAGCAACAGCAAAGGCAGGCACCACTTTGAGTTCTCTGTAAATAACCAAAGTCCAGCAGGCTAAGATTAATTCCATTTTCTCTTGTTCTGCTGTTTGCTGTCTGCATGCTTGTTTAATCTCAGCCTACCTGCTTTTAGGAGTTGTCTAGTGCTTCTGTAGATATTGCTTTAGCTTCGTCATTTATAAACATTCAGATGTTGAGTAGGATCCTTTCCCCATTGTGGCTTCTAGATGCTAGTTAAATAAGAGCTGTTTATGGTACCTATTTCCACAAACAGCAGTGACTGGCTGATGGCCAGGTATTTATTTCTGCTCAGTGGCCTTGCACCATCCAAAAGCTGTATCTAATCAGGAGAAATAAACTAGTTATGATAAAAGGGGTTTGAACACAAGAAGTTCAGTGTATCTACATAAGCTAGGCTGACTTCATGCAGCAACCTTTACTGTCCTTTTCCATGCTGGTGTAAGTGAAATGGTTTATGTTCCAGAGAGTACCTGTCTCACATCATATTATGTCTGAGAAGCAATGTAATTTGGACAGCTCAGCAGTGTCACATGGGATAGTTGTGTGAAGCCTAAGCCACTGTAATGCTATCCACACTGGCACTAAACTAAATTGATTCTGATTCAATTGATACTTAGTTTTGCTGTAAGTCTGTATGAGTTCATACAAAGGTACTCTTTCCTACCTATACACCATCATTTTTGCAGTTGGTTTAAGTTATGTTGAATCCTATAAAGTTGTACAAATACAGTCAAACCCTTCCAACTTGGACACCTAAAATATGGCACCAACATCTACATTTAGGGGCTGGAATAAACCAATTTCCTTTTGGAGGTGCTGACCAACTCAGCTGCTATTGATATTCCTGCCGAGGACAACTCAGTGAGAGCTCTGGATGCGCCAACCTCTCTGATAATCAGAACTTTTATTTAGGTGCCAGACTTTGAACAATCTGGCTACAATTCCCTATAGGTTAATTTTTAATTAAATACTAACACACTGTATTTGTCCAAAGGAGCTTCAAAGGTGAATGCCCTAGGCTGGTAATGAAGAGAATCCATGATGGCAGGGATGTGCTAAGCCTACTTTTGTTAGCAAGAAGATGGGGCATAATCGATTCTCGTGACAAAATCCTGAATTCTCCAAGTTAGCTGGGTTTGTACACAGCAGATTGAAGTAGCCATCAGCTGTTCTCTGCACAGCATGCAATGGAAAAGCAGCACTAATTGTGGAGTACAGCCTAGTCAGCAGGGAGGGAGAAAAATGCTTCCTCTTTTTTTCCCATACTCGAGCAAGGGCTGCGCTTGAAGTATGCATTCAAACCATCTGGGATAATAAACCATTCAGCTAAGCGAAAAAGACTCTTATTTTACCCAGATTACTCCATATCCTCTTCCGGCCTTTCCCTATTTCAGTCAAGGGAGAAGCCCAGAGGGGATTATGAAATGTTTGGTGTTGTTTTATATTGCTCTCCTCGGTCAAGCTAGCAGAGTACTTTGTCTAGTAACCACAGAGCTCAAATACAATCTCTCTTCCAAACACTCTTCTTAAATTATTTGTTGTTGTTGTTGTTGTGTCTTTCCTTCCCTTGGATTGTTTTCTTTTTGCATTTTTCTTCCACGGGCCCAATACAATTTCTTTATGCCAATCATGTGTAATGAACTGCAGTCACACAGGAGGACATAATGTAATTAAACCTGTTTGTGCCAAGGATTTTCAGTCATGAAGAGGGTAAACTTGAATGGAATAATAAACACTGCCCCCTCTGTTTTCTCAGTAAGTAGGGCTGTGCATTCGGGTTTTGACAAAATACAAATATTATTATTATTATTAGCATTTATATAGCGCCAGTGATGTACCTGGTGCTTTACAGAGAATAAGATAGACATGGTCCCTGCCCGAGAGCTTACAGTCTAAAGACAGGGGGAGGGGAGACAGGGAAGGGGGAACAGAGGGAGAGACAAGGGAAGTGACATTCATGAGGATGCGAGAACTCAGGTACACTTTCTTGGCTTGGTTACAGTCAATTTATTTATCGATTTATATCTCGCCCCTCCTGAAAACAGCTCAGGGTGCCTGGGTGGGGATGATTAGGGGATGATAATCCTAGGTGGGGATGATTAGCAGGAGTTAGGAAGGGCGGAGCGGAAGAGGTAGGTTTTGAGGAGGAACTTGAAGGTGTGGGGGGTAGGGGCAAGGCGGACGAGGGCAGGGAGGGAGTTCCAGGCGTGTGGAGCAGCAAGAGAGAAGGGACAAAGGCAGTTGGGGGAGCAGGGGAGGTGTGGGAGAGTGAGAGAGGGAATGGAAGAAGAGCGGAGTGCTCAAACAAGGGTTCGGACGGAGATCAGGGCAGAGGTAGGAGGAAGCGAGGTTGTGAAGGGCTTTGTAAGGAGGACCAGGAGCTTGTACAGAATACGAGAGCGGGGAAGGCCAGCAAGGAGGCGGTTACACTAGTCGAGGCGTGAGATGACTAGGGCATGGATGAGAGTTTTGGCAGAGAACACAGACAGAAAAGGGTGGATCTTAGCAATGTTGTGGAGGGAGAAGCGGCAGGATTTAGCGACGGAGACAAAGTAGGGTTTGAAGGCAAGGTGCGAGTCGATAATGAAGCCCAAGCTACAGGCTTGGGGGACAGGAAGAATGGAGGCCCCGTCAATGGCAATTGACTGGGGAGAGGAAGGATTGGGAGGGAAGATAAGTTCAGTTTTCGCCATGTTCAGTTTGAGTTGGTGTTGAGACGTCCAGGCGGAGATATCAGAGAGACAGTTGGTGGAATGAGCTTGAACAGAGGGGGAGAGGGAAGGAGTGGAGAGAGAGAGTTGAATGTCATCAGCGTATAGGTGGTATTGGAAACCGTGGGAGGCAATGAGTTTGCCTAGGGATAAGGTGTAGATAGAGAAGAGGAGAGGGCCAAGGACAGAGCCTTGGGGAACCCTGACCGAGAGGGGTAGGGAGGAGAAGGGGGAGGAGTTAGGAAGAGATACATTGAAGGAGCGGTCAGAAAGGTAGGAGGAGAACCAGTCGAGGACACAGTCCTGGAATCCAAGGGAGTGAAGCAATTCAAGCAGGAGTGAGTGGTCAACAGTGTCGAAGACAGCAGAGAGATCAAGGAGGACAAGAATAGAGCAAAGGCAGTTGGATTTAGCTATAAGAAGATCGTTGGTGATCTTAACAAGAGTGGTTTCAGTGGAGTGAAGGGGGTGGAAGCCAGATTGGAGGGGGTCAAGGGGAGGAGTTGGCGGAGAGGAGGTCAAGGCAATGGGAGTAGACAACCTGTTCGAGGAGTTTGGAAGCAAAAGGGAGGAGTGAGACAGGATGGTAATTAGAGGGATCCAGAGTGGACTTTTTAAGGATGGGGGAGACAGTGGCCTGTTTAAAGGCAGAGGAGAAGGAGCCGATAGAAAGGAAGAGGTTGATGATGTGCAGGAGGGGAGGGGCAACCGTAGAAGCAATGGAGGTCAGGAGGCGGGAAGGAATGGGGTCCAGGGGGCAAGTGGAAGCGTTGGAGGAGGAGAGCAGGGCGATTTCCTCAAGGGAGGTGGGAGGGAAGGAGGATAGGATAGAGAGGTGGGGGGTGGACTTGGACGTGATTTCCAGTCAGATCTTGTCGATCTTAGAGGTGAAAAAGAGATCAAGATCCTGAGTGGAGAGAGAAGAGGGAGGAGGAGGACGGGGGAGGGTTGAGAAGGGAGTCGAAGGTGGAGAAGAGGCGGCGAGGGTCCCGGGAGCAAGACTCAATGTGTGAGGCATGGTACTGCTGTCTAGGAAAGGAGACAGCAGAATTGAGTGATGAGAGGCAGAATTTGTAGTGGAGGAAGTCAGCATGGCAGTGGGATTTGCGCCAGAGGCGTTCAGCAGCGGAGATGGCGAATGGTGGGGGTGAGCCAAGGACGAGGGTTTACAGGAGCGAGCTGGGGGGGGAGGAGAGGGGAGCAAGAGAGTCGAGGGTGGAGATGGCAGAGTCGAGGGAGGAGGGGTAGAAGAGGAGAGAGGGAGGAGGCAGTCCTGGGGGACAATGGCCTGCAGATCGCGGAAGGGACGGAGAGATGGAGAAGAGGAGGGGGAGCAGTGGGAGAGGTTGAAGGAGGCAAGGAAATGGTCAGACATGGGATGGAGCTCGAAGGAGAGAGCGGAGATAGAACAGTTCCTAGAGAACACGAGATCAAGAGAGTGACCATCAGTGTGGGTGGGGAAGCTAGTCTAAAGGTGGAGATTAAAGGAGGCGGCTAAGGAGAGTAAGCGGGCGATGCAAGGCTGAGAGGGTACATTAACATGAATGTTGAAGTCGCCAAGGATGAGTGGGGATCTCATCAGAGAGGAATAGGGTGAGCCAGGACTCGAACTCAGAGAGAAAGGAGGAGAGGGAGTTGTGGGGGCGGTAGAGGAAAGCAACACGGAGGTGGAGAGGGGAGTAGAGGCATACGGCGTGAGCCTCAAAGGAGGGGGAGGGGTCGAAACTGGCAGGAAGAAGCGAGGAGGCCTTCGGAGTGGGGCTGGCGGGAGGAGAGACCTCCAAAGGAGAGGGTGACAGTCAGTGGAGGAGATCCAGGTTTTAGTAAGGGTGAGAAGGTGAAGGGAGCAAGAGAAGAAAAGATCATGGATATAGGGGGCTTTGTTAGCAGAGGAGTGACAGTTTCAGAGGGAGCAGGAGAATGGAAGTTGATCGGGGGGGAAGACAGGGAATGGTGATAAGATATGGGGAAGGGGGTGACAGGATCGGTGGGGGATGGGCACCGGGAAGAGGGGGAAGAGGAGGTGGTATGGGGACGAGAGAGAGAGATGGCAGGCTTAAATGCAAAAAAAGACCTTTTCTGGTTCCACATTTGATATATGAATACTAGGTCTGTGTTTTTGGGTTTTGAGTAAACCCAACACTTCCTGAAAAACATATCTGAGATCTTGAATTGGACCCCCAAAACTGAAGCACATATCCAGCTTGGAGCTGGGCTGCTGTTGGGTTTTCAGCATCACCTCCCACTCTCAGCATCCCTCACTTATCCACCCCCATGTCCCATTCCCAAGTCAGCTACCTCCCCTAAGCCTATTTCCATGCCCTCATCCCCAAGCCAGCAATTCCCCACTCAAGCCAGCCCCATATTTCCTTTTTCCTTCTCCCAAGCCAGCCGCATGACTCGTTCTCCCACAAGCCAGCCATTTCCCCTGCCCCCCCGAGCCAGACCTGTGCCCTGTTCCACAGTCCATAAGCTAACAACATCCTCGCCAACTTGACTGTATTCTTCAACCTCCCCCAAATCAGTTCTCCCCTTTTAAAATTAGAAAATTTAGCAATTTTTGACTGCATTTTCCTTTCTGGCCTGTCAAGCTGGCAGAGCCTCACTGCAATTCTGTGCCAAAACTAGGCCAGATGCAGCATTCCCCCCCATTGGCAATAATGGGGGAAATGCAGTGAACACAGGCGAAGATACAAATAAATAGAAGTACTAAAACCAGAAATGCAAATATTTGACCCCATGCACAGCCCTCATTTTGAACAAGTATTCGACAACCAGCTGGGGGAAGCAACACTGGTGATTACAGTGCTATGCATCCTCTTATCCTGCAAATAGTGGCTAGAAAATTATCTTTAGGCCTATGACTTGGTTTACCACACAGTCCCTCCTCTCTAAACCAATAGCTTCCCCTTTTGCTTTTGTTCCAAAAAAAAGGACAAGAAAAAACCCTATAAATATGAAATGCTGAGTGTTGGAAATTACAAAACCCAGGCACATTTTTCCTTTGTTAGATTTTCAGCCTCAAACGTGTGACCAAATAAGTCTATATTCTTATGCTTTCGTTTGAGAAAAACACGTTTCTTGCCCAGAAGGGTTGTGGAAATAACCTCAGAAATGTGAACCAAATGTAAATAGATGAGATTCCTGTTGCAATCTAAGCAAAGTCAAAATAAAGTGTCTCAACAATTGACATTATCCAAAGTGGTCATGTGACATGCCTGTGACATAACAGAAGTTTCCATAGCCACAGTTGCAAACGTTCAATTGCAGCTGATGAAGAACGTGGCAGCCTTCTGGTGGTGGTGGGTCTCTGGGAGCACCTTACACTGGTGCTCCACGGTCTGCACTGGCTGCCAATAGCTTTCTATGCACAATTCAAAGTGCTGGTTTTGATCTATAAAGCCCTTAATGGCTTGGTCGCTGCATATCTTAAGAGACCACCTTCCCTCCTATGTTCTACCATGCTCCTTTAAGTCATGGAGTGCTCTCTTGCAAGTTCCACCACCGCACCAGGTGGTGGTCCAAACATGGGCACACAGAGAGGTATTCTCAGTGGCTCCCTACAGCACTGGCACTCCCTTTCGCGGGAGGTTTGCTAAAGCCCAGGCCTGAGCATCTTCAAGTGTAAGGCTATTTATTTGGCTGCGCTTTTGGCAAGCAGAGAGTTGGGGGGGGGGGGCGGGGGGGTGTTTTAACTGAAATTTTATGTTTCATTTTTATTTATATATTTTTGAATGCTTGTAAGCTGCCCTGAGCCTGTGGGAAAGGGCGGGATATCAATCCAAATAATTTCCTTGCATGTTCATGCTGTGTTTCAGTGGCTGCCAGTTCCCTTCCTAAATGGTATTCCGTGGATGCCATCCCTTGGTGCAATATGCTAACTTCTGGCAAACAGCATTATGATCAGCTTGTGCAACATGCACTGCAATCTGGGTATCTGTGCACATGGTTTCCTGGTTCATGTTGACCACTAGTTGCGTTTGCTACAGGAGAATAGTGACTTAAGACAGCTGTTGCTCAACTGTAACACAAGTTTCACTTTGCCGGGATCTGTGTTTGCATGTTACAGACGTACAAAAATATGTGCATTTAATAACATGATCACAAGGATTCTGTAAGGTGTTAACCCCAGAGGTGTGAACATTCCCATTACTGAACAGACACTTCCACTCCTTAGTTGAGGCCAGCATGCAGTCTCCATTATATATAAAGCTTGAGTTTTCTATTGCTTATAAAATTGGCAACATTTATTCTATTTGTCTGGAATTTGGCAGGGAGGGTCGCTTGGGTGTGGGGTACGACCTCTCCAAATGTCATGCAAATCAGACAAAAGACAAATGTAGCAGTTGAAAAGTTGGAGGAAAAATGCTTTTACTTTGTTTCAGAACCTTTTGTGGGGGAACATCAGTTACTTAACGATGCAAGACTGCATTGGTGTTTACTATTATGTAATTAGGGGGTATCTCCTTGGAGGTTGTGGTTTGAGTCCTCATAATGTCCCACATGCGCAATAAAGAACTACCACAGGGCAGTGCATGCAGGCAGCAGAGGGGCTGAGAGGAACAGAGAAGATAGCCCCTCCTCTGCTGGCATCTGTCTCCACACGTAAGGTCAGGTAAAGTGGGATGGGGAACTGGGGTTCATTTGCCTCATCCCTGGGTGGAAGAGACATGTGGGGGGGGATGGGAATCCTGCCCCAGTGTGCATGCACACCACCGTTTGGGACGCGCGGGAGAAGGGAAGCTGTGCCGCCAGCTGTTTGGATGCACCCCCCAGTACATGCAGGCGGCTGGGGAAAGCTTAAATGGACTTAACGGCTTTAGCTGGGGGCTTGCAGAGGGGGTGTCTTGGCTGAGGGACTGGGGGACAGTTCCTCCACCAGGGCATCCCTTTGGCAAGCCCCCGGGCAAACCCCTTTGGACCCCGCTGCTGCAGGGTGGAGAGAAAAGGGCAGAAGATACATGCTGACTTCCTCCCTTCTCTCTCTCCCCCCCCGGTGGTAGCCGGGTACAGCAAAGGGCTTTGGCTGGGAGCTTGCCAAGGAGTTGTCCTGGCTGAGGGACTGGCGTCCTCCCACTTCTCCGTCGGGGGGCAGCAGGGTGCAAAGTAGTACCTTATTCTGACAGCAGTCCTACTGAAATCCACAAAACTGCACACAACTCAGGGCAGTAGTCAAAGTGAAGGAGAGTATCTGAACTGGGGCCCTACCTTGCACCTTAAAAGCACACTATATCAAACCTGTTCTTAGAATAGAACATGGCATAAGCTGCTTTGTGTAATTTGACATTCCTCTTAGTTGGTATTAAAAAAAACCACCACCACCAATACCAGTCATGCGTTGTTGGGGTTTGAAAAGTTTTCTGGGTATGAAATAAAACTCCAACAAATCAGTTAAAAGGGACAGCCTTAAAATTCGTATCTGTAAAAAAAAAAAAAACATTTTTGTCTGGTCAGAATTGCATCTCAAGGTGGAATTTCAAAAATTTTGAAAATGAATTACGAGGACAGGTTGCATTGACTGGTGATAGGATGACTATCAATGGAACTTGTGCGTCTAAATCCCTTAAACACCTTTGAAAATCTAACTATGAGTGCATAGGAGTCTGCTACCCTCCCCCCTTGATGTAAATGACAAAACTTTCTTTGATGGTACGATTAAGCTCTTAATAATTCCATCAAATGATCAGTATACTTTAGGTGTAATTAATTGCATTCATTTATAATTAAATATATTCTTTTGTTCCCCATTCTCTTCATTTTAGCCAACTCCTCAAGAGGAGCTATAGCAGCCTTAGATAGTGGGATCTAAAGCTATGAAGCTATGGCAATTATTTTTACACGGATGCCTCCCTGCCCCCCTCCCGGTGTTTGGGCGGGTGTGTGGGGGAGTGTCCGTGTATACGGGTGGCGGTGGGATGGGTGTCCAATGTGAACACCGAGCGAGATAGGTTGGGGTGCATGTGCGTTCCCGCGTAACATCCACCTCCACCCATGGAGCCCTCTGGAAAACAGGAGGCTCCGTAGGTGGATGGGTTTCTGTGTAAACCGACACCCACCCACCGTGGCAAAACACCAATCCCCCACCCACCTCCATCCGTGTAAAAAGGCCCATAGTTTCACCTTGCCTGATTCTATTGTGGTGTCAGTCCTCTACTGTTGTACTCGTCTGTGGCCAGGAGACCAAATGAGTTTGAGGACACTAGAGCTGCTTTGCTCTGTGTTTAATGATGAGTTGAACACAATGCTTATAATGCATTTTGACATGGAGCAATGTGACTGTACTGAACCAACACAGTAATTGATCACTTCTGTTGTTCAACAGCAGCTTACAAATATATGTGTGAATAATTAATGCATGGTAATCTAGATGATAAAGAGTCTACATAACCCTTGAGTAGTTTGCATATATAGCATGCATCTAGTTAATAAGATTAAGCCGTACAGTGTATGTCTCAGGTGTATTTATTTAGGTAAAAATGATCTAGTGGCTGAAGGCAAAGTTGATACAATTGTGTCATAAAATCACTACTGAAAACTGTGTAGTACAGGTTTTTTTATTATTATTTTATTATTGTATTAAGTTGTTTTACTCCAAATGCAACATTTGGTGTTTTAGAGGCCAGTCTTGTATTCCTTTCAGACAAAGATCAATGACAATCTAGTGATTAACATTTTCTTTAAAATCATCCTTATGTTTAAAAATAAATGAAAAGATAGAGGGAAAGGAGGGGGTGTGGGGCCAGCTTACACACTCCTGTTCCCAGATTCAATGTTGCCCCCAACCTGTGGAGGAAGAGGATTTGGGGCTGAAAGACAATGGCAAAGTGTGGGGACACCGAGTCTAAGTTAATATGCGAGCACAATATGCGAGACTGTACAATGTCTTTACTGCTCACACGGCACGGAAGTTAAGACAGGAGCCTTAACTTACAATTCCCATGCTTTTTGGAGCATGACTGAATTTGCAAGGGCTTTAACTTCTCTCTTAAATCAAAGTGTTTTTTTTAGTATGGAATCTCACTTAAGGCTCTCTGGAATCCGGTAGTTTCCTATGACTTATTTATTTATTTAAAATTTATATCCCGCCCCTCCTGCCCTCAGGGCAGCCCAGGGCGGCGAACAGCACTCAATAAAAACAATACAAACATTTTAAAACAATTTAAAACTACAATATGTGCACCCCTACCCTTCGCCAAAAGCCTGACGGAACAGCCAGGTCTTACATAAAAGCCGAAACAGCAGGAGAGTGAGAACCAACCGAGCCTCCTCAGGGAGAGAATTCCACAGCACAGGGGCGGCCACCAAAAAAGATCTAACATCGGTGCCCACCCGCCTCGCCCAGGGAACCTCCAAAAAGGCTCCCACGGACGATCTCAAGGGTCGCACGGACACATGGGGAGTGAGGCGATCCCGCAGATAAGCAGGGCCCAGGCTGTGAAGGGCTTTAAAGGTTAAAACCATGCCATGAAATAAGTTCTCTAGTTGTGGTCTCTCCTTAGTCACACCCACATTATTCAAAATGGGGAGTATCCAGACTGAAATTATCTGATGATGTATATTCTTTACAAAAAATGCTAATTGGTGACAGAAGATTTTGTCTTGTGGTCTCATGCATACCCAACACTTCACAATTGTCCTGGAAAGCCTTCCTAATAAAAAATATAGGGCAGGTTTTATGACTGAAAAAAAGCATTATAATGGCTTCATAAATAGGTCAGTACTGTGCGGAACAAAAGTACATTTAATCTAAACCTATACTAATTGCAAAAACGGGTAACTGTAATTACTTCACTTTTAATAAGTCACATTAAAAAACAACTGCACACTACTGGGGCAAGCACATACAAAAACATGTGAAGGAAGGAAAATCTACAATGAGCTTGAACCTAGCCTGTAGCAAGATCAAAGCATCTTGAACCTTATCAGATGAATTTTCTATTATGGAAAAATAGCAAAAGAAAGTGGACTAACATCCATCCTATTATCTTTGTTTCACAAGACATAAAACAAAGGTTTTATTTTTATTCTCATACTGAGGCCAGCTCAGTATACAAATGCTGTAGCTGGTGGATGTATTTCTGCTGTATTTCGGTTTCATTCTGCTGTAATGAAGCTATATTGTTTTATTTTGCATATTTAGCTTTATATTTCAAGATAAAAACCTCAATATCTGCTTTCTTTATAACTCGTTTTGTCCAGGATTTTCACACAATTTTACAGTGAGTATTAGCTGTAAGAGGCGAATCTTATTTTGCTATTAAAAAGATATTCCAATTCCAATTCCAGTTTAATTTATACCTCGCCTCTCTCCCATAGGACTCGAGGCGGCTTACAAAATATACATATACATATGTCATGGGTTATCCACGCAGGGGCCCAAAGAACAAGTGTCACAATCAGGGAATGTTTCATAAGACTTTAAAACTGTTCCATTTCATGGTTACCCGCTTCAGGGCAGCAACTGTATCTATATTTTCTGTCAATTTGAGGTAACCAGCACCTACTTGAGTACTGACCAAAAAAAAAAGAAGATAGTAATAAACAACAGTAGAGCACAGAAATGGGGAAAATTCAAGACTTGCTTTATGAAAACAATGTGCACAAGATGATCTCTTTCTGCTGAAAGAGCCACAGATTGCAGTGAAGGTATATACAGTCTGGGGCACAGAGTTAGACCACAATGGAACATGTTACCTATAGGTTTGTAGAGCTACTGCCTAAAAATGTTGCACTGAAATACAATTAATAAATAAATACAATTTATACTGTAATACAATTAAACCAGAAAAAGGAAACACCTGAGTATTCTCTGGTTCTCTCAACAGCTGCTATCTTTGGAGGGGGACATAACTCAGAGGTATGGTTATATATACCAAACAACATATACATGTTAAATCATAATTTTAAAATGTTCTCAGTGGATTTATTCCTCCAATTTGAAGGAGAACTGGCCAACTGTCTTCATCCATAAGCCTTTATGCTGGCTCTTTTGTGGGAGGCGGGCAATTGCCCCGGGCCTCAGACATGCAGGGGTCAACAATGACAAACAGGCTAGTAGTGAGAAGAAATGGAGGGTCGGGAAGGGGCTCAAATTAACATTCTGCCCCGGCCTTTCAGAGGGTGAAAACAGACATTACGCTAACTCCACTTTAACATTTCTTATGCATGTTGCAGGACTGTATTGGTGCCCTATGCGAGTGGAGTTAGCATTATGTTTTCTGTTTTCACCCAGTCTTAAAAAGACACTGCCTTTATGGCAACCCCTCCTGCCAAGCATTCAGGTAAGATTGCTAGGGGAAACGGAGACATTCTGAGCTGCATAGCAAGAAAAAAGCTGGTTCATTTCTTTTACATTCATGTTTGATTTGACCTACGGTTCACTATTCTGTTGTAGTGTTCTCCCAGTGTGTAATGAGGGGAGGGATCTGGATTAAAAGGAACTTATTGTGAGTTGACAAAGGGGTAAGGACTGGCAGAGCTGGAACATCAGAGGTAGTACCTATGCTGTTTGGTGGTGGTTTGATCTTTTTTTCTCAACATATTACTAAATTCATTATTGTCTGGATTTTCAGGACGGAACAATGCTTCAATGTAGTTTTTCTGCTACTGTTCAAGAGATTGGAGCCATTTCTCTCCTGTGGGGATTTTTAAAGTCATCCATGCATCTTCAGGATCATGCCTTCAGGCTATTTCAGTGTGCATTCTTTAGGGCTAGTCCCAACGTCCATCTTGAAGCTCAGCAAATGCAGATTCTGGAAGTCTGCCCTCTGAGTAGCATGGGCTAGACTAGCCTGGCACTAATACATATGTAATTCTCTATATCAACTTCTGGTGCGTTCCAAGGTAGTAGTGTTAGCAGTTACAGCTCTGCTCGCTCTGAGCTTTAATTATCTGAGAAATTGCCTGGCTGGTCATGTTAGGAAATTGGCTGAAAGATTCTTGCTGTCTAAACATGAACAGGAGTCCCAGTTGCACCGTTCAGAGCAAGCAGGAGTCCTACTGAACCGAATGGGACTCATGCCTGCGCTAATCGTTAGTGCTTGGGCCTAAGTGCCTGAACAACTGCACTCTCTATATTTTGTCAGCTGAGTTCATTATGGCTCTGGGCAAATTTGCAGGCCAGGCATCTTACTGAACTCAGCAAAACAGGCAGGGATTGTTTTCCCATATGTGTGGCAAAGGCGATCCTGAGGTGACCATCCTTTAGTGGACTAAATCAATACTGCCAATGTCTTGTTTTGTATTGTTTCCCAATATTAATCTCTTCTTTCTACCTTATTTGAATCACTTATTCCACCAAAGCCCATCACTAATCTCTTTCTAATCTCTTTAGAACCAAGTCAAAGAAGAGATTAATCATTTACTTATACAGCTTTTTGTTCCGTTAAGCGTAATAGGTGCTCAGTTCTAGTTTAGAGTATATGTGCTAGAGTTGTGGGGCGGAAGGTGGGTTTAGAAGCACTCTTTAATGTAGCATCAGAATACCTCATAGATTTTAATAAATTTGAATTTCACAGGACCCCTCATGAGGCACATGCAGATAGTATGTGACCACCTAGCTCATAGAAGTCTTTTGCAGAGACGAGACATAAAGTTATAATTCCTGTCTGTCCTTCCCTTTTATCAGAGTAGAGACGGTCTTTACTAAGCTTTTCAGAGATTTTTTTGTTTCTTTACTTTGTTAGTTCTTTGCAAGATGAATGCAGTTCTCAGTTTGATATTGATCTCTCTGTACACTAATATATACAGTTCAAATCATACAGATGTGGACATAAATAAGTGCTTTTAAGTATACACAGGCAAACAAAATTTATACAGTTTGAAGAAAAAAACCTCTTTAGTAAACTTGCGTATTTTAGGGTTGTTACCTATCTTCTCAGTAGTGCTGAAACATAGCTTTTCAACCCACTGAACCTATATTCTTTTTCCTAAATCAGTTTGCCTTGAGTGTTGTTCCTATAAAATAAACTGTTGTTGCTGACTTTGCCATTGTCTACACACAAAACCTCACTACATACAACAGGCTTACTGAAATTGGCTGTGCTGCTTTTGCTTTCTATACTAATTGTCCTGTTTGTACTCTCCTGTAAGGCCAGCAGTCTTCAATGAGACTCCTCTGGAATAAGTGACTTGCAGCCTGTGACATAGGCTACAATAGTATGAGATGATTAGCATGGGGGGGGGGCGGAATTCTCCCCTCTTTATTTGTGAATATTTGTAAAACTTGTTGTCCTAGGATGCTTTGAGTGTAAATTAAGCCAGCAACGTAAGGTTTGACATTTGTGCTAAATTCATCTTCAGTAAGCCTCGTATTGTGTGAAGTGATTAATCTGTATCCCAGCCAGCCTTCATTCCTGCAGGAGTGGAATAAAGATGATTTTCCCATTTAGGAGATGAATCCCTGGTGCCTGCCTGGAACAATGCATTGGTAAGAAAAACACCCCGCCCCCCCACCCCCCAAAAATCATAATGTGTTAGCTAGTAGTGACTATGGCAGTGCAGGAGGGAACTTTTGAAGCATGGGAGTGAACATGGGAATAATAAAAATTCAGGAATGCAAATTCTTGCAACAAAAGGTATTTTCAGATGTGATGGCTTATTAAGCTGTCACACTTAGCCACTGCCCCCAATGAGAGCCCTCACCCTGGGCGGGGGTCTGCCTTATTGCTGAACAAATGTTCCAGCAGGTGGGGAGGGGTCAGGAGCTATGGAGCTGTAAGGCTGAGGCATATGCGGGTTTGTATAGCCCTGCCCCTGTGCTCCTTAGTGTGGCCCAACGGTCTCCCTGATGGGTGGGTGCCATGACCACCCACAACTGCTCCGAACACTAGCTGGGGTTAGGTGGAATGGGCCATTAGCTGTGATAGACCACTTTGCCACAGTCCGAGGTAGGCTTCCCTGGGCCATTGCAGCGCTTAACCTAGGATGTGTGGTGGCAGGGAGCCCAGTGCACATCTCAGCTTAACCCCTGCCATGGCATGGGGTTACACCTGCTTCTAAGTGTAGTGAAGATCTCGTAGGGGACCAGATGTGACACCACCGCCCCTGGCTGCAAGTGCGGTTGTCATGTCCGAAAATACCCACTAGCACAGGCAGAATGTGACTACAGCCTTAACCTCTGTTTCATTATGGGTAAAGTGGGATCCCAAGGGTAAAGACAAGCCCGCGGCTGCACTGCTGAGAGGTACAAGGCTGATAAAGGGTGAGCAGTCAAGGCAGGTATTGTAGGACTCAGGCTAGCTGGGTGGCTGGCAGTGTTAGCCAGCAGTTCAGGTCCATTAGACTGCACTGACGGGAAGCTTGCCAAGTGGCTTGAGCCGGGCAATGCTGCAGCGCAGCAGCAGCAGTTTATTAAGCGGTCAGTTTGGCCGTATCCTGTGGGGCCTCCAATGCGAATGGGAAACCAGAAGCGCTATTGCATCAGGCCGGGGCCGCGCTTACTGTAGTCAATGTTTACAGGAAGGCGCCCAGCGCCTCCGCCCCCTTCGCTGGGAAACGCAGCGCGGCCGGGTTGGGGGTGGGGGTTAGAGCTTGGGGGTCACAGAGGGGCGCGAAGCAGCTTCTCTTGCATTCACCCGGGTGGGGCCGCAGCGCTGCGCCCCCAACGCTTTGCCGGAGGGACACGAAACATGCAGCCGCCGCCGCAGAGCTAACCGCGCCGGGCGGGGAGCGCCCCTGCGCCCCAGTTGCTCGGCACTAGACAGCCGCCGCCTCCCGGGGTCCCGGGCTGCTAGGGCCCCCGGCTGAGCGTTTCGGCGCGCCCCCATCTCGCCATTAGCCGAAGGCTCGCAGCAGCGCCCGGCCTGGGCCGGCCCCAGGCGCCCCGCTCGCCCCCCCAGCCCGCCCTGCTGTTTGTGGGGGAGGAGAGAGCCGAGGCGGAGGGGTGGTTACCTGGCCAGCGTGCTCTTCCCGGAGCCGGGCAGGCCTCGCAGGAGGTAGAGAGTTTTGTTGAAGCGGCGCCTGCGCTGAGGGGGCTGCAGGCTCAGGCCCCCGAAAGCGCGGAGCAGACTCTCCCCCATGGAGCCAGAGACCCGAGCCCGGCGGGGTGTTTACTCCTCTCGCCTTGTGACTACGGGGAAGGTGGCGAGAGGGGCGGGCAGAGCCCGGGCGGGCCCCCCCGCCCCCTGGTGCTGGGAGCCTGACCCGCCCCCCCGCCTTCCTCCCGTGGCTTGAGAGACTGGCCCAGCAAGAGACGGGCACGGGGCCTGCGCTCCCGGCTGGGGGAAGCTCTACCATAAAGGGGGCAGCTGTTAGCGGGGAGCGAGAGCCAGCCTGGGTGCCGCTCCCATCTCGCCCCCGCCCTCATGGGCTTTGACCAGACCCCAGCCACGGGAGGGCAAGGACCAAGGCAGCCCCCTGAACACGCACGAGGCGGCCCATGCGCTCCTCGCTTACCAAGCCCAGATGGGCCAGAATGCAACTGCAGCATTGATGTTGCCATGCCCACCACGTCACCAGAAGCAGCAGCCGAGGCGCTCCCAGCATCCTCCTCGCAGCTCTACCTCAAAGAAGGCTGGTATCCGTGTGTGAGAAATTAAGGTTGTGATGACTTCGCGTGCAGTATGTGTACTAATAGTAAACAGCACACACAATATAAAGGGGCCTCTTAATTTACCAACATCAGGGGCTTTGAATCAGGTACCTCATGTATAACAATTTTATCACAAGCTTTTTACAAATGTACAGGTGAAACACGGGTTCATATCTGTCCAATAGGTATTCGCACAACAATGATAAATTTTGTTACCCCTCTGCTCTTATGTACCAGTACTCTACTCCTTGTGCAAAAGCTGCACTCACTGCACCAGCAGCATATATAAAAATCCTCATTATACAGCAGCTGTTTATTATATAATGTAAGAAAATATGTACAAGTGTAAATATTGAATTTCAGGTGATTGAGTGGTTATTCATGCTAGAGAAAAGGTATGCTGCCCATTGTAATGCCTTCTGCTTATTAGTTATTTCACACACACAAAAACTAGAGTAAGGACTAAGCCTATTCAAGATACACCTCTCCCACTTTTGTTTTCACACACACACACACACACAAGGTGGCAGTGGTGATGTTTTTTAAAAACAGTAATCAACAAATGAGGTCTAAGACAAGAAAAAAAAAATCCAGCCAAAGTCAAGTGGCAAACGCTTCCTCCTATAAACCAAAATTGCTCTTAAAGTTCAAAGATCCTACAAGATAAGTACAAGACTTCACACCAAATGCATGCCTATTTGTAAAGAAAAGCAAGGATTTCTGCCCAAACTATTCTTTTGCACACAGCCCTGTTTTTGGAGATATGAAGCCACTTTCATAATTTAGGTCAAAAATACCTCAAAGTCTTTTAAAAAATTTGTAGAGATGTTTTCATTTTTTNTTTTTTTCATTACTATATAAGAAACAAAATTATTTTCTGAAGCCAAGGGCATAAAATAGCATAAGTATGTAAGAACATAAGAAGTGTAAGAACATAATGGACTGGGTCAGACCCGGTCCATTGAGCCCAGCATCCTGTCTCCGACAGGGGCCTGGGAGAAGCACCCAACAGGTCACCATGCTATCCATTCCCTGTGGGTCATCCCCAGGCTCCTGACAGTAAAGGAGTTTGTTCTCCAATCCTATCTGGCTAATAGCTGCTAGTGGACCTATCTTCCAGAAACATATCCAAACCTCTTTTAAACTCAGCTATACTGCTGGCCTTGACCACCTCCCCTGGCAGTAAATTCCACCACCTAATTGTATGCTGAGTGAAAAAATACTTTCTTTCGTTTGTTTTTACTCTACCACCTGTGAGTTTCATGGAGCGTCCCCTAGTTTTAGTACTAGCTAAAAGGGTAAATAACCATTCCCTGTTTAAAAGTTCCACACCACTCATGATTTTATAGACCTCTATCATATCTCCTCTCAGCTGTCTCTTCCAAGCTGAAGAGCCCCAACCTATCAAGCCTCTCCTCATACAGGTGCTGTTCCATACCCTGGATCATTTTTGTTGCCCTTATCTACATTTCCTAATTCAGCTATGTCTTTTTTGAGATGGGGTGACCAGAACTGCACACAATATTCAAGGTGCGGTCACACCACTGATTTGTATAGAGGCATTATGACATCCTCAGTTTTATTCTCTATTCCCTTATGAATAATACCTAACATTTTATTTGCTTTTTTTACCACTGCGGCACACTGGGCTGAGGATTTCAGTGTATTGTCCACAATCACTCCCAGATCCTTTTCCTGAGTGGTAACTCCTAGCTTAGTACCCAGCATTGTGTATTCATAATTTGGATTATTGTTCCCAATGTGCATCACTTTGCACTTGTCCACATTAAATCTCAACTGCCATTTAGATGCCCAGGCACCCAGACTTATAAGATTGTGCTGCAGCTCCTCACAGTCTGCTCGTGTTCTGACTACATTGTACACTGCTCAATGACTATTTATTATCTAAGCATATCCACAGCACCTCTGCAACACTCGCCCTGTGTATTACTATTAATTACACAAGGTCTTAGTTTAGTTCTTTATATATACACACACATTTATATTTTTCATTCCTTCATTTCTTAAACTTTCTAAGAAGGTTTGGGGAACACAGAAATCTGGATTTAAGAGTTTATTTCCCCACTGTGCTTACTCCCTGCATTAAGTCAGTCTGAATTACTGCCACCATCAAAGTTTCCACAGGTCTCAGATGAAGAACAAGCAGCAGCTTTGAGGAGGGAAAACAACTCATCGTTTTAAAAGGAGGAAAGTGAAAACCAGAAGTAAGAGATTGGAGAACTGGCATTAGGCTAATTTCAAGACGTTCCATAAAGCATCAGGAGATTGGAGGCAAAAAAGATGCTACAGTTCAAAATGTTTACTTATTTCTCTAGTGGGTTGTAGTTAACTAGTTAAAGGGAGACAACAAGCATGGGCTCAAGACAAGTAAACCTATATAATGTATATATGGAGCAAGAAATAAAGACGAGATCAACAGAAGTTTATTCCCTTTAGTACCATGGGAATGAAGTGATGAAAACAATTAGTAATAGAAACCAGATAAACAAGAAGAAACAAAGCTTTTGAGATCACCACCTGTGAGAGCTTGAAACACATATTTTTGGATACTGGTTCTAGTGTATTAGAAACCAGGAGTCTGAAACTCTGTTTATGTAAAGATACTTCCCAACTCCACTTTTTAAAAAAAATGCAAAACAAAACTAGAAATCAATGTGGATTTTTTTGGGCTTCACACTAAAATTTGACTCACACAGTTAACCCCTCTTTTAATCTCACTGTGCCATATACAAGGATGAGTTAATGATGTGCAGAGACTCCAAATGACTTCCAAATGTGGCCATTTGATAATAAAAAATTATAATAAAATTTACATGTGACCAAACACACCCAGAGAAGGTGGCTAAATGGCTGGAATACTGGAGCCATGGATTCAACATCAAACTCTACACTGAGTATTTCTCCTGGTTATTCCTCACATTTAAAAATAATTGGTTGCAAACTAAGGAATTCCCTTGGTGAAGCGGAGATTGGGCAATTGGATTTCTGCAATGTAAAAGAAGAGAGTTTGCCGAGGCATCTTCATCATCAGTAAGCACAAATTTCAGAACCACTTAACCATTAGAAAATCTCAATTTAAAATTATAAAGAAGGCATTTTTCAACCCAAGTTTCACATAAAGGGGATCCATTTATTTCTCCATTTCTCATTTTCTGGAACTGTTACCAGACTTTTGTAAATTCATAAAACATCAAGCATTTTGCTGGTGCACAATAAACTAATAGTAATAATAAAGTTGGTAGACAAGTGAATGGAGGAATTTAGTGGAAACAAACGTAGACAAACAGGCTTATTTATGTTTAAATAAATAACTCATCAATAGCAGGGTTTTTTATATTGGACATGTCTAACAAAAATAATTTTTTATATAGATTTTTTTTTTTAATTCACTAAATATATAGAGCCATTTCCAAGCAAGCCTGCCTGTTTGTGAAGTGGTTATAATGTTTTAAGCCAAGATCTACATTCAGTATAGTGCAGCACTGGATCCTTGTCCACAACTAACTACTAAAACTATTTCCTATGATGTAAATTGCAAACTCCTGAGTAGGATATTCTTCTTGTCCCAAATTTGCAATTCTAGTTTATCCATGCTGGGCTCCCACACAAATGGTAGCTTGTTAAGCAAAAAATCAACTTTGTAATAATTCTCTCTGTGAAAAGCCTGGAAGATGTCAACCTGCAACCCTTAACTCTGGAATAGCCAGATACTCAGGAGTAAAGTGGTGTGTAGATCACGGCCTAGGTTGTCTAAAAATGAAAGAATGTGAAGAAAAAAAATATACTCAATTGTTTATTTTCCAGAATATTTGCCTGTAGGCTACTGTCATACATTTATTGGTTTATTTTGATTTTTATCCTGCCCTATCCCCTAAGGCTCAGAGCAGCTAACATCATAAAATAAAATCCATAAAATACTTGTACCACCATCCCAGCTCCCCTGCAATCTACCCTACCTGTTAAATGCCTGGATGAATAGGTCTTATACTACTCCAGAAGATGCTCAAACTAGAGCTTAGATGAACATCAATGGGAAGGGAGTCTGCGTGCCTAGTTTGTATGAACCTGGGCCAATGATGGAACTTGCAAGAGGGCGCACACGGCTGATCTTAGGGGCTATGGAGGAAGGTAGTCCTTTACAACGTATGTCGAGCCTAGGCTATTTGGGAATTTATGTCAAAACCAGCACCTTGAAGCAGCCAGTGCAGACTCTGAAGCACCAGTTTTATGTGCTCCCAAGCAACCCATCCTCGTCAAGGGGCAGGGCGCGGTGTTCTTCACACGCTGCAGCCCCTAAAGAGTCTTCAAGGAGGCTTGACGCCTCATGTAGAGTGCATTGCAGTAGTCTAGCCTTGAGGTAATGAAGGCATGGATGACAGTGGCCAGATCCCTATCTGAGAGAAAGGGATGCAGCCTTCTCACCAGATGAAGCTGGTGAAAGGCACTCCTGGCCATGGCCAAATCCCAGTGTTCCAGATGCAGCTCAGGATCCAAGAACATAAGAAGTGCCATACTGGGTCAGACCAATGGTCCATCTAGCCCAGCATCCTGTCTCCGACAGTGGCCAATCAAAGTGGCTTGGGAGAAGCACCCAACAAATCACAATGGGGGATCCATTCTCTGGTGTTTTCCCCCCAACTTGTCATGTTCCCCGATCCTGTCTGGCAACCCAAAGACTCTGAACCTGAGTAACCAGGGGATGCTATACCCGATCAATGATAGGTATCCCAATCTCCCCGCAGGTCACAAGGACCAGCCAACTGTCATCACTCCATTCTTGTTTGGATTCAGTTTCAGTTAGCACACCCACATCCAGTCTCCAATGGCAACCAGGCACTGAGTAAACAGAGACAGGATTGTTTCAGAAGAAAAAATAAATTTGGGTGTCATCTGCATACTGATGGTAGCACACCATAAACCCACACATGGTCTTGCCCAGAGGTTTAGATACACATTGAAAAGGGAACAGAAGGATGACGAACCATCACTCAACACCACCTGCTGGAACCTCCCTGATAGAAATGAGTGGAACCGCTCAAGAGCCGTCCCACAAACCCCTGCCAGCTCCTGCAGTTGTGTCAGTAGCACCTCATGATCAACTGTACCAAAGACCACCAAAAGGTCTAACAAGATCAGCAGGGTACAATTTCTCCTGTTGATCACTTGGCACAGATTGTAGGCTAGGGCCTACAATATAAAAGTCAGACTGACATGGGTCCAGGAATCCAACAGTCTCAAGATGCCCCTGAAGCAACCACCCATTCAGTAACCTTCCTTAAAAAGTGAAGGTTGAAGACCGGGCAATAGCCAGGCCCCCCGATTCTCCTGCAGAATTTCTTTTAAAATTCCACAGGAGTCTGCATACTCGGCCCTCCCCTCCTGTCTGGCCGGCCAGCCAGCCAACACAGCCCTCTTCCTCCTCCCTCGTAGGGGCTTGGTTGCGTGGGGGTGTGCCGGAGTTGCCTTCCTCCACCCCATCCTCCCCAGCCCAGCAACTAACCTGGCTGGCAGTGGAGCAGCTTCAGCAACACAGTCCGTGCCTGGCACATTGGGGCCTTCCTCTATGGGCAGAGCCAATCAAGCTGTGTCCACTGAGGAAAACCCCAGTGTGCTGGGCTCACACTGTGCTGCTGGAGCCACTATTGCCAGACAGGTAAGACCCTGGGATCCTCAACTCACCCAGCCTGCCTGGCAGCAGGGAAATCCAGGATTCCCCTGTTGAGTGGGCCAGGTGAGTTCCTCCCACCCTAAAGCTGCCTTCCCCTTTCTTCCCCCCAGGCTGGGCTGGGCGGGAGGGTGTGCTTGGGGTTGCCTCTTCACACTCACCCACAACCCCTTCCTCCTTTTCTTACCCAGAAGGCAATCTACACCTGGCATGGAATCTTCCCCTTGCACACCAGAAATTCTGCACCGGGAAAGCAGGGGAGGAGATTCCGCACCGGGAAGAGAGAGATGCAGGAAATCTGCTCATCACAGTTCCACGTTTCACTTGGGGTGCTGGCAATAGCTGTCCAGGGAGTCATCATCAAGCAATGGTTTTTTTGAGCAGGGGCTGGACAGCTACCATCTGGTACCCTGCCCTCCTGTAGGGACGCATTGACAACCCCAGCCAGCAAAGGCCCAGTCCCTCCCCGCTGCCTTTTGCCAAGCATGACAGGCATGGATCCAGTTTACAACTGTTTGCCCCAAGGACATCCCTTTATCAGTGGGTGACACCAACTAAAACTGATCCAAACAAACAGGACATGGCTTGACAACATGATAGCCAAAGTAAATTATGCCAGTTAATTATATGAATGAACAAATTCCTAGAAAAATAAGATCTTGCTGCAATACTCCATTATTAAACCTCTGCTGACAAGGGGTAAGAACTACAAACTAGGCAGCCTCTACTGTCCTGCCTTGCTGTTTTGCAGCATCAGGTTAAGAGAGGCTGGATACAGTAAGGCTGTGTCTCGGTTCTTCCTCTTCTCTTTATGAAGTCTCTGAAAAATAGCTGTTGCTGGAAAGACAAATGCCTACTGCCTGGATGGCATGTTATTGAATTTTTAAAATCATGTAATAAAAATGAATGCAAGGTATCTGCTTTTCATTGACTTAAGCCAACATTAATCATAAGAGTGAAATAAACTTAATAGGATTTAAAATGTTACCTTTTTCCATAAGATGTCAAAAAACATTTTTATTTAGATAACTAATCAAGATGGGTTGGACTTCAGACAAATATCACTTGTAAAAGTCATGAAATTTTCTTCCTCAGCATTTTGAAACGCTTGCTTCTGTGTGGGTTCCAGAGGATTCTTGACTCTCTTGGCAATTCCCCTCATTTGTATTTTCTAGGGAAGTTTCACCCACTGCAAACAAAATACTGCTTTAGTTAGCAATAACGAGTTCTTTGATGCAGGATAGCGTACTGTGTGTGCATGCATGTGTATTTTAAACATAGTATCTAGAATAACGTGCATAACCAGGTTAGGCTACAGCACTATATAGATCATGAGGAAGGTGGCAGGCAGAGTTATCTGCAGTGTGTACAAGTCTTGTAACAATGAGTAGAAGCAGATACAACAGATGGAAGCCAATGGAGACCGGTACTTCCATTGAAGGTAGCAGTTAATCTATTATCCTCACGTCTGTAGCATGCACCCACAACTTTCTGTTCTCCCCCGCAGCATGCACACACAATGGAAAAATTTAGATGAAAAGGCGGGGGAAATGGTGAAATGCATCTTTTTTCAAGGGTGTTTTTTTTTTTGACAAACAAATCCTGCCTCTTCCTCCCCCCCCCCCCCCAAGTTTTATACCAACATTTTAAATTTCTTGATGTCCTCCCCCTCCCACACACAAACAACTTTTGGCTTCCTAATGATAACTATAAATGTAAGAAAGAAAGAAAAAAGGTGGCTAGGAAGATATAAAAGATGTAAATTTTGTATAATCATTTTCACAACTTATGAATTTGCCCAATTTATTCTGCTCACAGAATTCGAGCAACCTAGTCACAGAATTCAGATTTGGGGCAGCAGAATACATGGGCTCCAGTTATAGGGTGGATGTTACTGATATAACCCTTAAAGGGAGGCAATAGCCGGCCTGTTTCTCACACCTGGGCAAGAGCTCTTGACCTGAGCTTTCTCATGCTACATGGGAGTCAGATTCAGATTTTATGTGCAAAAAGCTGGAATGCTGACTTCAATAAGAGCTGACAGCACTGTGCTCTAGGCATGACTAAAATAGGATGTTTTTCCACTTTAAACTTCATCTTGACCTAGATCCAAGAAAGTTCAAAATAAAAGCACCTCGGCCTTTTAAAAGGAAATGATTGCACTTACAGAAGGCAGAATTAAAGCTGGTAGTGGTACGGTAACAAGTGAATTTCCTTATTTCTATTTGAACTCTTCATTGCACCAAGATACAGATTTTCTGTTCTTTTTTACTTAGGAAGTTATACTTACCAGGCAAGGAATTTTCATTCTGCAAACCATTCTTTTTCTGTTTTCTCTAAAATAAATAAAATGTGTTTTGTTAGGGAGATATGGTTTGTTGGGATTTTTTGTTTGTTTTTGATTGGTCAATTTCCCCACCACTCTGCCCCTTTCCCTACTGGCTGAATTCTGGTTCCTAAGAAAGCATCAGAGTCTGTTGGGAAGGTAGAACTGTCCCTGGCATAAGACCCATACAGTGCATATTCTCTCACTGTTTGTATCAGTGTATCATCGAGGAATCATTTTGGGCCTTTTGATCTGATGGTTGCACTGCAGTTCTAAAATATGGGCAAGTCTCACAGGGGACTACTTTTCATACCTTCACAGATGTTTTCCACAGTAAATAGATTGTTTTTAATATCTTCCCATCAAGAGGAACTATATAATCTTCTGGCAATAAAGTATCTGCAAAAGAACAAGAAATATTTCATAATTCATACTTCCTACTAGGCATGGGAATTTTGGTTTTGGATAGAACCAAAATTGCCCCAAAATGGATGTTTCGTCTTAATCTGAAATTTTAGATTTGTTGTTATTATTATTATTATTATTATTATAAGCATTTATACAGCGCAAGCGATGTACCTGGCACTTTACAAAAAACAAGATAGACACAGTCCCTGCCCGAGAGCTTACAATCTAAAAACGGGGGGAGACAGGGAGGAGGGAACAGAGGGAGAGACAAGGGATGTGACATTCATGAGGATGTGAGAACTCAGGTACATGTTCTTGGCTTGGTTACAGTAAATTGGGAGTTTACAGATAACAGGTGGGGGATAATCCTGGGTGGGAATTATTAGCAGGAGTTAGGAAGAGCAGAGCGGAAGAGGTGGGTTTTGAGAAGGGACTTGAAGGTGTGGAGGGTGGGGGCAAGGCAGACGAGGGCAGGGAGGGAGTTCCAGGCTTGCGGGGCAGCAAGAATGAAGGGACGAAGGCGGTTGGGGGAGCAGGGGAGGCGTGGGAGAATGAGGGAGGGGATAGAAAAGGAGCGGAGTGCTCGAGGGTTCAGAGGGAGATCAAGGCAGAGAGGTAGGGGGGAGCGAGGTTGTGAAGGACTTTGTAAGTGAAGACAAGGAGCTTGTACAGAATACGCTCAGGAAGAGGGAGCCAGTGGAGAGAGGAGAGGCTGCACATGGTCAAAGCAACGGGCTAGGTGGATGATCCTGGCTGCAGAGTTTTGAACAGAGATGAGGGAAGAAAGGTGAGA
>QEPC01010235.1:814920-841938 GCA_003113815.1 Sphenodon punctatus
GGGGGGGGGGGGGGGGGGGGGGGGGAGATAGGGTGGTGTTGGAGGGGTTAGTTCCGTTTTCCTTCTCTTTTATTGTGTTATGGATTTTGTGTGTTCTTACAATAAACACATGCAGGAGGGGCAGGATAGAGAACTGTTTAAATAAACAAACAAACCAGACAAAACAAAAGCTTGAATAAATGGTTCTGTTTTTTTGTGGGAGGTGGGCTTGGTTAATTTCAGAATGTGTGGTGAAAGGTAAAGGGGGTAAAGATTGTGGTTGAGGAATGGGCTGGCAAAAGCATAGAATTCCTTCCCATTTATTTGATACACTTTCACGTTTGTTAGCTTTTGTTAAGGGCTCATCCACACAACACCCTCCCCCCTTGCAAATTCACCACTTATTCCTCAATCTACATTTGTCTTGTCTACAGCAAGCCATTCACACAATTGCTGATTCCCCTGTATATCATTAGCCCCTCCCTATTTCCTAGAGGTATGTTCCCCAATGCTAAGTGCAGAGAGGAATGCCTTTGTGATATCCTTGCATGCGACAGAATGCTCTGGAAGTAACACGGATTGGAAGAGGGAGATCTTACGCTAGGACTCTTCTGGTGCATGGTCACTTGAAGGCAGGAAATGACAAACAGGAAGTTATGCTTAGAGTCTCTAGCTTATTTTGTATTAATCAAATCACACAACACCATTACTAGAAATTCACATCCTTGCAGCAAATCCTGTGTCTGGTGGCAAAGCACAAAGGCTCACCAAGGAGCACAGAAATGGTAAGAATCTCACACCACGCTAGAAGGGGGACATGTACCACTCCCTATTTCAAGATGAGTGTTATGTGAGAGAGCCCTAAGACTATCGGGAAGGGGAAGCAACCATAACTCTTTGGTTTAGAATAGGAATAAGATTACATTTTATGAAACCTAGGCCAATTACTCATACTTAAGTTTTGACGAATTTTAAAATTTCCAAAAATTAGACTTCTCTAGACATTAAATCTCCTAGGGAAATCACTAAAAAGAAAGTAGGGTCTGTCTCTACTATAAATACACCTTTGAAGGAATGTTAAGCAAAAACAGGTTACATTTTCTGTTCAAATATGGTTTATAAAAATTATTTCCTCACCAAAGAAGTGCAGACATGTCTGCAGTGGAATACTACCGTTATTTAACAATGCACAGCAGTACCTGACAGTTTAACAACAGTGATGAACACTAGTGAAACTGCGAGGGAGGATTAGGTAAGCAGAATGCAGTTATTCAAATCAGCATGTGGCTAAAATGTTTAACTCTGGGGAAAATACCATGGAATCTTTAATGATCAAAAGTAATCCAAGCTTCTCTTTTGCTGTCTTCTAGAGATACAATTAGCAGTGACCCAACAATATGGTTAATTTGAGTCAGTGATGACTCCAAGATAAGCATGACTCCTCTGACTTACTGGATCACTGACAGTACACCCTGCAAACATCCACGTTTTACTTGCAGTTCACTTACTCAAGTAATGAATGTGCCTTACTCTCTTACCCTGCTAGAAACAGGAGATCTTACAAGACTGCAGTCCTAGAACTGTAAATGGTAGTTTAGAGGCTTGGGAGCTTGTGTGCGCGGCATCCGAGAATAGTACTGGCACTTAAGAAATAGGATCTCATGCATTGCTTTTGTAATTAGTGACACCTTCAACTACCAGGATCCTGAAGTCAAGTTTCAGCAGATAAGTTCTTTAAAAAATAAAAAATTCCCAAACACATTTTCAACTATTTTCTTTCAATAGGTTGTCAGTAAAGCAGAAAAGAGAATACCTACTGATATTTAAACATGCGTTTAAGTGTTTTGCTGAACTGTGACCTTAAAATATTTAAAAATATGCTTTTTTTAACTGTTTTAGTTCAAAATTAATATGCAGTTTAAAAATTTCTGTATCAGAATGTTACCTCTCCATTTATACTAAGTTGTTTATCAGTAAGACAACAATTGCAAGAAAAAGTGTTAGCTTATAAATTAATTTTCAACAAATGCACTTTTTAAAAAACATTTTTAGTGTTTAAGCAGAATAAAAAAATTGGATTTCGAGTATGCTCATGTTATTTATAGGAAATGACAAATCTTACAAGGTTTGCTCACTAAGCAAGTTTAACACTTATCTAAAATTGAAGTACATGAACAGACTCAAGGAAGTCAGGACCTGATCCTGCAAAGACATGCTTATCTGAGTGGAACATACCTAACTTGAATTGCATAGTACCTAACTCTGCAGGCACTGTGCACCAACTTTAATATTTTGACCTCTAGATTAGCAAGTAGTTTACACACAAATTTGTATATTTTCACTGACACTAGAACATTAGGTTCAAGATCTGTTCACCATTTTCTAATTATAGGAGTGTACAGCAAGATTAAAAACATGAATAGAAAAAATGCTTTATTAGTTTGAATTTCAATTTCATATAAAATTATTTTGGTTTGGCCAAATCTTTATCTTATTAGTTAAAGGATGCTGCCACATGAGAAAAAGGCCAATATAGAAATGCAAAATACGAACATTTAAAAAGTTTTACTTTTTACATCAGCATTCATGCACCTTCCTAACTAGCACATTAAAATGTATTCAGGACGATTTTTCTTTGTCTGCAATTCAAATGAAAGCTTTCATTTTTTAAATATACTATTAGTAAGTAATCTTGATCATGCATTGGGTTTAAGCTGCTATAAAAATAGCACTGGCTAGAAAACAGATATAGTGGTATCCACACAAGTCAAACTTGGTTAACCTGAAGTCAAGCTACCCCAGCTCTAAATCAATGAAACATGCTTTAATGTCTACTTAAGTTTAAGTTCTGATAAGTCTCACTAGATGGCCTACTAAATTTGACTTAACCAGACTCCATGGTATTCTATTTATAAAAAGATCCATCTCAATGCAAAGGACCATTTGAGAGACACTAAATGGATTCCAGGAAAAGTATCCATTTTGCCAAACAGTGGGCATCTACATTACCACATTTGTGTAAATTGCTAGCTGAAATGTGACACCTACGTTTTTCTTAAGTAAGTAGTGCTTTAAAAGAAAGGAATATTACCCAGTGGAACTCCAGGAGAACCAAAAAGTTCTACAAGTTGAAATGCAAATATTAGTGATAAAGGAAGCCTCAGAAACTTGGTTTTAGTAGTTAGAAGATCTTCATATTCCTCATCATGAAAGTACTGTGATGGCTGAGTTTTGTCTGTTTTATGTATACTTTCTTCATGGCTTTCAGACACAGTAGGAAAACCAGCAGATAGGTTAACTGAATACAAACTGTTCGGTTGACTGGCTGACACCTCTGAAGATAATTGTTCTGCCTCACCCTCATCCTTATCTCTCATTGCTTGTTGATTAGAAGTTATAATTTGTTCTGCACTTGTTGAAGAAACTTCATAAGAGCTAAAAGCACATTTCTGGACTGGAAAATAAACAGCTTTTTTTGAAAGACACGTGCACTGTCCCAACCAACCATCAGATGTATTACATGAGAGAGATTCTTCGTCATGGGGAGGTAAAGAATCTGGCACCTCCCCATTACTGGAAGGCGCTAGCCGATAATAGAAGTTCTGCTCATCTTCCCCTTTATTGTCCTCGCTTATAGCTCCCCCTTGCTCTGCTTTTAATACATTTTCAGACAGACAGTCTCTTAACAGAGCATCCTTTAATCGCACATCTCTGCCAACCACACTCTCTCTAGGTATATGGAAGTTTGGTGCCAAACGGAATGTTTTTTTGCATCTTCCTTTTTTCTTTGATGAAGCTGGTGTACCTAGATTACTTTGAACATTTACTCTAGCTATCCAGTTGGTGAAGGCACCTTCTGTTTTTAAGGGCGGAATATTCTGAACATTGCCAATCAAAGACAATGGCAGGTCTCCATCTGTTAGACTATAACTTTCTTCAGTTAACGTTTGTGAAATAGTTTCTTTTTCCACTTCTTCATTAGATTTGTAACAAGTTAATTCTGCCCCACAGGCAGAAAAGGCCTGCCTGGGCTCTCTCACTTTCTCTGGTTTTTGCTCACGTATGAACGTGTGTGTACTCTCAGACCAAGAGGAGAGAGAGGCCTGACTATCAGAGCCAACCTGGGGGTCTTCACTGGCCAAATCTATTGAGAATCCCCAAGAACCTTTCGCATTCCTCGATGAATGCCTGACTTTTGAGTTTTTATCATTCAGCTCAACACAATTTTCATTTGCTTTCAAGTCACGCTCGTAAAAAAGTGTTTCCTCTTTTTTGTCATTTAACAGTTTACTTTCTGGGTCCGGTTCACTTGTTTTGTCAGATAAAAGCTTATCTTCAATGGTGAGCATCTCCGTGCCCCCTTTATTAGTATTGTCTACTTTTAGGACAGAATTTTGGTCATTTCTTTTATGTTGGCTTTGATCTGCCATCTGATCAGATGAATGCTCCATGTTGCTGCTATTAGCAATGGATTTTAAATTTATAAGAAATGGATCAACATCTTCTGCAAGCAAGTCAGTTTTCAGTGGACTGTCCAATGTTGCTGAAACGTCATACCCAGCAACAGGAAGACTTGCTTTTTGCAGCTTTGTAGATTTTAGGCTTTCATCACCACCACCAGTACAGCCATTTTCACAACCTGCTACAGGATTTCCTGGACTTCCACTGATTGCAAATGCAGATTGCTTGTTTTCTTCCTCAGAGACTTCCTCTTCACTCTCCGAGGATTCCTGATCATCTGGAATTAGTTTACTAGAGACACCATCTATTTTTTTCTCCGTGACTTTAACTTGGCTACTCTTCATTTTTCTGTCTCTTTTTCGCTTTTTCCTCTGTCTCGCCTTGCTTAGTCTGTGCCCAGGTCTCTTCTTTAAATCGGCTTCCCTAAATGTAGAATAAAGAACATAAAACAGAATACACAGCAGCAACAACCTAATATCCATACATGCAAATACAAATTTAACAAACAAACATGGCAATCAAATTTTGATCACTTTGCTGAAATGTCTTTTTTAAAATCAAGATATCTAATTAAAGTACCACATCTGCATATTTTAAACAGAGTAAGCTACCTTCTCATTAAGAAAACATCTTTAAATTGTTTAACATACACAAATGTTAAAGTATTTGGAACTTCCAGCGTAAAGCCAAGCAACACAGGAGACTTGTGAGCTATCCTTGAAATCCTGAAGCGTATGTTGATACTTGAGGAAAGGGATTACTACGGAGGTTCACCTTAAAGGGATGCTCACAACTACGCTGATGTAGGCTTGAGTAGACACTGGGTTGGAGGAAACTGGCTGTGCAGGGAGCAACCTGCTGACCAGAAGAGAGCAGCCCTAGCCACATCAAGACCGAGGATAGAGCATGCACACTGGGCATGGAGGGTTCTGCTGCTCCCTGCTCGCACAAAGCAGCAACCTGTTGTGTGCCAAGTACGCAAGCTCCAACCTCTGCCTGGCAGGGGAGAAGCTGTGGCAGGAGATTTGCTGCTCCCTGCTGAGCAGAAAACTTGGTGGAAAGCAGCTCCTTTCTGTGTGTCACCTAAAGAGCCAGTACACCCTTAGCAGCAGGCCATATCACATTGGCCATCACTGCACTAGATTAAAAAGGGGACAGGGCCAAAAGCAGCCCAGGCACAAGAAATTCTAGGATTTAGGATCCTTCTGCTTGTTAAACTCTGAGATATCATCTTGTACAGAATTTTGAAGGATTTATATCGTCTCTGATAACCCAGACTTGAACTCTGGGACTGTTCGAACCACATTTGAAGTTACTACCACTATAAATAACCTACAGGAGCAACTGCTCACTTTTAAAAAAATTCAGCCACTAGAAGGAGGAATTGACAGGTTCCCTAGAGCGTTACACACATTTGTAAGAAGGCTCTAGCACAGACAGCAGCATTAGCTAAGTTTTTCATTTACCATGTTAGAGTCCTGGAGTTGACACTACCTTGTAACCTTCTGTAAATTTATTTGTGAAATGAAGTATCAGTGCATACTCCATTGTCTTGAAGAGCATGGTTGGTCAGAAAAAAGGTGATGTGCATGGGAATATTGAATCAACAGAAGTAAGATTCAAACGGTTTCCTACTGTAGATTTGGAAAGCCATGGGAAAGGTGAAGATATAGGGTCTGCCCCAGAATGAAGCTAGGATGCATTTTTCATCATTCCCCCACCCCTGAAAAAGCACTGGATTTCCTGGTGGCTAGTTTGGTCTCATAATTTTTAATGTTCCTATTTGCTTCTAAATCAAGTTATCTTGACAGTTTTATATCATCTCCTCTGCTAAAACCACCAACCAGATTGACGTGATGCAGACCTTCTCATCAGATTCTGCAGGCAGCAACATGAATAAAACAGCAGTAGTTAATTTAACCAGATCCTTAAAAATGCATGCTTGTGCCGTGCTTAGTTCCAAGACTTGTTCCATCTTGAAAAGCATTGCTTGTGGTCATTTAACATTCAAAGACTGCATCAGTCCCAGAAAACTGTAGTATTCTCGACCTTTGTTCTTCGTCTAACAAATTCTGTTCAAACTTTGGCTGATAAAGTATCATATCTGAAATGGCCTTGCTTTGCTGACATCACCAGGACTGCTGTCTCTGCCTAGTATAGAGCCAGTATTATGTACTGTATTAAGGTTTTAGCATATAATAAAACTAAGAAAATAAATGCCTATTTCTTTCTCTTTTTTTAATCCTTGCTAAATTCTTAGTGGAGAGTGGTCCGCCTTATAAAACCACATACATTAAATGGCCCATTGAAACACTTGATAGAATTTGAGAACCAGCATGGAGATAATTACTTCACTTTTTCACAAAGCTCGTTACTATGGTTGTGCAAGAAAAGAGAATCAGGGAGATAGGGGAAGCTAATTTGTGTTTTCACTGTTATTTACACATTGCAGTACATTAGATAATAAAAACCAATCAGTTTCTTAACCAACAAATCTAAAAAAGCAACACTGTCTTTATGATACAGAAATACATTACTTTGTTTGGTAATGCCCAACATCTTTTTCCTTGTCCACATGTAAAGGAATGAAGTAATTTGAGGTAAAATTAACTTAGAATACCATTTCTTCAAATGTATTCCCCCCCCATGATGATACAACATCCATGTGATAGTGCTTTATAAGGAAGGGTAATATTAGTAAGCCAATGTATTTGCCACAGCCTGGCAAGTGGAAATAAGGAAATGAGCACCATATGAATATCCCTCTTTTAATTTGCCAGCAGAAAGCACTCTTCCAGCCAGTGGTCCACACGAGAGTTTAAACTCGAGACACAGGTTCACATTCATCTTCAATCTTAATTTAAATTAGTTTGATAATGTTAACCTGGTATATAATTAACATTTTCTCTCACCACAAAATCATAAATTCCATGCTGATCAACAATTTACATTTTTAAAAGCCCTGTTTTGGAACAGCAACTGCCTTATGACAGTTGGGGTAGAATACACAAAGAATAGTTTAGATAGTTCCTGCATTAAATAGGCTAGATTTAAGCCTGTTAAAATTTAACCAGACCACCTTATAGCATTGGAGGCCAAGTTCACAACATACCACAGTTTATACTGTTTGCTTGATACATTGTTGCAACATAAAGTAACAGAAATGTTAGGTCTGTGCTACTTAACTCTAGCTATATGTACAGTTTAGAGAAATTTTGTTTTTATTGTCTTCTAATCCCAAACACCTATTAATAGGGTTTTGGACATTGGAATGAACACTAGAGCTGTGTTCATACATAAGGACTATATATAATAACTACAATACAGGAATGTGAAGGTTGTAAAAGCAATAAGCTATTTTTAACCTCCCCCCTGTGCACATATGCATTACAATAGTTGTTAAAACAATCAAATACTATTTTTTCTAAGCCTCTATTATTAATTATTATTATTATTATTATTATCATCATCATCAATCATCATCATCTGTATAGTGCCAGCAATGTATAGTACCTAGTACTTTACAACGGTTGAAAATAGACAGGGTCCCTGCCCTGGTGGGTTTACAATCTAAGACAGACAAGGGAAGGGAGACAAAGAATGGGGTCAGAGGGAGGGACAAGTATACATTCATGAAGGTGTGAGGTTGCAGGTACATGTGCTTGGAAAAGGTAGGTTTTCAGGAGAGATTTTAAGATTGGGAAGAAGGGAGACGAGAGAATGTATTTGGGGAGGGAGTTCCAGGCATGGGGGGCAGCAAGGGAGAAGAGGCAAACACAATTTGAGGAGCAGCAGAGTCGTGAGCGAGGGTAGTGGTAGAGGAGGAGCGGAGCTTTCATACATGTGCATAGCAGGAGACTAGCGGGAGGGGGGGGGCATGAATAGCCTTGTAGGTAAAGATGAGAAGCATGTGCTGGATGCATTCAGGTAGAGGGAACAAGTGGAGAGAGGTGGAGGAGGAGCTGCCCATGATCAAAGCAATGGGCGAGGTGGATGATCTTGGCAGCAGAGTTTTGAATAGATGAAAGGGTTAAGGTGAGAGCGGAGAAGGCCAGTGAGACGGAGGTGCACAGGGTGGACACAGTCAATTGCTTTACCGGCTGTTTCAATTGATTCAAGAGAAAGCTAAAACAGACTGAATAATCGTGTGTTCCATTCCAAGTTCTGGGAGGGGGTGCAGTCTGTTACAGAACATTTTTTCTTTACACTCCACCACCTCCTTTCTCCTCCTTACCCCTTGGTCCACTTGCATGAAAACAAAGTAATTCAAATGATTTCTTTTATTGTAAGTTTTCGAACCATACAGGGCCCTAGATCCAATAAAAGATATTATTTGAACTACTTTGTCTCCACCTCTTACATTGGAAACCAACACATCAGCCACACTCTCTCACTTCCACGAGCACATGCAGCTTTTCCCCCTTACTGGCCCCGTTGGTTCCACTCTGTTCCAAGAGAGAGAGTTCTTTCTGTTCCCCTCTCTCCTGGGGCATAGCGAGATTGGAATGGGTCCTGGTGCAGAAGATCTCTCTCAGCAACAGGGGGCACAGCTGCAACAGGGAACAACCCAGCCTTGTGGGTCACAATGCAGCTGCATTGCCTGTCTCTATTATAGCAACACCCTTGCCTCTCCCCCCATCATCTAGTCAAGTGACTTCCTTCTTTGCCTTAATTTTAGGCATTTTCAGACAAGACACTCTCCACTCACTTTCCACCCATCTGCTATACATGTTGCAGGGCTGCCCTATGGGTGCTCTGTAACATGTATAGTGGGTGGGGAGTGTCTTATCTAAAAACGCCCTTTGTCTGTCACCAGGAGGGAAGCATTGAATGCAGATGAGAATCTTCTCAATTCCTGTGCCCATCACCACAACAGCACTTGACTGATGCAACGACAACTGCAGAAAGAACCTTGCCACAGCACTTCCTCTGAGTCACTAGAGCATGCCTTTAGGCATGCATGGATGTATGGTATTTTCAGATGATAATGCAAATCAGACTAACAACCCTTCACAGGGTGTGTGCTAATTAATTTTTTGAAGGCAAATATGGAATTCCTGGAGAACACCAATGTTCAAATTCCAGGTACAAAGACAGTCCTTCTCCCAAACGTCAAGTCTTTGCTCCAAAATACGTTGCCATTAGTGCTTCTCAATTAAATGAGCCAAAGTGTCTAGCATGGGCAAATCATATTATCACTATTCTAATTCTTGAAAATGGTTGAACTATTTTTGCTGAAATTTGTCAAAAAGTTTGGGACATGAAAAATTTCAGCCCAAACACAAGTTTTGCCAAAGTTTGAAGCATCAGAAAGGAAGGAAAGGTGTAGGCTTACAATACAAAGTATTAGACCACATTAAGTATAACGCTACTTTGAACAATACACCACGTTCTCTTACTGCTACAGCAAATCTGTGTTAGCTTTCTCCTTCACAATCTAGCAACGAACTAAATGGAAGCCTGATTCTGATGTCATCAGAATAGCTTCTGCTATTCTACTTTATCACTCAACTAAGAAATTTAAAACAAAACATGAAGAGTAAATGGATTTATGCTTGCACTTGCTTTTAAAAAATTGTTTCTGTATAAGTAAATGTTTCTTCAAAACAGGTGTTCTCATACTGCACTTTTGATATTTACAGATTAGATGCAACCAACGCTAACCTTTTTCTTTTTTAATATATGCACTTCTTTCATCTTGGGGAGACCGATATCAGCCAGACTTCAATCCTAGTATCTATGGCAGTGGTGGGGAAGTTCTCTCCTCCAACAGTTTTTCCATTCATTTCCTTTTCCTGGATCTGGACAGTGAATTTCACACTGGAAGAGTGAACACGCTCAGGGGAAGGGAGTGGAGATGAGAACAAGCACTCAAGGATAGGGGATAGACCCCATGGCACAGCTCCGTTATCTCAAACCTCCCTTTCTTTCTCTCATGCTGAACACCCTTAGGCACACCGAACCCCAAACTTTCCATCTGGCCTGTGGAGCTTGTGTAAAATTTTCAAAGTTGCCCACAGAAAGGAAAATGTTCCCCACCCTGATTTATGGCCCTTTTCACACAGACATGCTAACACCAATAACATGGGTGTTACATTGTATTATACATGTTGCAGAGCTGCAGGTGTGCTCTATGGGTGCCCTGTAACATGTATAATACAATGTAACACCCATTTTATTGGTGTTAGCATGTCTGTGAAAAGATCCAGTGTTAACATTTTATCCAGGTGTTGACAGATCTCTCTTTTTATTAGTTTTTAAAGTGTTTTTAAATAGCGCTATCCATTCACATGAGCCCTGTACCATAGGTGAACTGCACCATACATATGACAGGTCCCTGCTCTGTAAAGCTTTCAGTTCTGACAGAGTACATACAAACTACACAACAATGAACACACTAATGATAGAAGACATTATAGTCAGAATACATCAACTTAGAGAGGTGTGGTTTTAAATATATGTGGGTTTTTAAAAAAATGATGGAGATAGTTGCGAAACTGTTGAAAGAATAAAAGTTAGTATGAAATCTGGAGGAAAG
This sequence comes from Sphenodon punctatus, assembly GCA_003113815.1. NCBI lineage: Eukaryota > Metazoa > Chordata > Lepidosauria > Sphenodontia > Sphenodontidae > Sphenodon > Sphenodon punctatus. The sequence continues at coordinate 825,899 of QEPC01010235.1, forward strand.
ATGACAAAAATGAGGCCAGGAGAGGAGTATGGGCAAGAGGGGAGGGAGGGAGAAACAAGAACAGCTGAGAAAAGAGGTAGAGCTGACAGCCTCATCAATACAAAAAAATGAGGAAGCCAGAACACTAATTCAAATAAAAAGATAGTTTTTTCCCCTCATTGTGTCAAGAAAGAAAGTAATCTTAACAGCTATATTTTGGATGGACAGGTGACGGGATCTGCGGAGGCCAAGAAGAAACTGATTGTTATGGTCTTCGATGGAAAACTACCAGAGCATGGACTCATATTTTGGCTTTTGCAATGAAGGGATGAGTCTTGCAAATGTGGAGAAACCACCACAGCAGTTATGCTGGGCTGCTAGCACTATCAACGTGGCTATAACAGAACAATTAAGCTAAGTAAATTCAGCAAGTTTGGTTGGTGCCTTCCCTCACTGGCACCTTTTACAGCTCCTGATCTACTGCTGAGGCAGCAAGGAATTGTAGAAAAAAGTTGGACACAGTATGTGGAGTTCTGTGCTGCTCCTGTCAATTAAATCTCTGATCTAGTGGAGGCTAGCAGCAATAATAGAGCAGCGACAAAGAAAGAATTCATGAAAGATGTGGGGAAGGGGGCAAGGAACGCAAGCAAAATTGGGAAATATGGAAGAAGTAGGGTCAGGGAAAAAGACCTGAGACAAAAGGTTGAAACATAAGGCAGATGAGCCACAAAGATGGGGTTTTAAGGCCAGGACCATGAATACTGAACCATCAAACACGCCCCCTCCCCCCCGACTCCAATGCCCCATGATTATTGAAAATTGTTCCCGTTTGTCAGCAGTGACCTATGTAAATTGGCTTGTGTCAGTAGATTCCATTCCCTTTGGCATTCTTGTCGGCACTTTTAGCAGAGGTACCAAGAACTGAACGGATGCTGCAGCAATTACTATTTCTCTTGTACACAGGGTCCCTCTGGAACAGGACTGAAGCACGCAACATCTAGGAAAACACAGTACTGCTGCCTTAACAATTTCAATTCTATGGGTAGACAGGAGCCGTCACTCTACTACCTGCCATAAATAATTATCTTTAGAACAGGGGTGAGAGCCAAAGTTATAAAGGAGAGAAACGCCGAAAGACTGCTGTTACTCACCGTCAAGGTAGTCTTCATTTCTCCTTCCAAACATAAAACCTTCAGCTTGAATGGGTAGCTCCTGGAGGTGGTCAGAAGAAGTCAAAGTCCTATTCATTATTCTGCCCAAACACCACCTTCTACAGGAAGATGGCTACTATTATCTGAACTTACATTTCTTATACAGAAAGGGGAACACTACTTTCTATCTGATGGGGGGGGGGGGAGATTAAAAAGGTAATGTGTGCCAAGAGAACTAACCCAAAGAAGGGAAATGGGGAATAAAGTTGAAGAAAAATATTTTCCCGTCACCCTGAAGGAGAAATTTCCATTAGTAATAGCCATGTGGGTAAATGAAAACCCAAGGAAACCCATATTTAAAGCAAAGCTTACAGCAGAGAGGGGTAGCTCTGATCTACTGGCTAGATAATAGAAGTGCAAGTCAGGAGATGTGTAATCCTGCTTTTGACAAGTCATTACCCCATCTGTAAAATAAGCTTAGCACTTTTAATTCTGGAGACAGCGGTTATTAGAAAATTTAAGTATAATTTCTGGAGGTAAAAAGAAAGTGGAAAGGGAGCACACTATGAGAAGAGTGAGGAATCTTTTTCTTTCCAAGAGCTACTTTGAAAATTAGTTCAAGCTCTGCAGGCTGTATAGGAGATGGTGATACTTAAGAGATACTCAGGATGAAGGAACAAAGGATTCATATCATAGATCTATACCATGGATCCATGCCCTGTCTTCAAATGCATGCCTTCATCTCTGCTGCATTCTTCTTAGCTTGCCCTTTCAATTCTCATGGGTAGGGTCTGGGTCCATGGACCAAATCCAGGAATTGGAAAGGGGCAAAATAAAAAAAAGCTGCAGGCCACCTCTGGCCCATGGGCCACATGTTCCCACCTCTACTATACAGTTTACTAAGGGATGACGTGGGGCTCAGTTAGCTTGATGCCACAGAGACCTAAGAGGACTCATGGGGTAATGCCATACAGTTGGAAACGGTTCACAGACATGTACATGAAAGGCTCTGTATGGCCCAAAAGCTTGCTTACTGTCACCAACAGAAGTTGGTCTAACAATATATCTGAACTATTCGGTCTCCATCTCTTCCATTTGTGACCACCACAGCAACTAACCATCTTTTGCATCTAGAAGGCAAAAAATTGAGAGCTGGACATCCTGGAGGATTTGCATTGGACAGCTGTTGAATGGCTTATTATAAATCCCCTTTTAACCCTCTATATTTTTGGTGATCAGAAATGGTCCTGAAAGTTGTCAGCTTCAATCTAAAAGCTAGGCGGAATTTTTTTGTGAACTTCTGAAGAAAAACGTTTAAACCTTTTTGGATTTACAGAAAATTAATTTTTTTTGCAACCTTCTAAATTTAGCTTACAAATAACCCCATAGTCATTTAAATTTTCAACACTTAAGACTCCACAAACACACACACAGGTTCTGTCCATAAAGTATGTCATATGTCAAGGAGAGACAGGGAAGATAGCGAAGTTGTAACTATTTGCAACAGGGGGGTTGGAGGAATTGGCCATGAGAGGTTACGTTTACACGTTTCCTTCTCCAGAAAAATTATTCAGTATGGGATTGCTAGCTATGGAGAAGCAAAGCACCCCCCTCTCACTATCTCTGCTGCTAGCTGGTCACCTTCCAGTTGCCTGCATCTTTGTCCATTTTACTTGTTACCTTCCCTCCCTACTGCCCCCATATTCTGATTATTTCCCAGTCTCTCTCCTATTAAACTCTCAGGCTCCTTCCCCTTCCTTGTATGCCGAGCAAATCTTCTCCAAGGTTGCATTTTGCTGAGCAGATCTCTTTCTCGAAGGTCACATTCATGCAACACAGAGAACAATTCTCTAAGCAGTTACACTGCCTCCTTCCAGGGCTGCCAGTGTTGTCTAAAGTGTTCTCCTCCACAATTCCACAAACAAAATCAACAGAGTTGTTTTGCATGGGTTTGTTAGGGGGGGGAACCCTTCAACACTGAACCAGCGCACAGTGGAGAAAGCAACATGGGCCATACTTTGTGAGCTTTCCCCCTCCCCCATGATGAAGGTTTTATTTGTATGAGCCAAAATTTTTATAAATGCTTTTTCACTTGCCAGTCATCCATTTTTAAAACTGGTGTTCTATATTTGGAAAAATAATAAAATGTATACTACACATAATAAAGGTTTGCCTGAGCCCAAGCCTGCTCATCTTCCGGGAGCAATGAAAGACTTTTTTTTATTTGGCCAGGCATTTGGCTGGCAGGGACAGGGTTTGGGTTAAGAGATTTAAATTGGTTTAATTTAGGTCTACTTATATAGGATAGTGTGTGTTGTAACCTGTTCTGAACCCTTGGAATAAAGCAGTATATTAAATGTAAGTAAATAAATAATTACAGGCATTAAAAGTGTTCATTATTATGTGGATAGAACATGTGTCACACGATATAGTACATGATGTACTTTTTTTTTTTTGCAGAAGTCTGTATTTAAAGTAATAGAACTGTATGTGTGGAATATCTCCAAAGGTCATCTAGTCCAACCCCCCGTTCCGAGGCAGGATATCCTCTGCCTACGGCATTGCAGACAGATGCTTGTCCAGCCAAATTTGAAAACCTCCAAGGAGAGAGATTCAACAGCTTCCTTGGGTAGTTCATTCCACTACCTAACAGTTCTTGCAGTTGGAAAGCTTTTTCTGATGTTTAATTGAATCTACATTGTTGCAATTAATGCCCGTTCCAAAACGTTATATCCGCCTGTCGTCTTTTCTCTAGACTCCTCCAATTCTTTCAGCCTTTCCTCATATAGCTCGTCTTCCAGTCCCTCTCTCACCTTGGTTGCTCTCCTCTGAATTTTCTAGTTTGTTTACATCCTTCGTGAAGTCTGGTGCCTAAAACTGAACACATTATTCAGATGAGGTCTCACTACTGCCAAGTAAAGGAGCACACACCCCTCCCCCCCGTATCTTGGAAACATGCATGACAAACCAATGAAAAGGGTGTACAGAACCTCAATTTTTTTTGTCACACCACCATATTTTATGGGCAGCTCTATACATAGGACTACAACTGAAGAACACAGGACTGATCACAGCTTGATAAAAAAAGGAAAAATATTTAAACTCAAATAAGGAGAGAATCCAGAACCTGCGATTCCTTCACGAATCACTCCCATCTTGCACTTACGTGTTATGCAGTCAAGACAACGATTCTTATTCCAAAGCGCTTTAACTTCTGAAGTTTCATTAGCAGTTCACTCCAAAAAACTGTCATATCCCACAGGGACACAAAAAGAGCACACGCTAAATGCACAGAATAGTAATTTCATGATAGTTGTTTATCTTAGCATTGTACTTACCCCCTAGAATACAGGTCTACAGATGCAATGGTATTCAGTTTATACCAAATATTCTGTCTTTGTAAAATATTGTAATGTGATCTATGTACTTCATAATAAAAAGGCAATGAACACTCATTTCTAGAGAGACTAAACCATGCAAAATTCCTGTAAAGTTTTTAAATGAAAAGAGTGAAAACCTGATCCTTTAAAAAAAAAAAAAAAATCCAAAACACAAGTTCTGTCAATATTAGCATCCTGACTAAGTACTTTTCTGCTTCTTTTAAATGCCAAGCATTAAGAATCTGTATAAATAATAACAATACCAGCAGCCACCTAGGTCCACAGATTGTATATTAAAGATAAAACTAAGCAGTGCTCTAACCTTACAATGGCTTAAAGAAGCTCACGCAGTCATAACAGTTATGGTTCTTTAAGCCTCCCCTTTCCAAATAGTAGTATATTTCATGTTTAAACATACAAAAGTTTGAGGGATAGAAAATTATGCATATTTGAATTTTGGTGATGATTCCATGACCTCTGCTAGGACATTTAGGGTGAAAACAGACATGACGCTAACCACCCTTTAACCACCCTTGGTGGTTATTTATGCATGTTGCAGGGCTGTATTGGTGCCCTATGCAGCCATGAAACATGCATAAATAACCACCAAGGGTGGTTAAAGGGTGGTTAGCGTCATGTCTGTTTTCACCCTTAGTCTGCTAGTCTGATAAGACTATACATGAAAACTGAAGAATATAAATGGTTGTCAACAGAATACAGGAAATGTATTTAATAACTGTTTGAATGTCACAAAATACACAGTAATTCATATGGTCTAACATCCATACTCTCAATATTACAGTATATTAATTACAAAATCTTGCAAATGAAAAGAACTGAAAACGAGCACATTTCAAGTTTTAGATTTAATAAAATTTCTTATCAAGCCACTATAAACATGTACATTGCATCATACAAATTTAAAATTACACAACGTGTGCACAAAACGAAAAACACACTACATTAAATGTCTGGATTTCCAACCCCAACATTTATCAGCTTCTGAATTACAGTAACCTCTCCTCTTCCTCTTTCAACTGTTTTAGATTTTTATTATTATTATTTTTTTAAATCATGCTGTCACAAATCTTCAAAATACCAAATCCCACTAAACCAAAAAATGCATTTGAAAGATGGTTTTAGCTATGTATTTTTTACTACCTAACATAACATATTTTTGAGGGGGCAGAAAACTCCAAAGACCTTGGTGCATTTTTAAAAAAAATTACCAATTTCAAATATTTCTCTGAACAAATTTGGAAATAGTAAAAAAAATTTCATACGTCTTCTCAGAGGACGACAAATATTGCAGACTCCTCTAAAGCCAATACCTTTAAGCATACTGACACTATGGAGCCATTCTTAAAAGACCAGCGAGTTTTCCCAAACTTACACATTCTCTCTGCTCTTCTAAAAACAAGGCATGAAATTAAACCACAGCTTTCATAGCTGAATCTGACCTGACCCTATTGGAGGTTCAAGTTTTTCCCTTCAGAACATTGCAATGGAACCTGTGAATAGTGTCAAAAGAAACTTTATTGGGGCGGTTTTACAGATTAGGATTGATCCCTTATATGCTCATAAGAAGCTCTTATGGATCAATCCATACCAAACTGTGCCAGAAAAGCCAGTTATGGTTTGGTTTAAAATCCCATTTATTTATTTTTTAAATGGAAAAGGGAAAAAGAAAAATTTTTTTTACTGTGTATGCGCAAAATGGCTGCTGGACTATTCTGCGCATGCATGCCCTCTTTTTAAATAGCAGCAGTGTTGCTGCCATTTTGGAAAAGGGCAGCTGGTCTGCATGCATGCAAAATGGGCGCTGCACATGCAGACCAGCTGCCCTTTTCCTAAATGATGGCAACACTGCTGCTGCCATTTTGTAAGAGGGCATGAACGCACAGAGGTCATTTTGTGCACGTGCTGTGATTTAAAAAAAATAATAATAGATTTTAAAGGTTTTTAAATATGGGTCCGTAATACAGATCCGTATTTAAATCTGGGAATTGCAGAATCAGAACCACAAATGGATCTGAACCACAATTCCATCCATAAGACCAACCCTGCATTTTATATAGCTACTCTAAACTTGTGTAGCACATCCCGACTCCTTGTAAATGGTCACTGAGATAGCTTCAGTATATGCCACTGGAGAGACAGTGGGTATTTTCAGACGATACGCGGGCCGTTGGCCCCGTACCAGCACCAACGGCTTCGTTCCCCGGCGGGGTCACCCCGTAACGGCACAACAGACGTGCCAGGGGGATCCCGGCGGGGAAAGTGGGAGGGGCCGCGCGGCGCAACGTGTGGCCACACGGCCCCGCCCCCTCCACGCACCCCGCCGCCCGCCCTCCAAGGAGATGTGCGGGCGGCGGGGCCAATGCGGCTGCCGCGTCCGGCCGATCGTGCCACGGCCCGGGATCCCGCCGGGGATCCCGGGCCGTGGCACGCGGCCAGACGTTACTTTTCCTTGGCCACGGCCCGGGGTCCGTTTGACCACGCTTCCCGGGACCTTCCCCCAGCTAGCGTGGTTCAAACGAACCCCATGTGGGGATTGACCGTGGCCAACATCTGGCGCGCCGCGAACAGACGTACGGGACACGGTGACCACAGGTGGGTATTCACCGTGGTTCACCGTGTTCACGTAACGTCTGAAATCACCCAGTGTCAAGTAGCTCTAGATCTCAAGTTAATCAATTTTCATTACTTTCTTTTCTAAAAATCTTTTGGTTTTTTAAATATTTTGTTGCAGTGTCTTAAAAACCCAAAGCTGCAGTACAGTACTAATGAACAGAAATAAAAACGAAAGGAGTATGATGAAGCATGAAACTAAGGATTTTAAGTGTTACCTTCCATACCGAATGAAATGCAAGAGAGAAGATACACCCTCATAAAACTAAAACACTGAAAATTCTCCTCTTCCAATGTGCTCATAAATTAGGACACAGTCCTGAAGCAACTTACTGCATTGACTCCAGTGCGACTGCTTCTAAGGGTGTTAACTAACAAGGCATTAGCCTGCAGCAATCCGGGTTCGGTCTGTGCAGCCCCCATGCAGATATTTTGTGTATCCAGCTAAATAAACAGGCAGCCCCTGGTTTATCTTTCATGCCCCCATTGGCAGCAAAGATGGGTAGGAAGCGGTCACTCCTCAGATGTTCATGGATTTCCATCTGCGACTCTATGGTGCTGGCGGACCTGTATGAACGGAGGCACTGCACACAATCTAATTGACAGGATGCAGTCACATTGACGCACATTAGCCTGCATTCACCTACACATTTGAGACCATGCAGCTATGGGTCTAGTGGGTGGTGGCCCTGTGTCCAATAGGGATGAACACCTAATAAATGGGCAGGTATTAACAAATGCCTCATTTGTTAATACCCTAAGGAAGTGGTCTCAGCAGTCCAGTCTATTAAAAAATATTTTAAATTATTAGTTTTACCTGACAATGTTCCTTTCATTGAGAAATCAATATGAAGAGAAAATCTTATAGTTGCTATATCTTAAATACTACAAGGCAAAAGGCAGAAATCTTTTAGAGTTCTCCAGAGTGATTGCTGAAATATTTTCATACTTTTATTGGGTACTTGGAACTGTATTGGCCATAATTCTTGTCAATATTAAAAAGGAACAACAAGAAGAGATTTTGAAATGTCATGGTTATATGTTACATAAACTTTATCAGGAACCAAAAGGGTGAATGTTCTGTGTTCGTATATATTCAGGCACACAGAGACCCAGATTTTAAGATCTATTGCAGCAGACTCTTTATACCAGAATTTCAAACAGAAAGCATGTATCATTTTTTAAATTTTCAGTTAAATATTACATTTTAATTTCCTTTCAGTTTTGTTAGTTTCTTGCACAACTCTAAGAGTCTTGGCTGCAAATCACATTTAAATTAAAATCTTCAAGTTTAAACATGCTTTGAGTCTTTCTCTTGTAGAAAAACATTTCGGACGATTAATAACCATATTTCTTCTCATTACAAAATGTCTGAAGATCATTAGGTTCATTCCCCCCCTGCCATTGTCTTCTATGAATGGCCCCTTATTGTAGGAGTAAAAGCTGTTACCATGTTACTTACATGATTTTGGTCTAAGCAGATTACTTAATTCACCTTGTAATAAATAAGATGCTATTTCTTTTTCAATATGTTTAACTATAGTCTATAAACCTTCAACAGGAGTTGACAAACATGTATTATACAAAAATAACATAAAAAAATAAATCGCATTTTTGCAATGCAACTGCCAACTTACACAGTGTACTGTGCAAGTCTGACTTTTGTATTTATCCCTATTTGTAATGGTCAGATGAATGATCACCCTCTATATTCATTATAATTGTCTCTAAAACCAGCCTTTAACATTAAATGTTTTTCTATTTATCCAGTGGACAAATATTTTTGACCATATTTGTCCTAAAGTTCTCTAAAACCCTATCAACAATAGAAAACTTAACCTGACAAAGCCCTAAAAAGAAGTGATTCAACAATATTTTCATTTACATAAAACCATAAACATGAACTGACACACTAGTTTTGTCAGACACACTGGATTTCTCAAACAATGGTAGTATTGAAAACAGAGACATGTTATAATAAAAAGCGTCCAGGAAAAGGTAAAATCATCAGTTGAACCTTTCTATAAGATAAAATTATGGCAATAAATTAAGCTCCATGCTGGCTCAGTCTCAGACATCTGATATACCAAACTCCCTATAATAATGTAATGTGGTTTTATGAACTGGGATCACTTTCCACATGTACTCACTGTACTTAGTTCATGTACTTGAATATACACTGTAAAGGAGGCCCAACATCCTAACATTTGCAGCTTTCCATTGTTCTCAAGATAAAATAGGAAGTGTGGTCCAAAAAAAACTAGGGTTTTTTAATGCAGGCCCTTAATGCAAGCTCGAAAAATGCAGTCAATTTCTTACTGTAATTTTTTATTTTAAATAAAGTTTAGCAGGACTTTAGATGCAACTACATTTATTACAGTGGACAAATTTTTTTTAAGATTTCAGGTTGGTAAATACTGTATTTGTAGCTCATTTGTTCGCTCAACAAGACTTAGAATTTTACAGAAATTCCAAGAAGTCTACAAAAAAAAACATGGCAGCAAAATGGAGGGGTCAGAAAATTTGGGTTGGGTGCGCCAATTTTTTAAAAAGACATACAGTAGAAAATATAGCTGCTCAGTATAAAAACATGGTTAAAAGTGGAGCTATTATTAATTAAAAGCACCAGAAATAGTTAAAATGTAATATTTATACAGATAGTCTATTCTTCTGGGATTTTTGAACTTTGTTTTTAAAAAAAAATCACTTACGTATTAAGTCTTTGTTAAGACTTTGTTTAAAGAAACTGATCTACAGTTTCCACTGTAAGTATCGTAATTGCTTAAGATCTAACTATAGAGCAAGACTCTGGTTTATTTCACACTATCCAAGTGCTTCATTAAAACCAAAGTTAGTACAAATGTAACAAATATAAATTTTAAAGAACATTTAAATATACAATTTTTGTATTAAAGTTTATTTACACTTAAGTCCGTTAATGGAACAATCTCCACAAGGTAGACAGTCTTAACTGCATTAAGACTATTTCATCCTCAGGAGAAGGTCCACTCTTTATATTTTTGCGAAGATAAGCAACAAATCCGTGTTAGTTTAATATAACCTGAGTTATCGGTTATTGGAAACACTGAAAGAATTCCAAGAGTCTATAGAGCCTCCCCACCTCTGTCTTCTCTGTGGAGGTGGCCTTTGTACATTTTTGTGAGGAGGATCTACTGAATTCATTACAATAGATATGGACATTTGATATTCATATCGTTCCAACATCTGAGCAATCTTCTCACGAGGAACACCATGTTTATTCCTCCTACAAAAGCAAAAACTTAAGTAAATTGTTTGTTTTAAAATGTGTTTGCAGAATACCTCGAGACTGTTCCCTTACAGATAACGGTCATAAGAACTGCCATACTGGGTCAGACCAATGGTCTACCAAGCCCAACATAACTTGGGTTTTTTAAGACAAGCACCTCCCCACCCATTACCCACTCATCATGCATGTTGCAGGGCTCCATAGGGCACCAATTCAGCCCTGCAACCTGCATGTGGGGAGGCGTTTGTCAAAACACCCTCCGTCTTCAAAAGTGTCTGGCTTTGGATGATTCAGAGAAGTGCATGCCAGGTCATAATGGAGTGAGATCCATTTCCTGCTACTCACTCCTACCCCCTGGGAGTCAGAGGTCACATGCCCTGACCAACTTGACTAATACTGTCAATTACCACATTCCCTCTACCACCAAGATCTGAAAGTACCATATAAGATGTTCCAGTTAAAAGACAGATGAAATAAACATAAATCCACTGTTAAAAATCCTGAATAAGCATGCTGAAATCAACATCTGTTCTGTGTCAAAGACGTGATTTAACTACACAGTGTTCATAGTTTACAATCATTACATTAGCTACCATGGAATAAAACTCAGCTCTCAAACCACTTCAGCACATCGAAGTGCAATTTATACTCCCATGTGCCAGTCATTTGAGCCTTGTATATAAAATAAATCACTGGGAGCCTCTTTAGGGTTAGAAACAGCAAGCAGTTACCAGCATAGAACAACACTTCTATTCAACAGTGTAGGGTACGTAATGAAAAATACAATATCTTCTTGAAATTACTGGGGGGAAATAACTAATGTAATTATCAAAAGAATAATATGGTCATCTCATTAGAGATGAATAAACTCCCTCCTCCAGATCTCTTGCAAGAAGAGAGTATTTTGTTCTCACATTTGTTCTATAACAAATTTTCACTAAGAATTACAGTTTAAAGGCTTTATGTACTTCATGTTTAAAAATTTTAATTTATCTTGAGGTGAGCATAACAACAAGTTGGTTAAATCTAATGTTGCAATTTTCAGTCAGTCAAAAATTCAGGACAGTTTTTAAAAAAAACCCAACACACAAAAACCCCACCTAAAGCTAATTTTATGTTCTAAAAGGAAGGGGTGATGGTGATTAGAACACAAGACTGTGACACCGATTCACGGCATGAGCTCAGACAAGTCACTTTAAGTTGTCTTCCCAAAAGCCCAGCTGGAACACTGAGTGAAAAAGCAGGACCTCTGTATTTTGGACTTGGTATTTTCAGTGGCACTGATCCAAGGTCCACAGAAGCACCAAAACTACAACTGCGTGTGTGTGCACAGTATTCACACACAGGGTAGCCAGCCATGCTGCCCCTGCTGTAGCCACTTCAGCCCCATTTCTCCCTCTCCCCATCATGGTGGGATCAGAGGCATGGGACTTTTTGTGGCCTACCCCATGTACGCATGCACATGCACAACTGCAGTTTTGGTCCCTGCACATACACGACACACACAGACCTTGGATCAGAGCCAATGTTTCTTAAGAGGAAAAGGCGAAGGAAGAAAAAAAGTATTTTTTCCCCCCATCAATTCTTTAATGATGAGCAGAGGTAATAAATGAACAAGACAAATTACATGCTAAGGCCACAGTCCAGCAGAGAGCTATGCATAAGCTTAATTTTATTCCTGAAAGTTGTAGGCCCACTGACTTAAGACTCGGTCATTAATACCATAATAGTAATTTCAGTTAGACAGTGTGTAAATGCACATTCTTAATGCATATTTAGAAGCATCCTTTAAAAGTATTAGCATCTGGCTGTCTTGTAAGAAAATTTCACCACTTCTCTCATCTCAATGTGTCTCAATTCCACTCAAAACTCTCAGTGTTTACAAAAACCCAAGAGAAAGGTTTGGCAAGATTTCAATTTCAGACTCTTAAATACTACAAAATTTTTCCAGCTAGAAGAATCTAATTTCCAAGTTTGATATATAATTTTGGAAATTCTTAACAGGCTCAACAGGAGGTTGAATAGAATAATGAAATCTTCTATGAAATCCTGAAACTAAATGCTCCAAACTACTACCAGCACATATAACCATGTGATTAGCCATACCTATTGTTGACCTACACCAATTCCTATTGCTGTGTTAGAATAGCAAACTAAAGTTGGAAAAAAAATATTTAAAAAATCAGCTAGATTCCCCCCACACCCCTTGTCTTTTGTTGATATGACATTGGGCGTTTTCTAACGTTACAGCTCCAACCACCACCACCATGGACTGCTCCGGAAGTGGCAGGAGCTGTCACTCTGGCTGGGAATCGGTCCAGCTGCCAAACAGAATTGAAGGTGGCTGGGCCTGGGAGGGGGCAGGGAGACACGCGGGCATGAGTCCACCCAGCCCTGCCCCCATGTTTCACGGAGTCCCCCACCCCCACCGATGGGTGCCCATGGCAGCCAGTGACAGCCACTATGGTGCCCAGCTCCTGCTACCATTCTGGACCGCGATGAGTAAAGTGGGCAATCAGACGTGATAGCCCGCTTTACTCCAGATCCAGCTGCTGTTTCCTGACTGTGTTGGGCATTAGCCTAGGCTGCAACTTGGGGATTTACCCGAGTCACAACCCAGGCTAGTTGCCACCACTGTCAGGAGCCAGATCGTGCCAAAACCTGTTGGCCACTTCCTAACGTGACAGTGGTACCTGGTTTAACCCATGCTAAAGCAGGTTAAACTGTGCCATTAAACAGTGCCATTGTCACATGCGAAGACACCCACTGTAAAATTAATTCAGACCAAGTACTTTGTCAGGAGCCTCAGAACAGTATCATGTCAAGCAGGGATAAGGAAAAGAATGTTTTTGTTCTGTTGACTTCTGCCAAGGTTACGTGTCATACATTGACATTCCATGGATTTCAGAGAAGTGGGAGTGAATGACAAATCGCAGGTTAACAAGGAAGGATATACAGTAAGTCAATGGTATCAGATCAGTGGTCAATCTAGTCCTGTGTTCAGTCTCTAACAGTTAGTAAAAAATGCTACATAAGGAGTCACAAGCAGTTAATTATGTAAGTAATTAACAATTATTGAATAGCCCTGGTATTCCTTTTAATCATCATCAGTTAGGAATTGATTTGAACTCAAACATGAAAATGTATATTCTCCCCCCCAAGTTTTCCCCTTTACATCCAGGACAATTTTCTGTTGATCTTAGTAGGAGTAGGCTCTATGAGAAAGAATTCAGAGACCTCTGCATGATCCAGTGCCAATGATTAAGTCAACACCATATTTTTTTAAAAAAATAGTAAAAAATTCAGTAACATTTTCTATACATACATTAGCAGAAAAGCTACTATGGAACTGATGAGGTTGTGAAGAAAGTTTTAAGTTAATTCACAATATAAATAAGTGGAAGCAATGTGCCCGTGTGGTCCCATTTTGAGACAATTATCCCAGACCCCAAGGTCTAAGGACGTGAAAAGTATATCAGGTATCAGAATCACAGCAACGTCTACAGATGGTGCAACCCCACTCGGGTTCAGGACCCCATAATTTCAGAACCAAATAAACTGACCATAACAACTATAACTATGAGTCTTACTTTTCTAATTCCTCAGGATCAAACTTCCACCAGGTGTCTGGCTCATGGAATTCCACTTGGTAGCCTTTTCCTAGAGCCTACAGCAAGCAAAAAATATGTAAGGGACACTTAACACTATTTAGGGTTTTTTTAAGCTTTGCAAGTTCCATAAAACATTTTTTTAAAGAAAACCAACCTATTAAGGTGAAATTCAAATTTCACTTCAAAAACAAGGCTCTTAAATAGTTACAATTTATTTTAGTTATTTCAATTATTTATACCCCACCCCTCTCGCCAATGGTGACTCAGGCTGGCTTCCAATATAAATTTCAATAAAACAAAACAATATAAATATAAACAAATATAAAACAGCATATAGAACAGAACTTGAGATCTTTTACCCCATTACAGAGGCTTAGGTTCCACCCCAGGTTAAACTGGTCAGACCAAGTAAATTCAACAGGAATACATGAATACCTAGAAACAGTTGTGGCAAAAATCGCATCTTATATCAGTAAGAAAGAATTATTTCTAGACAAAATAATCTTGCTCACTGTATGGAAAAGTCTGCAAAGGAACGTTATGAGAGCCAGAAGCTTTAATTACAGAGTAGTAATATTTACCATTTGCACATATGGTTTCATTTCCCAGGCTTGAGTATTAGTGTTGTCTATTATAATTGGAGATCTTCCCTCTTCCATTGCTTGCTTTGCTGCAATAAAGATTACAATAAAAAGCTCAATAATAACCAGCATGAGTATTTTGCTTGTTCCAAATAAAATTATAGCAACATAGACTTTTGCATTAGTTTGTTGTCTAATGAACTCAACTAAGCTGGATTTGTGTTTGATTAGATTCCACTTCAGTGATATCAGGGACCCAGTTTAAGGACATGATGATTTACTTCATACCAAAAAAAGAAAAAGAAAAAAAGTCCAACATAACTACCTAGGTAATAAGGGGAAGTGTCTCCACCATTCTCTTGCTTCCTAGTCAAATATGCCAATAAAACTTTATCTTGCAGAAATTGATAGTGTGGATGCTATGATGTCTACATCACACTTATATCATCCTTTAAAGGCCATTCTTTGAATTATGCTAACAGGAGACACCCTCCCCCTTCACATCTGTTGTCCTCACTGGGTGAAAATAAATGAGATGACAGCCTGTATTAGCGCCCACCAGGTGGGTGCTCGCCTGCCTATGTATTAGGTTTGCTAGATGTCCTCCTACACACCCCACGCAGCCCCCACTCACAGAATCATGCAAGGATATCACAGGCCCATCGTGCGGACCAGTGCATGCTAATGCGTGCCCACGCCTCCACCTGTTTATTAGGTTCACCTGCATCCAGGTCCACCAGTACCACAGAGTCGCACCTAGATGTTAGAGTGCGATCACCTGTGAAGCAGCTATAAGAGAGAGCAGGGGAAAGGGTACTGTCCTTCCTACACCCCCGCTCTCTCCTCTACCCTCATGCAGCCGCTTCTAATCACTGCTCAGGCAGCTGTGAGAGAGCAATCAGCTGTAAAATGGCTGCAAGAAGAGAAAGTAAAGAGTGGAAAGTGTGACTGAAGGGGTGGTCGTGGCCTGGAAATTATTTTTTTTATTTTTTTTTAATAAATTTCTACCCCGCCCCTCCTGCCAGGCAGCTCGGGGCAGCTTCCAGCATTAAAACATACAATAAAATTTTTAAAATTTTACATAAATATTATAAAAATATTAAAACAGGGCTAAAACCAGTGTAAAACCCCAAAATAGGTGGGGGAACTGAAACATCCCCCTACCCCTCCCTCCCAAAGGCCTGGGCGAACAGCCAGGTCTTACAACTCTGCCGGAATGTTAATAGGCTGGGAGCCAGGCGAGCTTCCTCCGGAAGGGAGTTCCAAAGCCGCAGCCCTACCACCGAGAATGCCCTCTCCATCATGGCCCCCCGCTTAACACGGGGGACCTCCAGGAAGGCACCCCCGGCGGACCGCAGGAGCCCCTCTGGGGCACGGAGGGTGAGGCGGTCCCTAAGGTATGAGGGGCCGAGACCGTGTAGGGCTTTATAGATCATCAC
>QEPC01010235.1:857017-879845 GCA_003113815.1 Sphenodon punctatus
GGGGGGGGGCCGGGGGGGGGGGGGGGGGGGGGGGGGGGGGGGGGGGGGGAGGGGGACCTATACCTCCGGAGCCAGGACGCGCGGGCAATTTAAAAGAAAAAGAAAAAAAAAAAAGCGTTCCCTGCCTTGCCGCTCCCGCCCCCTGCCACTCTGAGAGCGGCAGATTGGGGGGTGGGGGGGAGAGCGGCAGCGGCAGGGAAGTGGCTGAGGCTGGCGACGTGCTGTTTGAGTGTGAGAGGGAGAGCACAACAGCGTGCCACCAGCCTTGTCCCTGAGCATGTGCAGCTGAGGCAGGGACCAGCGCACATGCGCGCTGGTCCCTGCCTCAGTCGCCCAGGCCAAAGCTTCTCACCTGGGCGTTTGCATCAAGCACCTAGGCGAGCGGTTCCATTGCGCAATGGAAAAGGCTGGCCCCTCCCTCCACAGCACGTCCTATGCATGCTGTGGACTGAGGGGCTCAGCCTTTTTGTCCCTTCCGGGATCCACTTTCAGAGCGGCTCTGAGAGTGGGTCCTGGAAGGGAGATCACTGATAGCAGCAGCAGCCTCTGAAGCAGACGTCAGAGGCTGCTGCTGTCAGAAGCGCAGCACTGTTTTGATTTGTTTATTTTTTTAAGACTAGCAGCGGCGGGGGTCCTCTACGGCACTAGGGGGGCAGTGCCCCAAACACCCTGTGGGGGGGAGCCGCCACTGTCCCAGACACACACACAGACTACCTTCCTGTCTTGACCTCTAGCTCCAGCTCTCAACCTCATCTCTGCATTTGCAGAGACCCTTGTGTTTGTTTTTTGTATCCGATTCTTGACTCCTGGTGTCTGGCCGCGATCCCGACCCCGTTTTAGGCCAGATCCTCACCCTGCACCCCATATCCACCATTTTCTCATGTCCCAGCCTCTACATGTGTACCTTACATATTATATGTAAAAAGAGGTTTAGTTTATGTTTTTATCAAATAT
The DNA here is from genome assembly GCA_003113815.1 of Sphenodon punctatus. NCBI lineage: Eukaryota > Metazoa > Chordata > Lepidosauria > Sphenodontia > Sphenodontidae > Sphenodon > Sphenodon punctatus. The sequence continues at coordinate 857,972 of QEPC01010235.1, forward strand.
GAACTATTCACAAAGTCAGAGCACAGAAAATGAATATCTTACAAACCAATGTGTATGTATACATTTATGCTGCAAATGCACTTTCTAGCTATAACTAATCAAAGAGGATTCTTCTAACAATTTCACACCTCTCTTCTGGTTCCAATCATGAGCAGCACCAAGTTGACCAACGATATACGTATATCCATCTTGCTGACGAAAATAATCATCGGTGCTGAACACAATGCCATCGTGTCTTTGATCAAGCAGAATACTGTCAAACAAAGGGAAAAACAAGACCATTACAAACTAGCCAAATTTTATTCTTTAGAGGTCAGGTAATAAAATGATGTAGGAGTAGCTAACTCGTACCATACATTTTTGAGCTTTTGGTAACTTCAGATTGGCAGCTGAAAGGTCCGAAAACAAAAACAAAAAAACCAAAAAAAAACCAACCTAAAACTGAATTTTATTTTTCTACTTCACCTTCTTTTCTCTCTCTTTCCTGCCCAAAGAATCATGCTTCTATCTATTTATTTACATGGCATCGGTCTCCATAGCATTTGAGCACCTCAAAGTGTGAAGTAATGGAGCTAAGGCTTATCCAAGGAGACCATAGCACAGCCAGGAATCGAGCCCAGGTGTTCCATGCCCCAAACTAAGAACAAAGCCATTAGATGTCCTTTCTCCCCCATATATCCGACACTACTGCTTTCAGCATATCAGCTGGAGCCACACAGTAGAACACTAACGAGGTTAATGTCAAATACTCTTAGTTGGAACTTCATACTAGTTGGGCATACATCCTGCTCTGAAAACATTCCCCCTCTTTTTAGTTGAAGATAAGGTGGTGTTAACACATGCAATTTGTAAGTAGCAAAACATTTGGGATTCTCTCTATTTGCATTTTAGATTTTGAACTTTTAGAATACACTGAAGTTACATTCTCTGGCATCTCTCTGCAAGCATGAGGGCTAGTAGCCCACATTTTGTAAATGAAATCTGAGATTTTCACAAATAAACATGCCATGAGAAGCTAGGACTTGAAAAAGAGCACAATACATCACTAAGCTGATAATAAAAATGTGGTCTGGCAACACTGTACGTCTTTAAAATCCTCTGTTTCTATAAAGAGTTGTAATTGAAATCATGACACACTAAGCCATTAATGAAGAGGTCTCAGGTGTGATTTTTACTTTAAATTTATACATAGATTTTTAAATCTAGTATTATTTCATATATAATCTTTGAAAGCAATGGCATATTTTTACAACAGTGTGTTTTCCATTTATTTTTTTAATTCAGAACTTGACCACAGGCTGCTTTATTTTACAACCATGAAAATAAATCCATTAAATTAGAAATGGTAGAAGACCTGTAGAACTTCTCATTTTTAATGTTTTACATTCAAACCACTTGGACTACAGTACATAAGTGAATTCAGTCATCTTTAAGCTGACTGGTTTAACCACTCCAAATAATTTCGTCATTCAGTAATGAGAAGTTCTATAATTACATTCTGAAATCCAACAGCAGAATTAGCTACTAGTACTAACACCAAAGTGGTCTCATCTCAAAAGGTATCCATGGACTACAGTGTGCCACATACTCTGAAGTCCACACTACGGATATCCTCACTGTACTTAGTGCAAATGGAGAAGGACAGAGTAAAGAAATATGCCAAATACGTATATTACACACATACACCCCAAATGCATTAAGATGTGTGCATACCCGAGTCAAGTAACTACACTCTCACATCACTTTAACCTTTGTCCACCTGCAATTCATTTCCTACCTACCATTCACCTCCTCCCTTGTTGCACCACATCCAAAATATAAAGATTAAAATATTTCAACCACAGGCTGTAGCTTTCTTAGTCACTTACAAAAGTGTCTGCTAAAACTTTGTGCTGTTACAAAACAGTGTGTGTACTTAAAACATACCTCACAAATAAGGTTTTTTTAAACACCATAGTCAGTGTTGCTAAGAGTGGTTAAAACCAAAACAATAAAGTTTACATTTCACTATTTATAATTATACTCTCCATTTACTTCTTGAATTCGTCTCCACCTTGACACTGGTGTTTTTAAACAAGCAAGGCTTGCGGGGTCTGGGAATATCCATAGTTGTGGAGTGTGGGGAAGGATTCTAGCAGGCAGCTCCCAGCATGGCTACCACAGAAGCCACCTTGCACTCTCCCTGCCATGGACAATAAGGGAGAGGGGGGGAAAGCACGCTGGGTTGGCCTTTGAAATGGACATGTCCCGGACATGAGCACTGAGGAATCAGGCTCCCCAGCGCTCACAGCCAGTTCCTGAGACTTGCAAACATTGTGTCCCCTGCCCCAACATCTCCGAGCCTGGGATCTGTCTGCTGGCATGGGTGGCCGCCTCAGTTCATACAGACAGGGGATGCGTAGGTGCCCATTGTCAAGCCCTTTTTTTTGGTTGCCCCACACAGGGCACTCCAGATCTTTCAACAGTGCTCCATTAGTGTCCATGAGTGGGTGCTGAGTGGCTCATGAAGTGCGCATCCCCCCACTCCACTTTCAGAATGACAGTCAGATGAGTGGCCCCTGGGTGGCCATGCATGGTAGCATTTAGTTTAAAAACATCCACTGAAAATAGAATAGTCTATTTAAGTATTAGAGCCAATAAAGCTACCATTAATTCTATCCAATTAGCCGTTTGAGCAATGCAATATAGTGAATCTTTATAGTGAAAAATAAATTCAAAAGATTCTATTGCAAGGTTGATCCCTATTCCAACTGTTCTAAAATTACTCTAGGCAAAATAGCATGCTTCAAGATAGGTCATAATAGATGCTAGCACTGCTCTTTTATTATATGGATAGTTAAATATAACACAATGTGTGTCAGATAGGATAGAAAACATGAAGATTAGTTATAACCTAGCACTATTAAGAGTGCTACATTCTTCTATTTTTATATCGCTCCATGTAACTTGTAACTGTCTTAGAAGAATGTAAATATTAGAAGAGCCAACAACGAAGTGGAAATAGAGCAAAGTATATTAAAAGACTTCTTAACAGACGATGATCCCAAAATATTTTAATTTTTTTTAAACTTCCCCCTCCCACCCAAGAAATTTTAAAGGATGGTTTCCAGCAGTTATGGAACTTGTTTATTCAACTTCACAGTAAGTTTCCTCTCAATCTCTTTTGGATTTCAGGAAATATAAATTTGCTACATTTGGGCTTCAAACACTGCAAAGAATCTTCAATGGTTATCAAAACTGACCACTCACTAACACTTTTCAAACTCAAAGCACTCTACAAGCATTAAATCAAAATACCTTTACAAGACACCTCCCTTTGTACCTACAAATCCCTCCTCAAGACCCACCTCTTCCGCTCTGCCCTCCCCGACTCCTCGCTCCCCTCTCCTAACTCCTGCTGATACCCTCCATCGAGTACAATCTGTTACTTGAGGTCTGTGTACTCGCACGGACCAGCCAGTCATCATTCTCGATGTAACGAAGCCAAGCACGTGCACCTGAGACTTCGCATCCACTTCATCGCCCCCACCCACCAGCATCACCTCCATCTTACTGGGATGGCTCAGCCTCATCCAGTTCCCGTAGCACCGAGACAGTCGGGTCAGGGTCTGATGAAAATGAGATAGAGCTGGGTGAGATAGACACCGGACATCAAACCCCCTCATGACGTCGCCCAGCGACTGCATATACACACTGAACAGGAGAGGGGACAGAACAGAGCCTTGTGGTACTCCACATGTGAGATCGCAGGGGGGGACCACCCACTGAGCTCTTCCAGCCAGGAAAGAGTGGAACCATTCAAGAACGGTCCTGCCCACCCTGGCTCGGTCCCGCAACCGGGCCACCAACATCTCATGGTCAATGGTATCGATAGACCACTGACAGATCTAACAGGATCAAGAGAGATGACGGATTCTGATCAATGTCATGGTGAAGGTCGTCAACTAATGCCACAAGCACAGTCTTAGCGCCGTGCCCTGTGCAAAAGCCGGACTGCAAGTGATCTAGAAAACCAATTCAGCAGCTGCGGGAGCATCTCGACTGTGCCACAACCCCGTTCAATAACCTTCCCTAAAAAGGGAAGGGTAGAGACTGGCCGATAGCTGGCTAGGGAGTCAACATCAAGCAATGGTTTTTTGGGCAGAGGCTGCACCACCACCTCCTTGAGACGGTCTGGTACTCTGCCCTCCTGCAGGGAGGCACTGACCACCCCAGCCAGCAATGGCCCCAGCGTCTCCCAGCTGGCCTTAACCAGCCAAGTCTTTAGGACTTTATGGCATGAAGAGTCCCACACAATCCATTAGGCTTTGTCCAAATGTTACATAAGCCTAGAAAGATTTTTTTTTAAAAAGAGGTCTATGTTCTGTATATAAGTCTGCATTGAGAAGCCAGTGTCAAAAACAGCAGTAGGGAACCTCTGACCCACTTTCCAAATCCAGACCACAGATGTTTTTTAATCTGGCCCATGGATTCATTCCCTATCCTCAAGCACTGAAAGAGGGAGCAGGGATGAAGCTATGCACTCAACAACAGAGAGTGGATCCACAGCATAGATCCATGATCTGGATTGTCCCCTTCCTTCCTCAATCCTGAGCACACTTAAGCACCCCTGCTCTCAACTTCTATCTGGCCCACAGGGCTTGTACAAATTTTCAGACTAACTGTCAGGAGGGAAAAGGGTCCCCTTAAACAATCTCAAAGTTTTACTTATGAGTTAAGATATTTTTGAACACCAAGACAATTAAAAACTGGAATGTCAACTATTTTTCTAAGTCTCATAATGCAGCTCATCTGATTAACCTCATTATTAAAAATTATTCTCTCGACTAACATGAGGCATGCAAAATTTCAAGAAAGGAAGGAGAAGGGAGTCCAAATTAAGTTTATAATGAAAGACGGTAACGACGTTAATACAAAGCTACTAGAAATAATCAAGAATGTAACTTTAGCAGCTCCTCCAAAATGCATGAATCTTAAAAAAAAAGATATCATCATCACTGGAAGCACATGGCTTTGAGAATTTTTAAACGTTAATTGGTAAGGAAAGATCAATTCTGAGTGATAACTTGACCTGGAAGCTGTGCAATTTATATTAAAAGCGAAAATGGTGAAATAGTACCTCCAATAAAGTTAGTAGCAGAATTTCCACTGATTTTAGTGGGATTAGGATTTCACAGCTTATATATTTTTTTAAAATAAAAAAATGACCTGTGCCATCCTACCCCATAATTCTCCCGCGGTACATACACAAAGCTCCACCCCTAGAACCTACATATACAAATGTACTGTAACGCTGGAGTGAAAAAACAAATACTTGCTTAAACACAAAGTGTATTCATTTTTAAAAGTTTAATAAATTGCTCCGAGAACGATGAACTGACATATCGACTGTCTGCATGTACATAGCCCTTGTAATACCTTGTCTGATCTAACTCAGGATTTAATAGCAGCTCCCCTGAAGTAAAAAAGCTATACCAGTTGGCCATTATTGTTAATCTAACTCTAAAGTACACATGATTTAAAGACATACAAACTCCAGCATTATGAATGGGTTAATGTCTTTAAGTACAAGAGATTTTTCATATGGATGTTACCTTTTCCATAAATATGGTTCCATCACCTATTTAACGATAGAAATGTTATAGCTGCTTGTTTTATATACATTTTTAAAAATACAGTCCAAATAAAACATTTTCTTTCCTAACTACTGACAAGATCCAAACATGTATGTACTTACTGAAAATGTTTAGTCAATTAATGTTTTAATCAACATTACTACATCAAGCAATGGCTATACTGCTTGATTGTTATACTAACTAACTACTATATCTATCAAAATGTTTTAACCAACAATACTGTATCAAGCAATGACAGTGTTACACACCAGATATAAAAATACTAGTTTACAATTTAAAGCAACAATCAGGAAAACACTTGAGGTAATAATGCATACCTGAACTCATATGAGTAACTCCAACTTAAGTAACAACACTACTGTGTAAAATTAACACCACATGTATACGTTTGTGAAGTGGACATTAACGGAACATTTAATACAGATATCAGCAATTGCTTCAGGAAAGCCATCATAGAACTTTCATAGTCATAAGAACATAGGAAGTGCCATACTGGGTCAGACCAATGGTCCATCTAGCATCCTGTCTCCAACAGTGGCCAATCACGGTGGCTTGGGAAAAGCACCCAACAGGTCACAATGGGGGATACATTCCCTGTTGTTTTCCCCCAGCTCCATGTTCCCTGATCCTATCTGGCTAATAGCTGCTAATGGACCTATTATCTTCCAGAAACTTGTCCAAACCTCTTTTAAACTCAGCTATAGTACTGGCCCTTACCACAGCCTCTGACAGTAGATTCCACAACCCAACTATACGCTGAGTGAAAAAATATTTTCTTTTATTTGTTTTAAACTTGCCACCCATGAGTTTCATGGAGTATCCCCTAGAGCCAGTACTAGCTGAGAGGGTAAATAATTGCTCCTTGTTTATTAGTTCCACACCACTCATGATTTTATAGACCTCTATCATATCTCCTCTCGGTCGTCTCTTCTCTAAACTGAACAGCCCCAACCTACCAAGCCTCTCCTCATACGGGAGTCCTTCCATGCCCTTGATCATTTTTGTTGCTCTTCTCTGTACCTTTTCTAGTTCAGTTATGTTTTTTTTGAGATGGGGCGACCAGAACTGCACACAATATTCGAGGTGCGGTCACACCATTGATTTGTATAGAGGCATTATGGCCGCCTCAGTTTTATTCTCTATCCCCTTTTGAATAATTTCTAACATTGTTTGCTTTTTTGACAGATGCTGCGCACTGCGCTGTGGATTTCATTGTATTGTCCACAACCAGGCCCAGATCCTTTTCCCGAGTGGTAACTCCTAGCTTAGTACCCAGCATTGTGTACGCATAGTTTGTTCACTTGAAATAGTAATGCTGGTATAACTTCAGGGTAACTGTCTATCGCTGGTATAACTTCAGGGTAACGGTCTATCACATGATGCACTGCATCAAGTAACGCATTATTCCACAGCAATGACTTTATTCTGAAGTGAAATACTGTTTAATCTGGGTATTTACTATATTTCAGGAAGTCATCTGACCTGAAATACAGAAGATTATTTACTGCAAAGCAGTCTAACTACCCAGTATATTTACCATGTGATAATTTACCTCAGGGTAATAATATAAATATTTTTTGAGAACAATCATCAACCCACCATATGCTCAAAAACTACTCCGTTACAATTAATTTCAACTTCAACATCTGCCTGAGCTCCTTGACATGTATGGTTTTACTTGCACATTTTCTCCATAAAAAGTTTTACTCCCTGGTGCTGCCGGAAAGTGCTTCATAAACAAGCGAAAAATTGACAATACATAGTTATCAAACACGTAGGGTACAGTCACATAAGATGCTAACCGATCTGGGCAGCATTACCCCATCATCGGGCAGCCATATCGCAATGTGGTGTATTTGGCTACTACGCCCTGTGTCTCCTGAAAAAGGCCATGGACTTAGGCTGTTGGGTAAAAGCCTTACCCAAATTGGTGTAAGGTTCACCCAACACGCAGCAGCGTGCTGCTGCTCATGGGTCCAGTTCCTGTCTGACCCACCTCCCAGTAAGGTACAAAGGGGTGGGTGGGTTTCAGTAGCAGGCACTGGCACCATTCCCACGTGGCCACAACACAGCTGGGGTGGAACAGTGGGTGGGACTAGACACCTAAGCATATGGTTGGCACTTTGGAACACCTCCGAGCTTGGCAGAATGGTCAACAGTGGCCAACCCACCTGGTATCCCCAGAGTGGCTGTTGTTCGGCTCTCTGCGCGGTCTAAAACTGCCCACTCCAGGGTGCACAGGGATCGGTCCTGGCCAGGCTCGACAGGCTGCACCCATAAAGTAAGAGGTCTTTCCTTCTCTAATCTTTTGCTTCTAACAGTCTTAAGTCTTTCATTTCTTTTAACAGATAAACAATTTTTCAGACAAATATTTTTAACTTGATTATTCTTTAAAGCGGTATGATTTTTAATTAAAAAATTAAAAGCACTTCTTAGACGAGCTTATAGTTGAAGACTTGGTGGAAGGCAAATCTAAGAGAATAAAAGGTGCTGCCTATCATGTCTATACTTTTGAGATTTCCAGGGTAATCACGGGGAAAGTGTAAACGTTTAAACAGCAGGTTTCTTATGTAAAACGGCAGAAAACAAAACTAAAATTTTGAACGTTTCCAGTATTTACTACAATATGCGTTTACTGAAGAACAGATACAGCTCTGCAAAGACTTATGCATATACCAGAAGTGGGCAAATGGCAGCTTGGGAACCACATGTACAGTGGACACCTGTACAGTGGCTCTCACCAGAAGTGGCTCCCTGGAAGCGTGTCTATGCAGCTAGACTTCACAAGCTACACACGACAAGCCACTATTCCGGCCACCAGAACCTCATGTCGGCTGTGGAAGCAGGGGGAGCATGCCTTGTGCCCCTACTACTGTTGCTTGAACCCACAAGACCACCTTGGAGCCAGAGCTACGATGTAAGGGGGAAGCTGGAAGAAAGCAGAGTTGTCCCATCCCTGAGATTGGGGAAGCCATGACAGATGTAATGCATTGTTGCTCTCAGCAATACCAACATTTTGGTGTGCAGTTCTCAGCTTGGGAATGTTGCCCACCCCTGGCATATGTTTGAGAATATTGGGACAATTTTTGCATGTCTACTTTTGTAGGATCAGGGCCTAAAGCTATGGTTCCCAAAATTTTGCCTGTTAACTCCATCTTCAGACTTAAACGTTATCACATGACTCCCGACATCAACAAAGACACGCAAAGTATATCAAATAGCAGATGTGTGATCCCCTTCTCGGCAAATAGTGGAAGCCCAGTTGAGGTCTCAACCTACAGTTTGTGAACCTCTAGACTAGAACATAGAACACTTGTCCGATTACTATTCTTTTTTTTTATTTTTTTAAATGTCAGCATTTACTTACCGAGAGAGTGTTGTTTTTCCTGAACCAGGTAGACCTCTTAAAATTTGGAGCAATTTCTCAGATCTACATAACTTTTCTTCAGGAAACTGTTGGCCAGAAAAACTGCTTTTTTCCTCAGACTGATAAGTTTTAGTCTCTTTCCAACACACTCTGGTTTCAGAGAAACCATTATTAATATGTCCGTTGTGGTCATTATATCCATTTTTGGTAGGCTGAGTATTATGAATACTTATCGGTCCAGGGTAACTGCTATTTTGATCAGACAATGGACAGCTCTGATTAGTATTACCATTATTTCCATGGTACGCATCATAGTTTTTGTGATACAGTCCATCATTTTGGGGATGAAACGTATTTTGTTGTTGTAATAAGGAATTAGGTGCTTGAAAATTTAAATGATAGTTGAACCTAGGTGGAAGAGGGCACTGAGGTACTATAAAAGACTGTGGTTGCTGCCATCCAGGCCTAAACTGAGGAAAAGAATCATTCCAGAACTTAGGATCTGGCCTATTACATGGATTTTCAGGTTTCCAGAGACTTGTTTCATTGTCAAAACGTTGTTCATTCCCTGTTCTCTGGTTGTTTGGTTCATTGTAAAAACACTGCTCATTGCCTGTTCTCTGTTGGCTTGGTTTATTATAGAAGTATTGTTCATTGCCTGTGCTAGGTCGACTTGGTTCATTATAGAAATGTTGCTCATTGCCTGTACTCTGGCCGCTTGGCTCATTATAGAACTGTTGTTCATTGTCATAAGTAGATTGGGTTTTGCTGTATGAGCCATCTTGCTCATCTGCACAAAGAGTTTGATATTTCTTATAGTGTGCACGTTGTTCCCAAGAAGATTCAGCTTCTGTTTCCTGTAAATTACTTTCCAGCTCATCTTTATCACTTTCAAGTTGCTGGATTTCTCTATAAAATTGGCACAATTCATCATCTATTTTAAATATATCAGTAGAGTGGTTTTGTGTTTTCACTGCTTCTTTCTCAGAACCACCATCAAGTGAAGCATTCTGTTTCGCTCTTGTATTATATTTAGCACAGCTTCTGCTTTCATCCTGTTTATTCTTTTTAGCACTTTTGTAAAGGGGCCCAATAAATGTTTTGCTTGTCGCAAATACTTCTCTCTCTGATAATGCAACTGAATTCCTGCTATTTTTTTTAATACTAACCCTGTCAACATAGTCAGTAATAGGAGAATATTTGTTTCTCGTTTCCTGAGTATCATTTACTGATACAAAGGAAACACTTATATTCTGCACAATCTCTGAATCAACAGAGTCAGTAAGCTGTCTTTTGCTAGGAAGTGCATCATTAGAAATATCTGCAGTAGTATTCTCCGTCATTTCATCTTTTCCTTGTTCAGAGCTGGATGAAGATGTCCAATCATCGAGGGCTTTTTCACAGCCTGTTTCCCCATGATATCCTGGGAAATCACAAGATTTCTCATACAGTTCTCTTGATTTTGATTTTTTAGAACATGGTTCAATTGTCATTTCATCCTGAAATCCCAAGGGTCTTCCTTTACATTCAGCATGAAGCATCTCAAAGAAGAAAAACAGAACTATTAGTATAAACTTATTTATAGCAGGACATGCAACACAGAACAGTAGTTAGACTTATCCATAATTTCTAACTTCAGTTCACACATTTTCTGAACTAAATCAAGTTATACCATCAAGCAAAGTTGTGTTAAAGTAGGTTCTATATTCCTGCTTTCAATTATTATTAGTACAGACCTTACCTGGCGTGTCAGTGATAACACTAGCAACTATCTATGCTTCTTTTAGGTAAAAGTAAAGTTTAATAAATATATTAGATCAGCAGCCCTTTAAACGGTGTCTCTCATTATCCATAGGACAAGTTTTAAGATGGATAACAGTCACCATTATGCCAAGAGGTTCGCCCCTTTAATGCGAAGCCTCCTCACTCATGCAGTACTTGTTTTCTCTAGTGAGATTCCAACAAGAATGACACTCAGTGCCATTGTGATGCTGTTTCTGTGATGTGAACTGGAGTAAGCTCATTCATTCCACAGTAGTCACCGAGCAGCTGTCAAATGCCAGCTATCAGTCAGTACTAAAAACAAAATCAACCCCCCAAAAAAAACAAAAAAAAAACTCAAAAGGTTCTGAATGCCAGTTGTTTTTTTCCCCCAAATAATCTGATTATTAAGGTTACTTAACTCAAGAACACCCAGCCTTTCACAGAATCACCAATTTTCTTACCTTTTTTCAGAACATATATGGAATATCTTTGACATAAAATAATTTAATAAAATGTTGTTAGATGAGGTAGAGAATAATGGACACTTCTCAATGTCAGCTCCAGAGATTTTTCTGCTAATATCAGTAGAAAATGAATCTTGGTAAACTAGTGAATGATAAAGGAATCCAATGGCAGAGCTACAAAACAATTTACCTTCACATTTCAGGGTGCATGCGGGATTGTCTGAAGGTAGATTTTTGGGAGCATTTATACTTGCTGTTAACTTGTGGATAAGGAATATTATACTTAATACGAGGATAATTTGGGAAGATAAACTACCTTTTAATCTCCTCTAATATGGGAACACAAATACATTTTCTTCTGAGCACATTAGCCTTTTTCCCTCTCCAAAGACTCAACAGATATTTTGTTATGCAGGTTGGTCTTGCTCACTCTCTAGAGTAGGGGTGGAGAACATTTGGCCAAGAGATGTTTTTTATTTGGCCCCTTTCTAATTTCTGAATCTGGCCCATGGATCGAGTAGCACTACCCTTGGGCATGGAAAAAGTGAGCTCAAGGGAAGGAAGTAGAGATGAAGACATTCAACTGAGTATGGTGGATTAATGTCAGAGTCATGATTTGGATCCTTCCCCCATCCTGAGCACACCCCTTAAATACAGTACTCCCAGCTTCTACATGATCTGCAGAACTTGTACCAACTTTAAAAGAGGCACGCAGGAGGGAAAGGATTCCCACCCCTGCCCTAGAGGAAAGAGCATTCCTATGTGACCTACAATCACTCTCAAACATATTAACTTAATATATTCACATATCGACACGTGCCAATCTGGTTGTGGTATGTGTCAAGTCACTCCCTCTCTCCAAAGAGGACGCAAGCATGTTGCTGTGACCAGGTCTGATGAGATGAGGAGGGTGGGGATATAACTGTACCGGGCCCCCAAGGTTGTGGGAGAGGGGCAAAACTACAAGAATTAATTTTCTTCACATACATTAAAATATACCAAGTAAAATAATAATTGCAAACAACATATGTAAACAAACAGAAATTGATTTCAAAACTTGAAAAGGAGATAAGAGGCAGGTGACCTTCAGCTATGAGTATATATATATATATATACACATATATATATATACACACACACACACACACACACATATACACACACACACTAGGGTCCCACATTTCTCTCAAAGGGGCTGGCTGTCACAGTCTCTTCCTCCCTGGAGGGATGGGAGCATGCTGCTCTGTGTATAGCCACATACAGGGTATTTTCAGACAAAATGCTACCCTGCATGGGCACCCAGGAGCCACAAAGCCCATTGTCCATCTGAAGGTGGAGCAGGGGATGTGCACTCCCCTGAGCCACAGAACACCCACTCATGGCCACATGTGGAGCATTGCAAGGAAATTCAGTGCTCAGGGCAAGGCAAACTAAAGAGCTCCGTAGCAACAGGTGGGCACAGAGCCCCAACCCATATGGGCAGCCAGTCACACCAGCAGACTGGTCCGCTGTTCACAGGCACTGTGGGCAGGGGTTCACCCACTGAGGATCCGGGTTCCCCAGCGCTCATGTTGGGGCCATGTCAATTGCAAAGACCTGCCTGGTGTCCCCATGGTCCCTAGCAGAGGGAGCGTCTACACACTCCACCTGAGTGGGTGTTCCATGGCAGCGCCACTCAGTAGCCACAGACCCCTGCCTCCCCCAATCGTTTTAAAACACACCCACATTTTGTGTGGGAGACCGCCCTCCCCCCGTTTTCTCCTTGCGTTAGAGATGTTGCTCTGTGTGAGTGTGTGTCCTTTCTGGGGTGGGGGATGTTGACCTGCGTTTGGTGGATCTCTCAGCCTCTTTGTGAGCGTGCGTATGGCTCTCTCCCCTCGCAGTCTGTGGGGCTGGAGATGGGGGGGGGGGGGGTCACTCTCCCCTCTGTCTGGGGTGCTTCAATGAGGCACGGACATTTCCACCAGTCGGCTAACATTCCGACTGGTGACCCTGGAAACGTCCTTTCCGCAAACACCTGAGGCCCCATGCCTTCAAACACCCCTACTCTACCCCCTTCCCACACCATGGACCAGGCCAGAGTCCGTGACACAGACTGACCAACCGACCGACCGAAACCACCCGCCGCTATAAGCGCGTCTTTAGGAGGAGACCAACCTCAGAGCAAAGACACCAACCAGCCCTCCAGGGGCCTGGGCTCAGAGTCGCCACACACTCCGGGTGAGGTGGGGGGAAGGGGGAAGCTCCCCAATACTTACCTCTCAAAATGGCGTCGCCTCACGGCGGTGCGCCTACGCCAACAGCGAGTATTATGGGGTTTGTAGTTCCGAACTCTAGCAGCTACAAACTACAGCTCCCAAAATGCCCAGCGGGCTACATTATGTGGTAACAGAAGGTTGCTACCTTGTAAACAAGGTTCTTCGAGATGGCTCCGACCATTCTCACAAATGGGTTTGCTTGCGCGCCCTTCTCCTATCGGAATTTACCAAGCTGAAAGCTGAAACGCGTGACGTTTACACGCCCCACACTATATAAGGCACACTCCCGGCCAATGCCACAGTTCCTTCCAACCCTGAGACTGCATGAGAAAATTTTTCACGCGGGGCTGGAAGGGTGGGCATTTGTGAGAATGGTCGGAGCCATCTCGAAGAACCTTGTTTACAAGGTAGCAACCTTCTGTTCTTCTTCGAGTGGCTCCTCCCATTCTCACAAATGGGAGAGTACCAAGCCTAGAGGAAGGCGGTGGGGAAAAAATTTCTGTTAAAGAATCCACAGTGTCTGTTTAACCGAATAAAAGTTTAATTCAAGAAGTACAAGTACACAACGTGAAATGAATACAAGGCAAGGAATCTGATACAGAGTACTCTAGCCTGGCAAGCCCGAGGCAAGTATAGCCTGTCCCAAGGAAGTATGAACCTGGGTGGCTAGGTGCACTGAGTAATGTTTAATGAAAGTGGAGGGAGAGCTCCAAGTGGCCGCCCTGCAGATTTCCAGTGGGGACACGATAGCAAAGGCTGCTATCGAGGCTCCTGTGGCTCTGACTGAGTGCGCCCTGAGGTTGGGAGGTGGTGGGAGCGCTTTCGTCTGGTAAGCGAAAGTAATAGCATTTACCAGCCACTTAGAAATAGACTGGGATGATACCTTCCTCCCCAGGGAGGGGGGAGAGGGGGAAACGAATAAACAATCAGATTGTCTGATAGCAGACGTTCTGTCTAGGTAAACAAGGACAGCCCTCTTAACGTCAAGGGTATGAGCCTCCTGCAATTCAGGTGACTCATGGGGGGGGGGGCAAAATTCAGGGAGAACTATACGCTGAGCCAAGTGAAATTTGGAGACTTGCTTGGGGATAAAGGATGGGTGAGCCGCAATCTCCAGCCTATCATGAAAGGTTTGGAGATAGGGCTCCTGGATAAAAATAGCAGCTAACTCACTTACCCGCCGAAGGGAGGTAACGGCCACCAGAAAGGCAGTTTTAAGTGTGAGATTCCATAAGGTAGCTGACTGCAGAGGCTCATAAGGAGCGTGCATCAGGCTATCCAAGACTAGGGGAAGATCCCACGAGGACACCGGCTGCCTGTGGGGGGGGAACAGGTTGTTAACACCCTTCAAAAAAGATTTAACCAATGGGTGGGCGAAAAGCGATTGAGAACCCTGAACCTTAAGATTTCTAGCAATCGCTGCCAGGTGCACTCTAAGGGATGACAAGCTTAAGCCGTTTTCTGCCAGTTGCAAAAGGTATTGCAGAATAGTTTGGACCGACAAGTGGGCAAC
Source organism: Sphenodon punctatus (assembly GCA_003113815.1). Classification (NCBI taxonomy): domain Eukaryota; kingdom Metazoa; phylum Chordata; class Lepidosauria; order Sphenodontia; family Sphenodontidae; genus Sphenodon; species Sphenodon punctatus. The sequence goes on from QEPC01010235.1 coordinate 872,974, forward strand.
AGCTATATTATTATCCACCATCCAGTAAGTGAATCTTCTCCATTTAGAGGAGTAAGAGCGGTGCGTGGACGGCTTGATGTCACTAGAGAGGACAAATGCCAGCCTATCCCCACTGTCTATACTTTGAAAATCCTCCAAGCATGGAGTTTGAGGTGGGCGATGTGAGGATGGCCATTCAGCTGGTGGGCAGTGGACAGGAGGGTAGGGGAGCTGCCTAAAGGTAGGCTCTCTGATGCCAGGTTCAAGAGGTCCGAGAACCAGATCTGCCTGGGCCAGTAAGGGGCAATTAGGATCAGATTCGCACCCTGCACCAGGATCTTGCCCACCACCCGTTGAATCAACGGGATGGGGGGGAAGGCGTAGCACAGTTGGTTCTTCCAGCTGAGTGAGAATGCATCCCCCAGTGATGCTGGGTCGTGGCCCGCTCGGGACCCGAACTGGGGACACTTGGCTGACCTCTGCGTGGCGAAGAGGTCTAAGGTAGGCCTGCCCCAAAGGTGAACTAGCCTGAGGAAAGTTGGGGTCGCCAACTGCCACTCGTGATTGTCCTGATCCAGTCTGCTGAGCATATCGGCCCTGGAGTTCTGTTTCCCTGCCACATGCGTGGCGAGGAGATGAATGTTGTGGGCTTTTGCCCAGTGCCATATCCTCATAGTTAACTGGCACAAGTCCGGTGACCTGGTACCCCCCTGCTTGCTGAGGTACCATACTGCAGTCATGCTGTCGCACGCTACAGTTACCACTCGGCCTTGGAGATGCGGGAGGAAAAAACCTAACGCTTCTTGAATAGCCATGGTCTCCAACATGTTGATGTGGAGTTTCTTCTGGCAGCTGTTCCATGAACCTGATACCTCCATGCTTCCGAGATGCGCTCCCCACCCTGTCAATGAAGCATCCGTAGTTAGGGTACAATCAGAGACAGGGAAGGCAAAAGGCATTCCTGCCAACACAAAGGTCTCATCTCTCCAAGGTACCAGAGAATCTAACACGGACCTGGTAATGGAGATTCTCTTATTGGGCGGGTCGGTGAGGGGGTTAAAGACTCTGAGCAACCATAGCTGAAAGGGCCTCATATAGAGCCTTGCGAACGGGGTGGTGTAAGTTGTGGAGGCCATAAGTCCCAGCATGCGCTGGAACCTTTTAATGGGCTGCCTCTTGTGCTTAAAAAGCGTGTCTATTAAGGCTGCCATATCAAGGAACCTGTCTCTGGGGGTAAAGATCTTTTGCCTTACTGAATCCAGCACTGCCCCAATATAGGGGACTGACTGTGCAGGCTTTAGCAGAGATTTCTGTAAGTTAACCGATATACCCAGTGAGGCACAGAGGTTGGTGGTAAAGGTTATTGCTTGGGAAAGGGCAGACGGGGATTGGGCCACCAAGAGCCAATCATCTAGGTACGGGTAAATGGATATTCCCTGCCTCCTAAGGTAAGAGATGACAGGGGCCATCACCTTAGTAAAAACCCTAGGGGCTGAGGAGAGTCCAAAGGGGAGTGAGGCAAATTGGTAGTGCCTGGAGTCATGGCAAAACCTGAAATAACGTCTAGATGCAGGATGCAGCCTTACGTGAAAGTATGCATCCTTGAGGTCCAATACAGCATACCACTGACCCCCTGACAAGTGGGCTCTCAAAGAACCCAACGTGAGCATTTTAAATTTAAAATATTTAACAAAAGTGTTAACAAATCGAAGATCTAATATAGGTCTATGACCCCCAGATTTCTTATCAACAATAAAATAATTAGAATAACATCCAGAATTAAGTTCATCAGGAGGAACAACCTCAATGACACCTTTGCTGTACAGTTCAAGAACTTCTTTATTTAAGGCTTCTGCCTGAGCAGCAGAGAAAGGAACACACGCAGATGGTCTGCAACAGGGGGGTAACGAGGAAAATTGAACTTTATAACCTGTAGCAATCACAGACCGAACCCACAAATCAGTGGTGATCAGCTCCCAAACTTGAACTGATTGGAACAAGGCCATTTGAAAATTGACTGGAGGAACCCCTGCCCAGTCATCCAAAACTGGGGAATACAGTAATTGTCAGCGTCTGCCCCTGGGACTCGGGGCTGGAAAGTGCTGCTTGGGAGCAGCTCTACCCCTAAAAGAGGCATAGGGGTATTTGGGCTTCCCCCCATAAGAAAAGGAGGAGGTGTTGGGGTAATACCTCCTCTGGTAAGGTTGAGAAGGAGGGTAGTACTGCCTTTGAGGGCGGTATTGAGACTGGTAAGACCGGTGCTGGGAGGAAGAAAGCTGGTCCCTGTGGCTGATTTTCATCCTCTGAGCCGTGGTCCTGGACTTATGGATTTTGTCCAGGACATCGTCAGTGTCCTTGGCGAAGAGGCCGGACTGGTCAAAGGGTAACCCTTCGATTCTGGCTTGGTGATGGTAGTCCAGCTTGGTGCCTCTGAGCCAGGCAAATCTGCGGATGACGATGGCATTCGCTACTGCCCTTGCCGCCGTCTCCGAGGAGTGGCGGGCCGTGTGGAGCTGGCATCTCGCAGTATCCCCTCCCTCAGCACACAATGATTGCAGTGCCTTCTGCGATTCGTTGGGCAGAGTAGGGATCAGCTTTTGGACTTGGCGCCACAGGTGGTGCTGGAAGGTTGCCATGCCAGCTGCATAGTTGGAGGCCCGCATGATCATAGTGGCCGATGCAAATGCCTTCCTGCCAAATACATCTATGCGGCGATTCTCCCTGTCAGCGGGGGAGGTTTCTTGCGCCGCCTTTTGAAACTTCTCCGCCGACGCGGAGACAATTAGTGAGTTTGGGAGAGGGTGTTTGTAAAATATAGATCCTTCCTCAGGAGGAAAGAGGTAAAAGGAGCTGCTGGCTGATGATATAGGCTGGATGGCTGCTGGGGTTGCCCAGAGCTTCTCCGCCTCCGCTAAGTGCTTCTTAAAAAGCGGTAAGGAGAGTTTGGCTTGCACAGGCTTATCGACCAGGGAATAAGCTGGGTCGTCTTCCTGGTGCGAGATAGGGACAGTAGCAATGTGGAGGGCTTCAGAGAACCTTTTTAGAAGCCTCTGAAAATCCCTATGCTCCTGAGAAGAGGCCGAGGTGAAAGGGCTCTGCACCTCGTCAGAAGGCGGGGGGGAGAGAGATTCGGGGTCGAGGGGTTCTGCGGGCTCCTCAACCTCGAGCGTGTCTGGGGGTGATGTGGGAAGAGGAGTCTCGACCTCTTCTTCTGGTTCGGTTGGAGAGGGCTTAGAAGGAAGAGCCCTTAACAAGGCTGATTTATACTTCTTACGCCTCGATACCTTTTTTAAGTGCTTGGCCATACGGCGCTTAAACAAAAGAGCCGTGTCTCTGGCTGTGGCGTCGAGAAGCTCCGAGGAAATAGGCGCCCTCGGCGTCGAGGGGGTAGTCGAGCCAGCGTGCATCCCCGAAGGGCGATGATCTCTCGACGTCGAAGGTCTCCCTGTCGGCGTCGAGGGGCTAAGCCGGCGTTCAGATGCCGAGCGTTCTCTTGTCGGCGCCGAGCGTCCTGACGCCGAGCGCTCTGTCACCGGTGAGACTCTTTCCATCGGCGCCGAGTGGCTGGAAGCCGATGCCGAGCGACTGAATGAGTCTGGGCGCCCCCTGGTGGGGGAGAGCCTAACAGGGCTCGGTGACTGCTGATCCGTCGACGCCGAGAGGTCCCGGCGCCGGGGGCGAGAAGACTCCCTAGACGGTGAGCGCCGACGGGCGCGAGCTGAGGGAGCTGGTGGTCGGCGTCGATGATCTCGACCTCTAAGTGGAGGCGAAGGAGATCGTGATACACTTACAGCCCGCGACGGGGCTGACTTTTGGGCCGTAGCGGTGATAAGCTGTTGTAGGCAGGCCACCAGGAGGGAGTTATCCTTTTTCCTCTCTACCTCTTGTTTCTTTAGAAACAGCAAGGTGGGGTCCTGTTGTTGCTCCACGTGAACATTGTCTCTCGGTTGAGGAGAGGGAGTAGCTAGCCACTGTAGAGCAGGGGGCTGATAAGGGGACCCATGGAATTTGGGGTCGACATCCTCTTGAGCGGTATACAGGGGTGACCCTATACAGAGTGGGGAGCCCTGGGAAGCAGACACCGCTAGCAAGAAGGCCTCGTCATCCGAGGAAAAAATCGGGGACACGGAGCGAACCGCCGGTTTGGCAGGTTCCTTCCCGATGTCAAGTCGGCCCCTCTTGGGGGAAGGTTCTCTGAGCCTTGACGGGCCGGGGCGAGGTGAGCCAGGGTCTGAAGACAGAGTGGCAGAAGGGGCTGCGGAGACGGTTTCCTCTGCTCCGATGCTGGGTAGCTTGGGGGACGGGGAGCGATTAGACTTACTGTCCTTCTCCTTGTCCTCCATCTCCTTGAGCAGAACTGGGAGCCTGATAGCTCTCTGCTTCAAAGACTTGGCCTTGAGTGAGGAACACTCTGGGCATTCCTTCGGATTGTGTGAAGTGCCCAAGCAGACCAAGCAGTGCACGTGAGGATCGTTGGTGGTCATCTTCCGACCACAAGACAGACATTTTTTGAACGATAGCTTTGTAGACATGGTAGCTTAGTAAAGACAGATAGCCGCGAAGCGGTTGGAAGGAACTGTGGCATTGGCCGGGAGTGTGCCTTATATAGTGTGGGGCGTGTAGACATCACGCGTTTCAGCTTTCAGCTTGGTAAATTCTGATAGGAGAAGGGCGCGCAAGCGCAAACCCATTTGTGAGAATGGGAGGAGCCACTCGAAGAAGAACAGGAGGGAAGGTGTAGTTCAAGAAATGTAGGTAGGCGTCTGGTGGTAGCTCAGCCTGAGTGAAGGGACAGGAAAATCCTTCCAGGGGAAGCGGTTGTGCCTTATTCTAGATTTTTAGGGTTCCTTATTTATTTATTTTATTTGATTTAGTAAGTATCTGGTAACCCTTGTTGACAGTAACGGTGGAGGGAATACAGAGTTGTAAATCTAAATATATATATATCAGAAGCCAGCCTCTCCGCACACACACAAATTAGACTGACTTAAAAACAGTTTTTAAAGTGTGTTTTAAATGTTCCTTCTTGTTTCTGCACCTTAAAGTTAGACTTAGCCATTGTATTTCAAACTTTTCTCCATAAATAGGTGGTTATAAATTCTGCGTTCTGCTAGCACCGCTCCCAGTCGCGTTAATAGTGGAAGATCCGATCCTTACGTTTTCATCAAACAACGGTCTTCTTGAGTCTCACAATTTTATTGCAGAGCTCAGATTGCAGCAGTGGATAGAAGCACCTTTCACCATTTCCATCGGGTGAGGAGGCTGTGACTTTTCCTTATGGACTTGGACCTAGCACCAGCCCTGCATGCCTTTGTAACCGTGAGGCTTGATTCTACTGCAACATGCTTTAAATGGGGATGCCCTTGAGGTGTTTGGCTCACTTTCTGATAGGCATGGGCGGCCAGGAACCCATTACATTGAACATTGGTGCTTCATCAGGACCTTAAGTGGTGTCCTGTAGCCTTCCATCCCCAATTCAAATCCCTGAGTGGATTGGGGTGTACATACTTTCTTCCAGGAGAAGGTCCTACACAGCAGCTCTCAAGAGGAAACTTGGTGGTGGTGAGCTGGCCTTCCCCCCATCTCCTAGGCAGCAAGTTCAGATCTCAGTGCCTAACACTGTGGCTTTGAGCATATGGCCGAACAGAAGCCTAATAAACAAACTGGGTTTTTTTAATCTCCAGTATGTCATAACAGGTATATGGCATAACAGGTATATACAGGTGAACAGATTGGCTACCTCAGGCCACTTTCTCCTCCTCCTGTTGAAAGGAACTAATATGTATGATGCAATCTTCCATCCATTCAAGACAATAGGAGCTAAGCCATTTAATTTAAAGGATGGAGAAACTTGCTGTTAATTGTACTGTCAGCTGCTCCTCCTGGTGGGGGTGAGTGGTCCATGCATCCAAAGGGCTTGGATACCCCACAAGCCATTCATTCTACTGTATTTGCTATTTATTTTATTTTATTTATTTATTTATAATTAACTGCAGTCTGAATTAGCACAACCCCCCAAGCATTTTAGTTGTCATCACACTGTGGCATGTCTGAGATCTGAGTGAACTGGTGAGAGGAAAAAGTGTCAGTGATAACAGTGCAAGGACCAAATGCTACATAGCAGTTGTTGCTTCCATTTCAGCCACTGTATATTTGGTCTTTTAACTACATCTCTGCCCCAGGAACTATGATGCAATTTCCTCTTCCAGTAGCATTGCTCTGGTTAACCTTGCTCCAGTATAGGAAACAGGGTGTGGTCTTGTCTGTTGCAAATAATTTTCCAGGGCTAGCATTCCTGTAAACCACAACAGAGCCTGAAAAACCACAACATAGCATCTTCTAAGGAGCTGGCACAGTCTGCAAGGTGTTCAATTCATTAGCACTCCGGATGGAAAAGTGGAGTGTGATCTCTTTCAGCATGCTTCAGCATGCTTCAATGGGCTGGAACAGTCTCTTTTCCTAGCACACCCTTGCCTGGGGGAGGCAGAACCTGACTCCTCTATTAACATAAGAACATAAGAAGTGCCATACTGGGTCAGACCAATGGTCCATCAAGCCCAGCATCCTGTCTCCGACAGTGGACAGTCACAGGGTCCTGGGAGAAGCACCCAACAGGTCACCATGCTATCCATTCCCTGTGGGTCATCCCCAGGTTCCCGACATTAAAGGGTTTTGTTCCCCAATCTTATCTGGCTAATAGCTGCTAATGGAACTATCTTCCAGAAACTTGTCCAAACCTCTTTTAAACTCAGCTATACTGCTGGCCTTGACCACCTCCCCTGGCAGTAAATTCCACAACCTAATTGTACGCAGAGTGAAAAAATACTTTCTTTTGTCTGTTTTTACTCTGCCACCTGTGAGTTTCATGGAGTGTCCCCTAGTTTTAGTACTAG
>QEPC01010235.1:907750-932851 GCA_003113815.1 Sphenodon punctatus
CCACCCACCCCGTGCATTTACTCACCGTGGCCATTGTCACGCAAGGACTGGCACCAAGCAGTTCACTGCTTCAGTGGAGGTGCTCAGCGGCGAGATGTGCTGCGGCGCGCATGCTCAACTGACTGAGTCAGTTCAAGCATGCATGCTGCAACACAACTCACTGCTGAGTGCCTCCACTGAACACCCAGGTGACGCTTTGCAAATGCAAAGCTGCCGCTCAGGGAAATTTCATTTCCCAGCGGCGCGCTTGGACTGAATGCTCAGCCGCCCGGCACGCGTTCAGTTCAAGTTTGTCCCTTTTGGGACTCCAGACTCTGGAGTCCCAGAAGAAGTCCTCCAGACAGAGGCTAGCACTCACTGACTGAGCGCTCTGTCTCTGCCGGGCGGCTGAAATAGACATCGGAGTGCCACGCTGCTCTGACTGCAAGCCAAGCTGCCAAGCTCACTGACTGAGCGCTCTCTCAGTGTGGCACCGGGGGGATGGGGGAGAGCGGCGGGGGCAGGGCACTGCCCCAGGTTCCCTCAGGCTAGGGCCGCTGCTGGAGGATACAGAGGTGGATCAGGGATACACGGGGTGTGGGGGCTGTGGGCACAGGCCACACATGGTGCACTGATAGGCTGGTGTACAGGCGGCCACTGGCAATTAAAGCAGGGGCTGGTCACAGCGATGCAGGCTGTGGTGGGTCGGTACCGTGCATCGAGAGGAGCAGGGCCTACACTGTGGTGCTACCACCCAGTTGATATCAGGGGGTTCCCAGGAGTGGGGATCCGTGGAACCATGCTGCCAGAGGATGAGCCTACTCAGGCCACGACTGTGCTGTTGACCGCCCTGAGCGCTGTTTTCATGCTGCTGCGCCTACTGTTCCAGCAGATGTCCCAGATCCTTCTGCCAGGGTGCTGCTACTTCCTCCAGGGGGAATGGTATTGGAGGATTGCAAACCTGCGGAGGGCGGCAACGGTGTGATGGCCATGGCAGACTGCTGCTCATTGCAATGCCATGTTGGGCACCGTGGTATCCCTGCACGCCCGGCTGGTCCTGGTCCGGTGGCCCCTGAACCTGTACGCATGCCACATGACTGTTCCGACCCAGTGAATGCATTGGACGCGTTCCTGCACCAACTGGTGGGAGAACCTACTGGCTACCTGGACAGACGAGGAATGGATGGACCACTTCTGAATGAACTGCTCCCTCCTGACTCGGTATGGGGAGCTCCTGAACCCCTATCTACAGAGGCAGGAGACAACATGCACTATCCGCTGCCACCAGGGATGCGATTGGCCATGGCGGTGTGGAGGCAGGCCACCCCTGATACGTGCAGGTGTGTGGGGGAGCAGTTCGGGGTGGGAAAGGCCACCATGAACAGGGCGCTCATGATGTGTGTGACCTGATCATGGAGCTCCTCCTCGAGTGGGTCATCCAGCGCCGTGATCCTGAGGAAGCGATACGTGGCTTCGAGAACCTGGGGTTCCCCCATTGTATTGGGGTGTTCGACAGCACCCACATCCCTATCATACGACCCCAAGATGCAAAGATCGACTACATGAACAGGAAGCAGGCCTTCTCCATCAATCTGCAGGCCGTCGTGGATCACGGGGCCTATTTATAGACGTGTACATGGGCCAGTCGGGGAGGAGCCATGATGTGTGTAAACTGCATGCGTTCCCGTTCTACGCTCGCATGTTCGATGGGGAGATTGCCCCCAACCTGTACTGCATGATAGAGGGTGTTCCCATGGCCCCTGTTGTGATAGGGGACCCCGCCTACCCGCTCAGCCCATGGCTCATGAGGGTCTACCCAGTGGCGTGCAACCCTGACCACCGCATGTTCAATGAGCTCATGTCAGCAACATGCAGCGTGGTTGAAGTGACCTTTGGCCAGCTGAAGATGCGCTGGCGCCTATTGATGAACGGGAGCCAATTTGACCTAGGCCACACCCCCATCCTTGTCGTGGCTGCATGCATCCTGCACAACATATGCTAGACCAGTGGAGCCACCCTGGACAACCCCCCACCTGTACAGAAGGCAGGCCCCGTGCCCCTGTACCAACATGTCCAGGGCGGGGCATTCTGGAGGATCTCAGAGGAGAACAGGGACACGCTCTGCTGCCACATCGTTGCCCAGGCGGCAGGCAATGGGGCCATGCCCATGCCTGAACCACCCCCTGCCCATGACCTTGTAAACCCCATCAATAAACCTGGTTGATCCCCTTAACATATATCCATGCCTCATGCCTTGTGTGGGTAAGGGGGTTCCGGGAACTGGTCCACTGCCTTCCCTGGGTGCGAGCACCCTCCCCTGCAGACAGCCGCGGGATGCACTGGCTGTCCAGTGGCCTGCCTGCCACCTCTCACCGGTCCAGCTGTGCTTTGTACCTCTGCACTCGTTGCACACACCAGTGCTACCTGCAGGCTGGGTGGGCAGTCCCCCGGCCCTGTCGCCCGGCCCGGCGTGTTCGCCGACCCTCACCCAGCCTGTGCCCCCCTGCCAGCCCATCCCGCCTGCTGGGCCTGGAACAGACAATGTGACATGGAGGTACAGTAACAGCAGTTTTTATTAGGGGACACAATTCACACCCGTGGTATTTGCATTACCTTTCAGATGAATAAGGAACTTTATCATATTTGTCCAATGTTTTCTTTCCTCCAGGTGTGGGGAAAAAAAAAAAAAAAGTTAAAGCCTGAAAAATAGCATTTAACAGGCTAGTTGCATGGCTAAGAGATCTCAATATTCATTTCTGAATATTGTTCACTGTTGAGATATCAGCTTCAAAACCTGGCATTTTCTTGGCTTTGTGAATGGGAAGTTTATTGTTCTAATATGGAGACATGTTTGGCTCACAACCCTCCATCCATTATAGTACATGGCTCAGCTCCTTTGACTTTAATGAGTGGAGGATGCACCCTTAACTTAGGGTATTTTCAGACGTTACGAGATCACAGTGAACCACGGTGAATACCCACCTGTGGTCACTGTGGCTCGAACGTTTGTTTGGCAGCCGCCAGTTGTTCGCAACCGTCAATACCCGCATGCTGTCAATTTGAACCACGCTTCCCGGGCTAGCCAGGGGAATGTCCCGGGAAGCGTGGTCAAAAAGATCCCCAGCGGGGACCAAAAAAAAGTAACGTCTGGTCGGTTGCCACGGCCCGGGACGGCGGCCACAGTGGCCCCGCCGCCTGCCCGTCTCCCTGGAGGGCGGGCGGCGGGGTGCGTGGAGGGGGCGGGGCCGTGCGGCCGCACGTTGCGCCACGCAGCCCCGCCCAGATTCCCCGCCGGGATCCCCCCGGCACGTCTGATATGGCATGACGGGGTGACCCCGGTGGGGAATGAAAGGGTTGTTTTCGGTACGGGGCCAAGCGGCCCCGTAACGTCTGAAAACACCCTTAAAAGTCAATGGGAGTTTGCCATTTTACTTCAATGAAGTATATCAGCCTAATACAAACAAACAACAAACAGGGATGTTTCATTTAGGCTCTGCTGCATGCAGCTCTTGCACAACAGGTAGATGTTTAGAAAAGAACTAGTTTGGTTAGTAAGCCGTTTCCCCAGACTTCTCAATAATGTATGTTTTAATGGGACTGTTTGTGATATGTAAAGGTCAAGCCAAGATTTCATCCCCCACTTGTAATCTTCTTGACTTCAGTTAAACACACTGCCCTCAAATGAACTTTGTTGTGGCCTTATTTTGAAGTTTTGCAACATCCATTTTTTTCCACATGTAGAAAAAGAGAGGGGGAAAAAAATCTTCATGATCGGTTGAAATTGCTAGAAACATAGGCTGCAATTCTCAAGTCACTTGCTCTGGAGTAGTCCAGTTGAAATCAATGGAACTACACTGGGGAAAGTTAGTTTGAAGATCATGGCTGTAGGAATCTTTTGTGATTTGCATAAGAAAGTTGTACCAAAAAGTGACAAGGAACTAGGTAAGGCAAGAATGGATAAATAATTCTACAAGGTAGAGTCAAGTGTACATGGGTAGTAAATTATCACACTGCTGCCACTTCTCACTTCAGAAGAAGAGAATGGGTCCTGTTAGCAGGTGACCTAATTACATTTATTTTATCCTTCTTTCCAAGTTACCACATGCATCATCATTAAAAGAGGGAATGTCTGCACTCTTACTAAATTCAAGGTAAAACCTGCTTATTTCATTAAGTATTTCAACAGATCCAGAATAGGATGTTGAGGGGGTTAATATGTTGCAGAACGTAAATGGATTAGTTTTTTGTTTCCCCCCCCCTTCAGAATTTACTTCATGTTCTAAAGGCTAACATGGGATTGATAGGGTAACCAATAAAGGAGCATTGAAGAAGGTATCTGTAGCAGATTTGGGTTTGTCTAGCGAGTAAGTTGTCCGGTTTAGGGTCCAAATCAGATCTGCATCTCTTTGTCTTTAGGAATTAACTATACTTTATTCTCAGCTTTACCATGTATCTACAGCAATATACACTCTCTTAGATCCTTATATACAGTTCCCCACCAATACACAGATTTTTTTTATCCCTTTCACATAGTTCATATCAGGATACCTCTTGGGTTAAGCACACAATCTCCAAATCTCCTGGCAAGGCACAATCCTCCTCAGTCCAGGTTCCTTCCTCTCCATCCTCCACAGGCTTTAGCCTCTCGTAACTCACAAGTTAGTCAGACTTCATTCCCCTGGCTCTTAGGATGTTGGCTCCTCCAAGCAGAGTCCTGCTTCAACTCATTGCAAAGACCTTCTCCCTCAGCAGCCTCTCCCACTTTCTCTGGTCAGCTTTCCTCTGACAATCTCTCTGTCCAGGAGTTTCTCACAACATGCTTTTTTCCTCTACAGCTGCATTTCTTTGCTCTGAGCTCCAGCTCATCTTTTGTACTCTTGGGGGCTGTCTTCTGCCCTGCCCCAACACAGCTGCAACCACTCCAACACAGTCCAGGCTTGTTAATAGCATCTACAGCTCAGTCATCACTCTCTAGATCAGAGGTTCTCAACCTTTTTTTAGTCATGAGCGCTAAAATGGTGTGACTACTTGGGAGCACTGCATAATTTGCATGAATAATTTGCATAAAAATGCATAGATTAAGTCTCCCCTCTACAATTCAGTTTAATTAAATTCAGTGGAAATTGAGATAATTAATTAATCCCAGCTCACATTGACTTTAATGGATGAAGGACTGTTTCAAAGTGCTCCCAAGCACTACTGACAACCAGCTTGGGGAGCACTTTCACACATTGCTCGAGCACTCTGGTGCTCCTGAGCACCAGGTTGAGAATCCTTGCTCTAGATGCTGGCATTAATCCTCTTTCTTAAAGGGCCCATGGCCTTTATAGGCTCTGTCCTGCCACCGTATTCAATGATCACCAACCAGAATGGTTTGTTTGGTTATGCTTTGGTATCATGTGCAGAAGTGATGGGATGTGTGCAACCCTAGATATGTAAGTTTGGTGCCATGTGCAGCAAAGGCAGGAAAAACACTTATAAAAGGGCTGCACTCCCCTTAGTGTGGTGGGTCCACACTATCCACCGCTATGTGGTGATCCAAACTGTCTCATCCAGGGAGAAGTCTGGCTCAAACTCTCACACAAACCACCTGGCTAAGGAAGCACCCTCATAGGCATGTAGAGAGCTGAAACATTTTTACCTCGGGAAAGGCTAAGAGAGCAGAAACATTTGTGTCTCACCTGGAGCCACACAGAGCGGACACATTTTTACCTGAGCTCTGCACATCTTGTTTCCTTTTCTTGAGCTGAAACATATTGGGTGTTTTTACATGGAGACGGGAGGTACTCAACCCCGGAGCAAGTCCAGGGGTGCACCCCCACATCTGCCCACTTGCAGCCATGCCTGGTTCCATTTTAAACAGACCCAGTGGCTGTTGCGGCCCACGACCTGCCTGCGCTGTGCTCTAGCCCACTTTGGCCTGCTCGGGTAGGCCTTAGCCTGGGCCATGACCTTGTAGGTTGTCTGGAGGTCACAGTCTGGGCTAGCTAGCCCCCAACACTGCCTGGGGCAATCCCGGGCCAACATTGGGTGGTGCGTGGTTACGTGTGCCATAGGGTCCTGGACCAAAACAAACCCAAATCATGTCTGTGTTTACCCATTGACTGCAACCTGTTAATAGCAGTCTCACAAACAGGGTAAAATCCTCATTCCTCTGGAAGACTCTGACCTAGACTGTTCCCCCCTAAAAATAATTTAAAAACTGGAAAAATCAAAACAAAACAGGAAAGTACTTCTTAGCACAAGCTCAAGTTGCCTCATCATCACCCTTACCCCTTAAAGCAGGGGTTCTCAACCTTTTCCCAGTCATGAGCACTGGAGTAACGTGACTACTTGGGAGCACTGCCTAAATTGCATGAATGGTTTGCATAAATATGCCTAAATTAAGTTTCCCCTCTACAATTCAGTTTAATTAAAGTCAGTGGAAATTGGATTAATTAATCAATTAATCCCAGCTCACACTGACTTTAGTGAATGAAGGACTATTTCAAAGGGCTCCCGAGCACTATTGACAGCTGTTTGGGGAGCACTTTTACACATTGCTCAAGCACTCTGGTGCTCCTGAGCACCAGGTTGAGAATCCCTGCCTAAGCACTTATGGCTGTATCTTCTAAAAATGTATTTATTTGCACCAAAATTTTCTATGAGTACCAAGATGCCCCCCTCCCCCAATATGCCAATATTTTTATGGGACACCTTGAAGATTTCCTAGAAAATGTACCATCAATCCTTTTCTGTACCCGAGATTTATAGATGCCATTTTTATTACATGGACTGAAAGCCTGAACGCTGTTAGAATTCCATTAAAACTTCAACAAAACTTCAACAAACATCAACATGCAATTAAACTTACACTGGAACATTATTACAACAAAATCAGTTTTCTGGCCACTACAGTCAACATACAAATGGAACCCTACAAACAACAATATACAGGAAACCTAAGGACCACCATAATAAGGACCATCATACTAAGGAGTATTTCCAAAGATCCAGCAACCACCCTAGACACACCAAGAAATCAGTCATCCATAGCCAAACCCTCAGATACCACAGAATCTGCTCTGACAAGAAGACATGTGATACTCGCCATTCTGAAAACTGCTTTCACCAAACAAGGGCACTCCATCAGGGAAGTATATTAGAATGCACTACCCAAATACCTCGAGAGAATCTGCTACATTACAAAAAGAAGGAACCCTCCAACCGCACACCTTTAGTTGTTACCTAGCATCCCAAACTGGAGCGCATACGTAACATCACCAAAGAACTCCAGCCTATACTGGATGGGGACCAAACCCTGAAAGAGATCTTTCCTGAACCCCCTCTTCTGGCTTTCAAACAACCTTCCAATCTCTCTCAGTTAATTATTCGGAACAAGCTCCCCACCAGCCAAGACACCCTCTATTTCTGACTTCTCTGTCCTTGTCTTAAACGGAAACCCATGTAACGCCTTTAAAGGGCAAGCCTAGGAACAAGGCCATTGTTTCAGATAATGAACCTCAGTTTGTGTCCAAGGAGTTCTGCTTATTCCGCAACAATGGGCCGATTCACCTCATTAAATCAGCCCCATTTCATCCAGGCACAAATGGTCAGGCTGAGCGGATGGTCAGGACAACGGACACATTAAAGTGGATTGTTGTGTGAGTTGAATCGGTGCCTGGCAAGCTTCCTCTTCATCCAGCACATTACACCATCCCATGTATGACCATGGGAAGGAGCCCTGCTGCATTATTACTGAACAGGCGGCTGACAACTCTAATGGATCTTACTGGAGATTTGCCTAAGAATACTGACTCATGTGATGCTGTTTTTAAAGGGGGAAGGCCAGTACATACATTTATCCCATCAGACCGTGTCTGTCTGGAATTACAGCTCAGGGCCAGCATAGATTCCTGTAGTAGTAACTGGGCCTATGTCCTACAGGGCTCAGACGCGGGATGTGTGTTGTGACAGCATGTTGACTAGATGAGGGGCATCTGCCATGGCCACCTCCATCCTCAGTTGTGCATACCCCTCTGACATCAGCAGCTGACAGTGACAATTCACTGATGGGGTGTGCTGGCCCAGCAGTGTTCCCTGAGCTGACTGAGCATCCATAATGTGCAGGAAATCCAGACACTGGCACATTTGGAAGACCCATGCCCACGCCATCGATGCCAAGTAAACAATAGGCTATAGGTGGGGCTGAGGCCCAGCCAATAGTATAAATTAGAATCTCCCCTGCGAGATCCCCTTCTCGAGCAGAGAAAGCCCCAGGCAGAATGAGCAGATTTTGGCTACTGTATGAGTTTAGCTACAGGGAAGAAGAACATAGGGTGGTTAGCACTAGGCTGTATAGTGTCCTTGTGAACCCGGGGACACTACACCATTGGAGTGCTAACTAACATTTAAAAAAAGGAAACAATGTTGTTGTAATTCAGTGCCCATGCTCTATATAACTCTAGATTTAATCCTAGTTAAGAGGAACATTAAATAGGGAGATGCAAGTAGAAGTCCAGAAGCAGGGTGGGGGCTACCCAGTGTTTTGCACCCAGTGCAACGTATATTATTATCTTCCTCATGGAGAGAGGTTGTATGTGTGCAGTCCAATGGCAGCTGGTGGGTTCTGAGGCTGGTGAGGCAATGGGCAGGGCCAGCCCAGAGGTGAGCGTGGTCAATGGTAGGCAGAGCCAACCCAACAGTAGGTGAAGCAAACCCCAAAATTGCACACTTACATGATCATGATCAATGGAATAGAACATGCACACAAGGATAGCGGTTTTAGAGCCAAGTGAGTCCAGTGTGCATGGGGGCAAACAGGGTATGTCCTTCTTGGATTGTAAGCCCACTGGGGCTCCAATAATCTGCAGCAGGCAATGTGTTAAATGGCAGGAGTACAAAAGCAGAGGAAACAGAAATGCAGAGGCAACCCTCCATCCATTAAAGTCAATGTCTTAGCTCCCAATGACTTTAAGGGTAGAGGATTGTACCCTGTGTATTTACCTCAGACTTTGGGTGTTTTCAGACGTGATGCCACCACGCATCATCCAGTTCCAGGGTGTGGCCGACCCCATGGGGCAGGGTGGCACGTGAGGCTGAACAAACGTGATGGGGCCCGAACGCCGACATGGGACATGGGGGATTCCCCCTGGTCCATGTCAGTATAACAAATGTAACAACGTCCCCATGCCATGACGAACACATCCCCAAACCACGCCCACCATGCCGGCGTGCAGTAATGGTAGCTCGAGGGCAACTGAAGGCCGGCTGGCTCTCAGCCACGCCCACAGCTATTAGGAAAGGGGTGGAGTAGGAAGAAGGAAGATGGACTCGGAGGGCGTCTCCAACTCCCACACAGACATTCTTGTTCCACTCCTGGGGTTGCTCTTATCGATGGGAGAAAACAACCCCTCAGGATCTTATAAGACCCTATATGTCCCGATTGGAACAAGGCCAGATCATCACAGGGGGGAGACCAACAGGCCCTGAGCAACACCCCCACTCTTTCACCCAGTGCGTAACCACTCGCCCAGACACCACAGTCCATGATACCTGTTGCACAGAGTGACTCGGGGTAAGGAAGGAAGGGTGCAGAGATGTGAGGGGCACAGGGTATAGACCAGGGACGGACGGAAGGATGGGGCAGCACCGCAACCTCACTGAGGGTTCAGGGGGTAGGGCAGGTCCCACACTAAGCAGAAGGATCGTGACCCACAACCAGCACTCAACCTCCCAAACACCCCAAGCGAACACGCAAGTTTCCCCAGTTCCCAAATGCTCAAGTACTCTCTCACTCCACACCCAAATGTACTCCCTTGCTCCCCCACATCTACACCTTACACTCCTCATGCTGCCAAACCCACACACTCGCTGTCACACACTCGCTCACTATCACTCACGTCACACACGATCGCTCTTCACAATACTCTTGCTGGATTCCCTTCACTCCCTTGGCTTTTGTGGCTCTGTCCATAACTGGTTCTCCTCCTACCTCTCTGACCGCTCCTTTAATGTGTCTCTCTCCAACTCCGCCTCCTCCTCCTTCCCCCTCTCAGTTGGTGTTCCTCAAGGCTCTGTTCTTGGCCCTCTCCTCTTCTCGATCTATACCTCATCCTTAGGCAAACTCATTGCCTCCCATGGCTTCCAATACCACCTCTATGCTGATGACACTCAACTCTATCTCTCTACTCCCTCTCTCTCTCCCTCTGTTCAAGCTCATCTCACCAACTGTCTCTCTGACATCTCTACCTGGATGTCTCAACGTCAACTCAAACTCAACATGGCTAAAACTGAACTCCTTATCTTCCCTCCTCATCCTTCCTCTCCTTCCTCACTGTCAATAACTATTGATGGAGTCACCATCCTGCCTGTCCCCCAAGCCCGTAGCCTAGGCTTCATCTTTGACTCACCCCTTTCTTTTAAACCCTACATCGACTCTGTTGCTAAATCCTGTCGCTTCTCCCTCCATAACATTGCTAAGATTCGCCCTTTTCTCTCTGTCTCGTCTGCCAAAACTCTTGTTCATGCTCTGGTCATCTCTCGCCTCGATTACTGTAACCTCCTTCTCACTGGCCTTCCCCGGTCTCACCTTTCTCCCCTCATCTCTGTCCAAAATTCTGCTGCCAGGGTCATCTACCTCGCCCGTCGCTTCGACCATGTGCAGCCCCTCCTCTCTTCGCTTCACTGGCTTCCCCTTCCTGAACAAATCCTGCACAAGCTCCTAGTCTTCACCTATAAAGCTCTTCACAACCTTGCTCCCCCCTACCTCTCTGCACTTATCGCCCTCCATACTCCAGCCCGTGCACTTCGCTCCTCCTCTGTCCCTTCTCTCACCCTTCCACGCCTTCCCTGCTCCCCTAAGCGCCTTCGTCCCTTCTCACTTGCTGCCCCCCATGCCTGGAACTCCCTCCCTGTCCACATCCGCCTTGCCCCCTCCCTTCATACCTTCAAATCTCTCCTTAAAACTCACCTCTTTCGCTCTGCTCTGTCTGACTCTTTATCCTGCTGAGCCACTATTCCTATACCTACGATCGGTTTACCCTTATCCTTGCAACATGGACCTGCCTGCTGTCATTCTCATCGTAACCAAGCCAAGTACGTGCACTTGAGACCTCGCATCTTCATGAATGTTAGACCCCTTGTCTCTCCCTCTGTTCCCCTTCCTAAGTCTCTCCCCCAGCTCCTGTCTCTCAGATTGTAAGCCCTAGGGGCAGGGACAATGTCTATTTTATTACTTTGTAAAGTGCCAGGTACACTGCTGGCACTATATAAATGTTTGATAATAATAATAATAATAATAATACTTCTCTTGCTTGAATCACGTAGGGGGCCAGTCTCACAGCATTGCTGATCACTGGCGATGCCATGTGGACTGTGCCTCCCTTATCTAGGCCTGGCCCTGGCCCTTTTGCGTGCGTATGCATGCTGAGTGATGTGGTGCCGCTGTTGGGCCCGCCCCCCGGTCCCTCAGCGGTGTTTGCTGAGCTCCGCTGCCTGCCTCTGTCTGCAGTGCTGCCGCATCCGATGTTCCGCTTAGGGCAGTTTGATGCTGCGTTTTTGGGGCTCTGCGCCACACTCTCACTTCACTGCCACAACCCCCAAGGGTTCAGGAACGTCCCCGATGATAGTGGGCCCTGACAACAGCCGGGCATAGGGCAGCAGGGAGAGCCGGTAGCAAACAGCCGAAAACTGAGAGTGCCCGAGATTTCGGGCTGCTGATAGTTTCCCTGTAAAGCACAAAGACAGAAGCCTCTAGAGCAAGGGGCATTTTATTTGAAATCCCGGTATACAGTGCAGCTAGCAAAGCAGGTAATCTATGTCCCAGTGGGAAGATGCATCAGGCACATCAATGCTCCCAACAAACCAGACATATGCAGAGTAGAAACATTAATAAAAGCAAAGGGGGATAGGGAAGACAACCCCTCCAAATGTCCATCAGTCAACTCAGGGGCTTTGCCACGGATTCACAACTCAACCTGTCCACAGTGACAGAGGGGCCACCAGTGTCATTAGGAACTACAGTAGGAGACTGGATCCGGTCACATCCGGCCCATCACCATGTAGAGCTCCGCCACAAAAGGCCACCAGCTGTCAGTTCCATGGAGGCTGTGCATGGGGGGGGGGAGGGGTGTTGGCAGTCCAACGCGCTCCACGTAAGAGGGCCACTGGAACATACCCCTCCAGTAGCCCAGCTCCCCCATATGGTATGCAACCAGGTAATACAGCTCAAAAGGACCCACAAAGGCCAAACCCACCTGCATGTCAGGGCGAGTCCACATGTCATAGAAAGCCCTGAACTTGGCACCTGAAGGCTCCTCCAGGTGATATGACCCACTTGGGGGTGGCATCAAGTAGACCCACCTCCAGCAGATGATTGAGGCAGGCGGCCTGGGTGAGCGAGAGGCAAAGGGAGGGCCCCTCCATCACAAGGCAATGACGAATGTCGGGTAGCCCACAGATCTCCTGTAATGCAAGAGTCTCCACTGGGCCCGAGGGAGTCCCAGCTCCACAGGTGGGGAGTGGAACAGCATTGACAAAGGGTCAGAGCCCTAGCTCCTGGGCCCATACCCAGCACTCTAGCCCGCTTATCGAATGACTGAGCGACAGAAGCTCTGAGCTCAAGAGGTCATACCCTCTCCTTGCACTATCCAGAGAGCCCAGCAGCTGCTGTATGTCACCGCTGTGTCACAAGTCTGCCAGGGACATGGTGGCCCACACACTCCAAGCACAGATACCGGGATGGCCCTGGAAATGAGGGCAGGAGCCTGAGCCATTAGCAGCCATGACTGATCTGCTCCATGAAAGTAGGAATAAATGAAAGCAGGTGGATCGGTGGGAACTGGAGTCAGACAGAGGTTTCCAGCACTCCCACATGATCGAAAGATAAGGGTGGCATGCAGACACCAAGGGCAGTTGCAGAGAATGAGTGGGGAGTAGTAGGAGTGGGAGCTGTTTGCGGAATGCATGAGCTATGAAAGGAATGGAGGCGCATATGGGCCCTGGTAACACATTGATCCACATTGCTAATGGGAGGGTTGCTGCAGTCCCGCAACCTCACACACTGCTTACAGAGACCATGATGGTTAGGGCACTGGCTTGGGGTGTGGCTCTAACCACGGGGGCACCAATGAGCACCTATATAGAATGGGATCCGGCACAGGCTCCTTAGCCTTAGTTTGCCTCAGAGCAGTAAGGTATACAACGCCCTCGTGGTTGAGTTAGCCTTACTGTTCCCTCTTGTTGAGAACTGCGCCAATGGATGAGGGTCAGGTAGCCTCTCAGAGGCGTCTACTTCACTGCATTGCGGAGTGGTTCCGGCAGCACAAGCTCCTCACTATAGCTGGTGTCGAGCTACATGTGAGATCATGCACGATCCTCCTGGTCCTGCTCGAGCAACAGGCCTCAAAAGCAACGGAGCTCATTCAGGAGCAGGCAGCACATGACCGGCCTCCTGGCACTGTCTCAGCTATGCTCCATGAGGCAGATCATCTCAGTGCAGCACCAGAACAATAGACAGCTGCGGAAGATCACCTGGAGCCTGCAGTGGCACATTGCTGCAACCACCACCGGGACTTACCTGGCATGCCCATAGATTGCTGCTACTGGATCGTTCCCCGAGCTGCCCAACGGTGGTCGAGGGTGCTCAATGAATGGGATGATAAACATGGCATGCAAACTTCAGAATGGAACGTGCTTCATTCATGAGGATAGTGCACCGTCTCTCCCCATGGCTTGAGCAATGCCACACAACTATGAGGGCGCCCATCCCCATCATACAGTGTTGCGCCATCGCAATATGGTCCCTGGCCACACCCGACTCCTGTAGGTCAGTTGCGCAGCACTTCGGAGCGGGTATCAAAACGGTCTTTGCCATCATCTTTGACTTCTGTGAGTCTGTGGAGGCTATTCTCCTAGACCAGGTGATTCAGCTCGTGGCCGGGTCATGGCCAGGTTCCAAACAGCAGACTTCTCAAACTGCTCATATCGTGATCCTGCGGGGCCCCCAACTATGAAGGAGCAGAGTTCATCAGTCGCCATGGGTATCACTCCCTACAGCTCCAAGTGGTTGTAGATGATAGAGGCTGCTTCACTGACATCTTCACCAGCCAGTCTGGAAGCAGGCATGATACTTGGATTCTTGCCATATCCCCTGTTTGCCTGCATGTACATGGGGGAGTTTGGGGATCCCACCATGACCTGAATCGAGGGGGTGGTAATGACCTGTATCGAGGGGGTGGCAATGCCCCATGTCATCATTGGGGACCCCACCTACCCACTCCTCAGATGGCTCATAAAGGTCTTCCCTGTGCCCCGAACCCCAGAGCGGGTGCATTGTAATAACCGTTTATGCGCTGCCTGCATGGTTGTGGAGAGGTCATTTGGGGCCATCAAGCAACACTGGAGATGCCTGGCCACATGCCTCGACTTCAAAGTGGAGACTGTTGCTCTCATGATTGGGGCCAGCTGCGTGCTGCATAATATATGCAAGATGCGTGGGGCAGCTCTTGACAACCCAGTGCCTCATCGTGCCCCAAGACTGGTGCCCCTCTACAGACAGGAGGATAACCCAAGAAAGTACCGTTATGCAAAGAGGATAAGAGCAGCTCTGAGCCGACATGTCTCATATCTGGACCACGGTCCTGCATAGATTAGAAGCATCAACCTGTGATCGGTTCTAATCCCTCTCCAACTCCAGCTGTCCTATTGGTATCCCTACTGTCTCTGTTATTGCACCCAGACTGTCACCATACCATTACTTTCCTTGCTCTCCAATTGGTGTAAAAATAGTTGGGGTCTAAGACAAGCCACTCATTGCATTCATCGTATGCCATCATCCAATCACTTTTTGCACTCTGCCTCCACAGCCCAAACAGATTGTTATAACATCACCCATGAAGAACTCGAATGATACAGAGCATTAATTACATTCAGAGGATAAGGACCATGGACATTGTAGCAGTTGGGCTGTGGTGTGTGGTGGTGGGAGGGGCAGGAGGATACAGTGGGCAGCAAAAGGTCTGACGAGTAGGGATGTGCAAACACCGGGGGGTTTGGTGTTTGGCCCGTTTGGGGTTCGGCCCCCCTGAAACCATTCGGGTTTGGGCTATTTGGCCTGAACCTGTTTGGTTTCATCGAACCCATTCAGGGGGGTGGGGGGAAACCCAGTTTTCCCTCCCCCCTCCAGGCTGCACGGGTGGAAGGTTCACCAGGACTCACCTCCGCCACACCCTGCCCAGCCTAGGAAAATTAAAAAAAACACAAAAAAACACAACAACCCCACCCCAGGGATCGACCTATCTAGTGGTGCAGGGGCTCTGACCCTGGGTCTGGCGGCATTCCGGAGTGCTTCAGGCCTCTTCTAGGCCTTCCGGGAACTGAAGGAGGCCTTCCGGCCCCTCCCTCAGTTCCCAGAAGGTCTAGAAGAGGTCTGAAGCGCTCTGGAGCACCTCGGGAGCTGGACCTGCCGTTGCTGCCACCGCACCCAGAGTTGGAGCCCCAGCACCACCAGGTAGGTTGATCCCTGGGGTGGGTTTTAAAAAAAATAATAATAAAATTTACCAGGCTGGGCAGGGTGTGGGGAGGTGAGCCCCGGCACCCCTTCCACCTGCACTGCCTGGAGGGGAAGGGAAAACCGGGTTCCCCCCGTTCCCTGCCCGAATGGGTTCAAAACCCGAACTTTGTTTGGCCGGTTCGGGCGGGGGGCAGTTCGGGTTTGGGGTGTTCACGAACAGCCCGAACTGTGAGGTATGAGGAAGGGTGAAGGGAATAACCCACGGACCTGCTACCTTAAACACTCTGCGAGGCTCCCGTGGAGTGGGGGGTGCTCACGGTTCTGGTGACTAAAGAGTCCCCTCAGGTTATAAGTTGGCCCTAAAAGTTCCCGAGGGAACGAGGCCGAGTCATCACTGGGGACCGGGTCAACAGAGAGCGTGAGCATGCCCCCTCCTGTGTCCACAGGGGGACTAGGTCCCTCCTCACACACACTCGCAATTCCACAACCCCACCCACACAGTGCAAGGATAGAAATGCCGCGTGAACGAGGTGGGGGAAGGGGAAAGCCCCCTGGGAATTGCACCAGGAAGGGGTTAACCCACACCACGCTAAAGGGAGAACGGTTAGGGAGGCACCAGGGAATAGACTAACAGTGTGTACCAACAGTAATAACAAGCTCCACGCACACGCACTCACTCACCGCTCACATGTCTTGCTCTCGCCTCACACACCGCACTCAACTCGATAGGGAAAAATACACAATTCGCTCAGTCGCTTAGGGGCCAGTTCACAGCTACGCTGATTGCCGGCACTGAGGTAGGAGAGCCAGCTGCTAAAGTACTCTTAGCTCCTCCCCCGTTGCGCCTGCAACCGTGCAGAGTGTCGCAGCGTGGGTTGGGGCCCCGCCCCCGCTGCTCCGTCTCGCTCTCTTACTTCCAGGGCTTGAGGAGGATTCCCCGTGCTTGGTTCTATCGGTGCTTTCACTGTATCCCCTTGTAAGGCAAGGGGATCCAAGGTTAGTGAAGAGATCCCTGTGTGTGGGAATTCCCTTGCTGCGGAAACCCCCTTCTTTCTTTGTCTCCCTACTATGCCTCTGCCTCCCCGCATCCCCCGTCAAGCCCTGACAGCACACACACCCCTCAAGGTCGGTGCAACCTAAGTGGAGGCCGAAAGGGACCTGGTTTAGAGGGGTGGCCAAGGTGGAACATACGGGTCAGCCGAGGAGCGTGAATGGAGGTATCCGGTTCCCAGGATCAGTCAGTGACGCCGTAGCCTTTCCAGTCCACTAAGTAGAAGAGGGTGCCATGTACCCGTTTGGAGTCCAGAAGGGCCTGGACTTTGTACTCCGGTTCACCCTGGATGTCACAGATGGGTTCTGGGGGAGAGACGGAGGCAAAAAGAGGAGGGTGCTGTGGCTTCAACAAGGACACATGAAACACAGGGTGAGTGCGAAGTGATGGAGGCAGGGTTAGTCGATAAACAACAGGGTTGATTTGCCGTTCTATGGGAAATGGTCCTATAAATCGATTATCGAGTTTAGAGGAAGGACGGAGGGAAGGATAATGACGACGGTCCACCCACACTAGATCCCCTACCTGATACTGTGGCGCCGGTTGTCAATTTTTATCAGCGTAGCGTTTGTATTGTTGGCAGGCAGCTTGTAGCATAGCTTGGCATGAACATGACAACGGTGTAATGTCTGGATCATGGCACCGGCTGCGGGTACGTCTACTGCAGGTTCTTCAGATAGGATAAGCCTAGGATGGAAACCATAGGACACGAAAAAGTGAGACGTGCCGAGGGAAGCATGGGGTGCGTTATTAAATGCGAATTCGGCAAGGGAGATATACGTTACCCAATCGTCTTGCAGATAGTTCACATAGCACCGTAGGTACTGCTCAAGTGTTTGGTTTGCCCGTTCTACTTGGCCATTTGCTTGAGGCCTGTAGGCGGTGGTGGGCGCAATTTCGGTACCTACGGCTATAAAGAGGGCATGACAGAATCGTGCCATGAATTGAGGTCCCCGATCAGATATGATCGTACATGGAAGTCCACAATGCTTAACCACATGCTGGAGGAAGAGCTGTGCAGTTTGACGAGCAGTAGGAAGTTTTGTACAAGGAACAAAATGACCCATTTTGGTGAATTGATCTACTATCACGAAGACAGTGGTATAGCCTTGGGACGGGGGTAGCTCTACAATAAAGTCCAGATTTACCCTCTGCCAAGGCCCTTGAGGGAGAGGGGCCGACTGCAAGAGCCCGATAGGCCTGACTCGTGGGATTTTAGTACGGCAGCATGTAGGACAGCCTTGCACATACCTCTTTACGTCCTGTTGCATTGTGGGCCACCAGAAATGGCATTGTACCAATTGGAGCGTGTGTCGCTGCCCTGGGTGCCCTGCGAGTGGGGCGTCGTGATGAGCCCACAAGACTTTTTGACGTGCAATGCGAGGAACCATGATGGCTCCCTTATATCGCGGTAACCCCGATGGGTGCATTTCAGCCCGAGTTGATATCTTGGGATCTTTTGCGGACCACTTTTTCAATTGTTGTAAGGTGAGCCCACTTGCTAGAAAAACTTGCGGGCTCATAATAGTTTCCCCTTTTGCATCTGTCCCATTGGGGTTTTCATAACACCGGGAGAGGGCATCCGCCACTGTATTGAGTCTGCCAGGGCGATAACTGATCTGGAAATTAAAATGTGTGAAAAAGCGGGTCCACCGTGCCTGGCGCGCATTCTGGATCTTGGCGGTCTGCAGGAATGTTAAATTCTTGTGGTCTGTGACCACCTGGACGGGATGCCGGGCCCCTTCAAGGTAATGTTGCCAAGCCTCGAAGGCCATGCGGATAGCCAATAGTTCACGGTCCAGGACGGTCACGGTCCAGGACGGTGTAATTTCACTCGGCGGAGGTTAGCTGTCAGGAGAAAAATGCATGTGGTAAGGAGTTCTGTTCTCCTTTCTTTGCTTGGGAAAGTACCGCCCCTAAGACCATGCTGGAGGCGTCTGTCTCTATGAGGAAAGGGAGGGAGAAATCTGGGTACTGTAGGATGGGGGCAGACATAAACGTCTTCTTCAGGCATTCAAACGCTCTTTGCTGGTCTGGGCCCCATACATAAGGTTGTCCCTTTTTAAGGAGGCTTGTAAGGGGGGCAGTTAAATCCGCATACCACGGAATGTACGGCCTATAGTAGTTAGTGCTGCCCAAGAATCGTTGCAAGGGCTTTACCGCTGTGGGGACCGGCCAGGAGCTTATTGCCTTTACCTTAGACGGGTCCATGTTGATTCCTTTTCGGGAAATGATAAACCCAAGGAAGGGAACTTCCACTTGATGAAAAGCACAGTTTTCTAATTTACAATACAGGCGATTATGTCGTAATCGTTGGAGAACAGTTCTTACATGCTGAAGATGTTGCTGGGTGTCTTGGGAAAAGATAAGAATATCAACAAGATATGCTATCAAAAATTGGTCCAAAATATCTCGGAAGACATCATGAATTAGGTGTTGAAAGGCGGCTGGGGCATTAGCCAATCCGTAGGGCATGACCAAATATTCAAAGTGCCCATACCTTGTGCGGAAGGTGGTTTTCCATTCATCTCCCTCTTTTACCTGAAGAAGGTTATAAGTCCCCCGCAAGTCTAGTTTAGTGAATATGGTGGGTCCTTGAAGCCTATTCAGCAGTTCAGGAATTAGGGGAAGTGGGTATCGATTTTTTATAGTAATTGCGTTAAGTCCCCTATAGTAAATACACGGTCTTAACCCTCAGTCCTTTTTGGGGACAAAAAAAAGGGGGGATCCCCCTGGAGAAGTAGATGGACGAATAAACCCTTTCTCTCAATTTTCATCAATGTATTCTTTCAACGTTTTTAACTTGGGTTCGGACAAGGCATAGATCCGCCCATAGGGCAGTGTAGTGTTAGGTAATAATTCAAAATGTACAGTCATATGTATGATGCGGGGGAGTTCTAGAGCCGGTTGTTCCTGGAACACGTCTTGAAACTCCTGGTACGTCAAGGGGAGGCCCGAAGCTGTTGTCGAGACCGCTATTATCCTTCCTGGAGTCTGATTTAATATTGAAGGTTCCTGTTGATTATGGGAAACACAAGGGGGAGAAGAGGAGGAAATCCTTTTTCGCGCCCAGTCAATAGAAGGGTTATGCTTTCGGAGCCATGGAATACCGAGAACCACGGGGAAGGCAGGAGTGCTGACCACATCTAAGATTAAATGTTCTTGATGTTGACCGATCCAACTTTCAAGGGCCGAGGTACTGCAGGTAATGGGGCTGGAAATCAATGGGGACCCATCAATGGCGAATACTGCCTCGGGTTTGGGTTTTTGAAGAAGGGGGACTTCATACCTTTGTACAACCTGTTCATCGATGAAATTGCCCGAAGCTCCGGAGTCGACGAGTGCTGGAACTACTATTGCTTTGGTTGCATGAAGGTGCAGCATGATGGGCACTCGTAATTGGTCGGCTTGTAGTCGGGTGGTCGCAATCTGGTGTATGGTGGGAGCAGAGGTGTTGGCTGTAGTTACCAAGGCGCCCCCTGTCCGCCCCGGCCCTGCTCGTTTCCCGAGCCCCTTCGGTGGGGGGGGGCAACTGGGGACAGGTGTAAGAGAAGTGCCCAGCCAAGCCACAATAATAACAGAGTTTTCCTAGCCTACGGCGTTCCTTCTCCTGTGGTTCCAGAGGCCCTCTGGAAGTCCTGATCTGCATGGGTTTGGTCTCGTCTGTCTTTGCTACCCCTACCCCCAAGAGCGGAGCCCTTGGGGTCCAAACCCGGCCTGTATCTTTTCGCCGTTCCCGTCGTCTTTCTGTCAGCCTCTCATCAATCTGACAAGTCAAGTTGACCAGCTCACCCCACTTGTCTGGGATCCTGGTCAAGGCTAACTGATCCTTGATTTCATCATTGAGGCCTTTCCGAAAAAGGACCTTCAATACCTCATTGGCCCACCCTAGTTCCACTGCCAAATGTTGAAAATGAGTGACATACTCTAAGAGGGGACCTTTGCCCTGCCGAAGCGTCATGATGGCAGCTTCTGCATCCTTCTTCCAATGGGGATAATCAAAGAGAAATTGAAACTCTCAGAGGAACCCTTTTAAGTCGTTTAATAAGGGGCTTTCTTTTAAGAGCAAGGACATGGCCCAATCCAAGGCTAGGCCTTCCAAATGCCCAATAATAAAGGCCACCCTAGCTGCATCAGTTGCATACATAAGTGGTTGCATCTGGAAGGCCAATTTACACAATGCTAGGAACCCCTGAAAGTTTTTTTGATCTCCTCCAAACTTTTGGATCGGGGGTGACGAGGTTCTCTCCCTGGGGCCCCTATGGCTGCGGCGGCTTCTGCCCCCAAAGGAGGCGCTGCCTCTGCCGGGGTGTGTGTGTGGGAGCTACTGCCATCTCTGCCACCCCGCTTCCCCCTGTCACCTGTTCCTTTAAATCCTTAAGGTCCATGGCCAAGGCCTGAATGGCCCGGGTCATCTCCTCAACTTGTTGTGCCAGGTCCATGGACAGGCCGGCGATACTGTGAGGTATGGGAAAGGGTGAAGGGAATAACCCATGGACCTGCTGCCTTACACACTCTGCGAGGCTCCCGTGGAGTGGGGGGTGCTCACGGTTCTGGTGACTAAAGAGTCCCCTCAGATTATAAATTGGCCCTAAAAGTTCCCGAGGGAACGAGGCTGAGTCATCACTGGGGACCGGGTCAACAGAGAGCGTGAGCGTGCCCCCTCCTGTGTCCACAGGGGGACTAGGTCCCTGCTCACACACACTCACAATCCCACAACCCCACACACACAGTGCAAGAGTAGAAATGCCGTGTGAACGAGGTGGGGGAAGGAGAAAGCACCCTGGGAATCGCACCAGGAAGGGGTTAACCCACACCACGCTAAAGGGAGGACGGTCAGGGAGGCACCGGGGAATAGACTAACAGTGTGTACCAACAGTAATAACAAGCTCCACGCACACGCACACGCACTCACTCACCGCTCACACGCCTTGCTCTCGCCTCACACACCGCAGTCAACTCGATAGGGAAAAATACACAATTCGCTCAGTCGCTCAGGGGCCAGTTCACAGCTACGCTGATCGCCGGCTCTGAGGTAGGAGAGCCGGCTGCTAAAGTACTCTTAGCTCCTCCCCCGTTGCGCCTGCAATCGTGCAGAGCGTCGCAGCGTGGGTTGGGGTCCCGCCCCCACTGCTCCGTCTCGCTGTCTTACTTCTGGGGCTTGGGGAGTATTCCCCGCGCTTGGTTCTATCGGTGCTTTCACTGTATCCCCTTGTAAGGCAAGGGGATCCAAGGTTAGTGGAGAGATCCCTGTGTGGGGGAATTCCCTTGCTGCGGAAACCCCCTTCTTTCTTTGTCTCCCTACTATGCCTCTGCCTCCCCGCACCCCCCGTCAAACCCTGACACGAACACCCCAAGTTCGGGCTGAACACCAAAAACCCCGAACTCTGTTCGCACATCCCTACTGATGAGTGACTTCAGGAAGTCATATGTCTTCCATGGTCCCAGGACCGGTGCTTGTGATTCAAAGTTACAATCAAGCTAAAGGCCTTCATCCAATTATCACCAAAACAAGCATATTGATGCAGATAAAATATTTATTGCAAATCATGGCTTAGAACTGCTTGTCCTTTCCTCTGCCCCACTCTGATTTCTTTGGGTGACCTCTCTTGTGGCTTGGTGGTGAAGGAAAGGATGCTGATTCATTTGCCTCTGAATGCTGTGAAGCGACAGGTGCATCCACTTGCCTTTCATCAACAGCTGCTGTCAAGTGTGGTGCCCGCTGGCTGGTTCCCTGCTGGCTGGTGGAGAGTATGGCTGTCTCTGGCTGCAGAGCACAGACCGGGTTTTGGAGATGGGCCCTCCGGGCTCTGGCTGATGGTGCTGGTTCTCTGGGGGGAGGATCAGATGGGGCACATGGAGTGGGGGCGCATGTGGAGTGCAATGCATCTATCGGGCATGTAGCCGGGAGAGTCTCTCCCAGAGCCCGTGGGGCGCGGGAAAGCTCACAGGGGAATTAGCAGCCTCCCGGTTACGACCTTTGCCCTCTTGCTCGGGGTTATGCTACGTGGGTACCCAGTGGGGTCCCCACTCTTGGCCTCCAACCTCCCCTTATAGCCAAGGCCTTCCCTGCCAAGTAGCGTGTCTGTCAGGCATCTTGCCCTGGGGGACCCCTGGCTCACTCCGTTCTATCTGACCTGTTCTTGGTCTGGATCCTCTGAGGAAGGTCAGGCCCAGTCTGGTCCGGAGAGGAAGGGAGCTCCGACAGTGAGCTCCTTCCCCTAGTTTCCCATTGCTTTAACCGAGCTTCAGGTCTTTATAGCCCCCAAGCATGCTCAGTGCCATTTGGCCCTACTGAACATGCTCCTACCCTTACATCCCGGTTACCCAGGCCTTGTGGATAGGGAGCTACCCTAGCCAGGCCTTGTGGATAGGGAGCTACCCTGGCCAGGCCTTGTAGATAGGGAGCTTCCTGATTGGGAAAGCCACCCTATTACACCCCCCCCTCGTTTAAAAAAACCAAGGCCCGGGGAGGGACCTTGGGGTCCAAGAAAAGAAAATAGGGTGGACAACACCCACCCACCCTCTACTGGGCAACTTCAATTTCTAACTGCTGCTTCCCCAATTACTGGTGGGTTAACGTCACCCAGCCAGGGGTTTGTAGCCCTGCCCGGCGTGTGTGCCGGCTGACTAGTGGGAACGGATGTCTACGTGCTTCACTTTCCCCGCTTCCCGGACTTCTTACGCCCAGGTTCCTTAACAAGGCGTGGCGGCCTGGGATTGGGTCAGTCACAATCTCTCCGGTGCGGTTTATCCGGGGTCCACTTACAGTGCTCACAGAAATACTGTGACTAGCCTGGTTCCTGAGGCGTCTGGGCCACATTGCAGTTGCACCAATCACACCCATAAATCTTTATGGGTCTGTTCGGGTGAGGCTCTAGCAGTCTGGCCTCTGGCAGGTGTCCAGGAAACTTCCTAGGCAGTCTGAGGCCTCCAACAATGCCTGGGTGACATTAACACCCGGGGTTTTCGAGGCTTCCCTCACTGGGCTGCCGGGCCAGGAGATCTGGACGGTCACAACGGTTTGCATGCTGTGCATGCTATACTGACTCTTCTGCGGGGAACACCCTTTGTCCACTCCACTCCAGGTGACCTGGAGTCCCTTCTCCCAGTTTGCAGGCTTCTCTGTTTGACCTTCTTTATCAACTGTGTCCATTTTGGTCTCTGTTGTCACATTAGCGCTCTGTACTTCCGTCTGGCAGGCTTGCTCCTTGCCTTGGGGCTCCTCCTGTTCTTGCGTATAGGGAGTTGCAAGTGGGAGGTCCTCGGGGCACCTTTGTCAGGGCCGTCTCCTACCATATCCCGGAGGGTTTGGTGTCGAGTTGCCCTTCCAGGCTATTATAGAGGGGGGAGCACCCCCCTTGTCCTTCTTGGGTCTTTTCCTTTGTGCAGACCCTCGCCATTCCTGGGTGAAGGTGGGTAGAGCCTGTCCTAGAATAGCGGGCCAAGGTAAGGTAGGGACTACCCCGACCGTAACGATATATGAAACTCCCCTTAACTGTACCAGGATCCAGGTCACAGGATATTCTTTTTGGTCTCTGTGTACACATTGGAGTTTCACAGTATTTATTGTGCTAATCCATTGGGACTGGATAAACTCAGTGCGCACTAAAGTCTGGTTGGAACCAGAGTCCAACAGGGGTTGCACAGGTCGCTTCCCGATAAGGAGCCCCCTGATAAATTGGCCAGGAGTTCCCCTTGAAGGCTGACATTGCGCAGTCAGGCCATATAGCCCGGTCATACGGTCTGTTTCCATGAGGGGGCACTCTCATTGGATATGGCCAAACTTCCCACAGCAAAAACAGCAATGCAAGGTGGTGTCTTGGGGTCCTCTCTTGGAGCCCTTATGGCCTCCTCCGGCTCCTCCTTGATGGAGTCTGCTCCAAGCCTCTGGGAGGGGCTTTGCTCCCATGGTCGGGGGTAGCTTTCCCAGTACCTGTATAACTTCTGATGGGACCTCCCCTGGTCCCTCCTTGGGGTGGCCGTCCAGATTTATTCTGGGGACCATGTTTCCCTTTGATCGAGCCGGTTCCGGAGCCCCCCGAAGTGGGTTTCAAGGTTTCTGTTTCCAGGAAGGTCTTGGTGGCCTCCATGGCCTCATCCACATCCTCAGGCTGCTGGCGTCGGACCCACCTCTGTACACCGTCCGGTAGAATATTGAGGTACTGATCCAGCACCACTTGCTTTATTATTTGGGCCGTTCTCCTCTGTTCGGGTTTCAGCCATCGCCAAGCCAGATCTCGTAGTTTTGTGGCCTCGGCTTTCAGCCTCTGCTCTCGAGTGAAGGTGTACTGTCAGAACTGGGTTTTATAGGCCCCCTCCGAAATCCCATACCGATCCAGGATTGCTGCCTTCAGCTATACCTCTCGTTTTCTACCGACCCAGACCCTGCTATCTCGGTGCTATCCCAATGTTTGGAGGCCGTGGCGGATTGGATGCGGCGGAGCAGACTGAGACTCAACCCAGACAAGACGGAGGTGATGGTGGTGGGGAGGGCGAAGGGGGTGGTGGCCCCCCTAGTTGGGGGGGTTTGCCCCCCTGTAGCTCAGCAGGTCCGGAGTCTGGGGGTCATACTGGA
>QEPC01010235.1:933464-1072806 GCA_003113815.1 Sphenodon punctatus
AGTTTTTAATCCCCCGCCCGTTTATTTATTTATCACTGTCCTTTTTACCCTGTTTTATTGAGATATTTTATATTTATATTTTAAATTGTTCTTAATTGTTTTATGACTGATGTTAGCCGCCCCGAGCTGCGTTGCAGGATGGGGCGGGATAAAAATCTACAAAATAAATAAATAAATAAATAAAATAAATTGGTCATAATTAGTGGCTTCTTGGTCATCCAGCACTTGATAGGCAGCTTGGGCCTCCCCTCGCAGCTACAGGGCCAGCCTCACTGACCAGGTGGCCTTCGGCCATCGTGCTGCGACGGCCACTTGCTCGAATGTTACCAGGTAAGTATCTGGGTCATCAGATGCAGCCATTTTCATCAGCTGCACGCCCGGGAGCTCTGATTCTGGCTTTCCGGTGGCCCCTTGTAGGTGGGTGGTCAATGTTTTCATCAGCTGTTCCTGGTGGCTCTGAGCTTGCTGTTGCTGAGCCATGAGCTGGACTTGGGTTTGTTGCTGTTGCTGAATGAAACTCACCATGGTATTCTGCTGTTTCACAATCAGCTCCAGCAAATTCTGGATGGACAACACTGGTTCTGCCTCGGCTCTCCCCTCCATGGTGTGGTGGTGTCCGGGTGCTCCTGGACCTGGAATTCCAGGTATCATCCTTCTTGGGGTATCTGCTTTCTACTTGTACTACTAGTAGGATCCAGTAGGTGGTGCTGGGACCACAGTCTGGGTAGCGTCTTTGTCTGTGTATCTGCTATACACCTGTAATACCAGCAGGATTCAGCGGATGGCACTGTGCCCGCATTCTCCACCACGATGTAGCTGGTGTGTGTGTGTGTGTGTGTGTGTCTCCCAGAGCCCGCAGGGCGTGGGAGAACTCACAGGGGAATTAGCAGCCCCCCGGTTACGACCTTCGCCCCTCTTGCTCGGGGCTACGCTACGTGGGTACCCAGTGGGGTCCCCACCCTTGACCTCCAACCTCCCCTTATAGACAAGGCCTGCCCCGCCAAGTAGCGTGTCTGCCAGGCATCTTGCCCTGCGGGGCCCCTGGCTCAGTCCCTTCTATATGACCTGTTCTTGGTCTGGATCCTCTGAGGAAGGTCGGGCCCAATTCGGGTCCCTGGGGTCCGGGCTGCGAGTCCGGTCTGGAGAGGAAGGGAGCTCCGACAGTGAGCTCCTTCCCCTAGCTTCCCCCTGCTCTAACCGAGCTTCAGACCTTTATAGGCCCCGAGCATGCTCAGTGCCATTTGGCCCTACTAGCATGCTCTTACCCTTACATCCTGGTTATCCAGACCTTGTGGATAGGGAGCTACCCTGTCCAGGCCTTGTGGATAGGGAGCTTCCTGAATGGGAAAGCCACCCTATTACGGGGCACATGCCTGTAGGGGGAGGATGTGATGGGGAATTGGTGAAAAAAGGGGCAAGCAGAAGGGATCATACGACACAGAAGCATTCTGGTGGCACATGACCAGATCTTGCTGGGTCTGCTCGTCCCCCCATAATCTGATAAAGGCAAGCGTCTCTGGGTGACCCCAGGTGTCTCCCCATGTACGAGGGCGGTCGGGTGCATCCCAGGTTGTGGCTGGTGGGCTGTCCTGGCCAGTTATAGCTCTATTTCCCTATTGGGGACGAGGGCATAGTTTTGCATTAACCACTTCAACATCGATCGAGCCATACCCTCCCACACCCCTTTACCATACAGCCATCCCTTGTATTTAGCATCTAAGTGTGCCTCACCCAAGCAGCCATGGGTTGCTGCCACCAAACTGGGTCTGTCAGCTGTGCTTGGGGCTCCTCTCGCTCCACCTCATCCATCATTGTGAAGCCATAATTGTCTAGGCAGCCCTTTAAAACTCCCGGACGACAGCCTGACGCTGCTCCGTTGCCTGGAAATGACGTTCGGCATGTCCTACCCACTTCTGGGTGGAGTCATCTATTTAATTTAACTTAACTTATTTATTTATATTTCTTAGCCACCCCCTCATGCCCATGGCATCCCGGGGTGGCTTACAGCATAGAAATAACAACAATTTAAAACAACAATAAAACACAGAAAATTCAAACATCTAAAAACCAACCTAATCCCCCCCCAACCTATTAACTCAATCCCCCCTCCCCTCCTCCGAAGGCTTGGGAGAACAGCTAAGTTTTGCAGGCCCAGCAGAAGGCCAACAGATTTGGGGCCAGATGGGCTTCCTCCAAGACCGAGTTCCATAATTGCGGCCCGGCTACTGAGAACGCCCTCTCCATCATGGCCCCCCACTTTACACAGGGGACCTCCAAAAAGGTGCCCCCGGCAGACCGAATGGGTCACTCTGGGGCACGGAAGGTGAGGCGGTCTCTGAGATATGAAGGGCCAAGACCGTGTAGGGCTATATAGGCCAAGAGCAGCACCTTGAATCTGGCTCAGTAAGCTCGGTCTAGCCTTACCCTCCCATACCCCTTTACCATACAGCCATCCCTCGTATTTAGCATCTTTAGCTCAGTCTAGCCACACCTTGGGGCACAGAGAACTGACGTGACACCGCACCTGGCCACTCTTTCCCACATCAGTGGTAGCGGCAACCACGGAAATTGGAGGAGCTTTTGGCACGGTATCAGGATATAGTAGAGGAGATGAAGTCCTTTATTAAGCCACAGAAAGTAGATAGGTCATGTAGGGTTAGAGTCCAGTCACATCCCTGGTATGATGTGGAATGTCAATAGATGCTGAAGTTATTAAGGCTTAGGTATCACCAATTCAGGAAAGGGTACTCTAATTCGGAGTTATTGTTATTTACCCAAATGAGGGCTAAGTACAAGGCTCTGATATTGGGGAAAAAGAAGGAGTACTATCTCCAGAAATGGGAAGAGGTTGAAAGTGCATCTAAAAGAAATGACTCTGGCCACTTTTGGAAGTTAATAAGGGGTTGTGGTAAAAAAAGGAAGGAAAGTAGCAATAAAGTATCTGCAGTAAGGTGGGAAGCGCACTTTTCTGATATGTATATGTTGGACCCAGCCCCTACTACTTCGCTTATAGTTCTCAATGATCTACCAAGCTGGGTGCCTGTGTTACCTGAGGAGGTCGCTGAGATAATTGAGGGTTTAAAGTCAGGGAAGGCACCGGGACTAGATGGTCTCCCCGCTGAACTCTTTAAAACAGATGTGGCCTTGGTGGGCCTCAGTGTTTGCTCAACCTTTTACTGGGATAAATCTTACGGGGGAGCTTCGGATACCTGGGAGCAGGCGGAGGTAGTCCCTATATATAAAAAGGGCTCACCAGAAGAACCAGGAAATTTTAGGCCAATTAGCCTTTTAAGCGTTGGCGCTAAAATTTATGCCAGATATCTGCTGAATAAACTAGAAAAGTGGTTGCAGGAGGAGGAATTTTTAAGAGAGGAACAGAATGGATTCAGGTCAGGTCATTCTACAGTAGACCACTGTTTGGTCCTGAGCCATTTGGTTAGTAAGTACTACCGCACGACAGGCCTTTATGCAGCATTCGTAGATTTAAGAGCTGCGTTTGACCTGGTGTCCAGAGAAGTCGTCTTTGGGAAAAACTGTCTGAGACATCTATAGACAGGAGGCTTTGGGGCCTTATACAGAGACTATATACTAACACCTCATTGCGGGTCTGATTAGATCAAAGGGGTTCATTATCTACGGTCATCTTGACTAGACACGGAGTCAAACAGGGATGTGTGCTTGCCCCCACGCTTTTTAATATCTACTTTAATGACCTGATAGCTGCAGTCTCCTCCCCGGATAATCACACACCTAGAATTGGATCTACTGAGGTGGCTATACTGTTATATGCGGATGTCGCTGTCCTGCTTTCAAGGACACGGGTAGGTCTCTTGAGGCAGTTATGGGCGTTGGATGATTTCTATGTTAGAAATTTTTTGGAGATTAATTATAACAAAACCAAAATAATGATCTCATGAATGTTAGACCCCTTGTCTCTCCCTCTGTTCCCCTTTCTAAGTCTCTCCCCCAGCTCCTGTCTCTCAGATTGTAAGCCCTAGGGGCAGGGACCGTGTCTATTTTATTACTTTGTAAAGTGCCAGGTACACTGCTGGCGCTATATAAATGTTTGTTAATAATAATAATAATAATAATCTTCTCCCTTAGGCAGAAGTCCTATAGATGGTACCTAGGTAAATTTGAGTTAGAGCAGGTTACCGTTTATAAGTATTTAGGCCTGATTTTTCAGGCTAATGGTACCTGGGGAGCTCATTCAAGTGCAGTCTGCAGACAGGCAAATAAGCTAGGGACAGTGATTGGCTGGTATTTTAGGGCCAATGGGGGCTCTCTTGTGGTTCCAGCTATTAGGGTGTACAGGGCCAAGTGTCTTTCTCAAGTCCTGTATGGGGCCCAATTGTGGGCATTGGGGAAATGCACTTTTCTAGAGTCTGTCCAGACTAAATTTTTAAGATCTATTCTTGCTCTCTCTAACCATGCACCTAGTTGTGCAGTTCGTCTTGAGTGTGAGGTTGTCACTCTGGAAACCCAAGTATAGCTAATGGCGATAGGTCACTGGCTTAAACTGTACTTTGGGCTAGCTGCGCCGTTGGCAGTTCATACTCTTGAGGATGGTGCTTATAATCTCTGGGCAACGCAGGTCCAAAGGAAATTGACCAGTGTTGGGCTTTCCAAGGATAGTCTTTTTTTATTATTATTATCTTTCTTAGTTTTTTACATATAATTCAACCTATAACCATAAACAATTACTAAAACCTACATGGACCTATTGGGACAGAACAAGTCCCTTATAGCTACGGTCCGTTAGTATTAAAACATGTGTTAATCTTGTTCCATCAAATTTCTGTTAAACATATTGTCATCTGGGATTCATTGGGTTTTACATGCTTTTGAATTATATTCCATATATTGTTCCATACGGCGTAAAAACTTTCCATCTCTTTGCGCAACTCCGCTTGTATATGTTCCATTGTAATGCTATACCACAATCTCTGCATCCACTTGTTAACCAAGGGCTTTTTCTTAGACTTCCAGTTACACACTATTGTATGAATAGCAGCAAGCCTCAACCGTTGACATGCTGTTCGTCTTTCTTTGATCATTTATGTCTCCGGAAAAATTCCCAACAACGCAACACTAGGTTGGAGTGGAATTTCCTGCATTGCAACTTCATTTATATATATATCCATATTTCGTTCCTGAAGTCTTTTATATATGGGCATTTCCACCAGCAGTGCATCCAATCACCTGTTTCTTGACAGCCCTGCCAACACGTCTGAGGGTATGCTCGGTTCATGGTATGTAATCTTTGTGGGATGTAATACATCCTATAAGTGGTTTTGATTTGTGGTTCCTTTACTGTTAGGGATCTAGAGATAGTAAACATGGAGTTCCACATTGATTCAATTTTTAAAAATCTATTTCCATCTGCAGGTCTTCCTCCCAGCTCTCCATGTACCCTGCATCAGGTAAGTTGTAAAGTCCATGAAGTACTTTATAGAGTCTTGAAAGAATATGTAACTGTGAAGAGTCACCATAAAGGACTTTCTCCAAGTCTTTGGGTTTTCTTATGTAACACTGTCTATCCATCTTGTTGTTGAACTTACTTTTTAACTTTGCATATAGGGGAAATTCAGGATTCCTTCCAGTTTTTTGCTTAATTGTATCCCTAGTTAACATTTCTTCCCCCACAAACATATGGGAGGCACATCTTAATCCTTTTTTCCCCCAAAGTGTTTTAACTGCTTCTGAGACCCCAGCAGGACGTGACCAACGGCCAAAAATAGGTGTGAAAGGGTTTTTTTCCTTTAAGATCTCTGCCTTTCTAATACAACGTTCCCAAATCTGTAACGCCATACCAATAAAAGGGTGTTCTATCCCTTTTTCTATAGTAATTTATATTCAT
Source organism: Sphenodon punctatus (assembly GCA_003113815.1). Lineage (NCBI taxonomy): Eukaryota > Metazoa > Chordata > Lepidosauria > Sphenodontia > Sphenodontidae > Sphenodon > Sphenodon punctatus. The sequence continues at coordinate 939,325 of QEPC01010235.1, forward strand.
CTGTTAGTTGGTTCTTAAGTATAGAGGATAGACCTCCTTATACAAGGCTTTTCCCCCTTCCATATTATTTTGGAGATGGATTTATTCACTGTATCAAAATATTCTTTTGGGGTATTTATTGGCAATGCAAATGAGGAATAGAGCAACTTTGGTAATACTACCATCTTGGTCAGATTTATTCATCCCACCCAAGAGATCTGCTGTTTTTTCCAATTATTCGCTTTATTTTTAATTTCCTCTAATAGCGACACAAAGTTATCCTTGTATAATTCCTTCAGATTTTTAGTAATATTAATTCCCAAATATCTCAAACACTTTTCCTGTACTTTAAAGGGAGTCACACTACTTAAGTCAGCAGTCAATTTTTCCCCCATTAAATAATAACATTTGTGATTTTCTATATTTACTTTGTAACCTGCTACCCTACTAAACTGGTCAATAATATTTATCAGCTGTGGAATTGAGTGTGGCAGATCTTCCAAAAACACCATCATGTCGTCTGCATACATAGCAAGTTTATATTCCTTCTTGCTAGTTCTAATTCACCAAATTTGTTGTACACTTCTAATCATGATAGCTAATGGTCCAATAGCAATGTTAAATAATAGTGGGGACATAGGATAGCCCTGGCTGGTACCCCTTGTTAGGCTAATCTCTGTGGTTGTATTTCCATCAATTCTTATTTTGGCTACTGGATATATACCAATTTGACCCAATCCAGAAAACGACCCCTAATACCCATTTTCCATTGTTTTGAAAAGGTATAGATGCTCCACCATGTCAAAGGACTTCTCAGCATTCAAGGACACTATTGCCGCAGGTAAGTTATTGCTTTTAATATGATGTATAATATCTACTACCTTCCGTACATTATCAGTTCCCACTCTGCCTGGCATGAATCCTGTTTGATCTGCTGCAATGATATCAGTTATCACTCGTACTAGTCTATTTGCGAGAACTTTTGTAAAGATCTTTGCATCTGTGTTAAGTAATGATATTGGATGGTATCCACCACATGTCTCCAAATTTTTTCCAGCTTTTGGACATAGCGTTATATGTGCCTCATAAAATGACTTAGGCATTTCTTGCTGCTGTAAAAATGAATTGAACATTTGAGTCAACATTGGGGCAATTTGCTCAGAGAATACTTTATAAAACTCCGCTGGGTAACCATCCGGTCTCACAGTCTTGTTGGCGAGAAGGTTTTTAATTATCTTTTGCACCTCCTCAATCTTAATTGGTTGATTCAGAAAATCTTTTTGCCTCTCATTTATTTGAGGTACCTGAATTGTGTTAAGAAACTTATTTATACTGTCTTCTGTGGGTTCTCTACTTTTATACAGATGTTCATAAAAACGGAGAAAGCATTTTTCCTTCTCCTTCCCTGTTAAGATATCTGAACTAGGAGTTTCTCGTCAAATCAAATCTTTATTTGGCACGGGCTTCCGCCATGGCCATAAACATGACATAAACATAACGTAGACATAAGACATACAGAAGACAATTCAACAAATACAACAAAACATTTTGCCTTATAAGGTATAAGATAAAACAGTCATCACATATAGGATCTGGTAGCATTGCAGGCTTCCAATACTTAATTAAAGAATACAGTAAGTTAGTTGGCATAGCAAGCTGGATAAATGTTAACAGCAACCTGTGGCCCAGTCAACAATGGCCTAACCATAAGACCATGCTGAATTCCAGAGGTCTTTACCGATATACCCCTTAAGATGGCAATCAGAGTGCATTGGTATCCTTCTCCCTCACCTCCATTTTCATGCAAATGCTATAACTCTTCTTTGAGGCCAAAAGGGTATAAGATGCCAAAGCCTCAATCGTCTCCTTCTGAAATGAGGAGAGAAGGAAAAGGTAACACCCCTTGTTATCCAAGGAAATCCCTTCCGGCAGCAAGGGGACGAGCCATACTGATCACAAGGCAGTATAGTATGGGCATCTTAAAAGAAAATGCTCGGTAGACTCGACTTCCCCTATATAGCACAAGCATAATCTAGAGTTGTATGGGATACACTTATATCTACCCTGAATAACTTCTGTCTCAACCAACTGGAATCTAGGAGGGTATATGCTCTACATAATTTGCGATTTGGCAAGATGTCAAAATATAGTTCCCGAGATGTCAGGGATGAGGTAAGGAAGGGTATACGGAGGGGGATAGGGGACAGGTAGGTTAGGGTTTTCACAACGCGTGGCGTGCGGCACGGGTAACCCGCGTCCCACCTCCTCGGCACGCAGGAGCGTTGGAGGATGCCCGTCAGGATAGTGTGTGGGCCGTTCCCTGGGCTTGCGCACCTGGAACTTAGGCCCCTATCATCATAGGGCGCCGAGGAGTGAGAACTGGGGAACCCTGCCCACCGTTCAACCACGTATCTCTTCACTTGCTCACACCAGGGGGAAGGGTGGTGTGTGGGTACCGTGAGGAAGGGGGGAATCAGGCCCAAGGAACAAGGGGGACGGGGCCGACACTCTCTCGTTCTGTGGGGAGGAGGTTCCCCCCCCAGGGGGGAAGGGAAAGGGCTCAAAGCACTCCGCTCACGCACACTCCCACGCACTCACGCACTCACCCACTCACTCCACAAAGACACAAGGGAACACTCACCACTGCCACAGCCACTCAGGATTCCTCGCAGGCACACAGGGAAGGGAACAGCAAGACAGGTAGGGTTCAGGTACAGAGACAGGAAGCACTTCAGCAGCGTGCACACCAGGGGCCAGTTTCAGATCACCGGCACCGCCCAACACGCGGCGCCGGCTTTTGTAGGGCAGGCCCCGCCCTGCCTGCGTGCTTCGAGGCGCTGTGAGCGCCGTACTGGGCCAGGCCCCGCCCCCTGTGCCGGCGGCGGCGGCGGCGGGCCTGGCGCTATTGCCGGAAGTGGTTGCCTGAGCGGGGAATCCCCTTCAACCTCGCTCAAGCGGGCCCCGCCTCCGGGCTCTTTGGTGTGTATGCGTGCTTCTCGGGGTGGGGAAGGTGGCCCTGCGGGCCGGCCGCCCTGGCGGCAATTGCGCCGGAGGCGCCTAATGCTTACACGAGAAAAAGCAAATTTGAACTGAGCCAAACATGGCGCTACCCTCCAAGACTTTATAGCCATCATATCCTCTTGTTTTGCTATATCCTGGATCCTGCCGTAAATTTCGAATGCAATACTCGAGACTGGCTTTCCATTGAAATATTCGAATGAAAAACCTAGGTCCCTGAGTAGGCACCCTAAATATTGGATCCAGGGAAAACCTCTCAAACCCAGATATTGAAGTTCTTCACAAAGGCATCATACCGAGTGAGCAATCGTAGCCAGTACCTTATGAAGGTCTTTTTTGCTTGGGCTGAAATTGAGAGGACACCTGTCTCTGCCCTAAGTATGGCCCCAGGGACACTAGGCCCTACCTGTAGTAATTTCCTCAGAAATGTATTCTGAACCCTTTCCAGGGCAGACACATCAGGAACTGGTACCAACTCCATCCCAAATAATAACATAGGAGGAATCTTGGCCATGTAGACTTTTAAGAATGCTGAAACCGGCACTGCGCATGAGATGTTACTAGCCTTCACAAGGGCTCGCGTGGCCTTTATGGCTACGTTGGCCCTGGCCTGGAGGTGTGAGTTCCATGTGCCTCTAGCGTGAAAAGTCACCCTCAGGTAGTTAAAGGTATTCACCAGGGCAACCCTACCTGGGCTCAAATTCCAGCTTGTAGGTAAATTTCTCCTTCCCAACACCAATATCTTGGTCTTGAGACAATTTAACTCAAGGCCATTCCTCCTAAAATATTGGTGTAACTCCCCAAGTGCTCTTTTAATGCCCACCTCCATTTGGGACAGCAAAACAATGTCATCTGCAAACTGCAGAAGACCCAAATGTGTATTCCTGACCCTCGGGGAATGCATTTGAGATGATTTAATATAATTGGGAAGATCGGAAAGGAACAAGTTGAAGAGCAAGGGTGCCAATACGCACCCCTGCCTAACTCCTCTTCTTATTGGAATGCTGTTAGTGAGACCTTGGCCTTCACTAACTTTGACCCGAGCTTGGTTATTCGTATGTAGCCAAATTATGGCTGACAACAATTCTTGTTCTATCCCCAAGTGGTTCAATTTTGCCCACAACCTAACTCTCGGGACTGAGTCAAAGTCCTTTGATAGATCTGCAAAGGCTAGATAAATTTTGCCTTTCTTAAGCTTGTAATACTTATAAACAAGATGACGAAGAATGTAACAGCAGTCCAGTGTGGATTGGCCTTTGCGAAAACCAAATTGCTCTTGGGGGATGATAGCCCTCTCTTCTGCCCATTTTCCAAGGTGTGCCAATAATATCTTGGCATATAGCTTTCCTGTCACAGATAATAGGCTGATAGGCCTGTAACAGGCTGGATCTTGAAACCTCCCTTTTTAAAAAATAGGGACGATGGTACTATGATTCCAAGATTGGGGGACTTCACCACCCTTGGCCACTGCATAAAACAAGTTGGCCAGGACTTGCGCCCACCATCTCGGGTCTGCCTGTAGCACTTCCGCTGTAAGGTAGTCGGGACCTGGAGCCTTATTAGATTTTAGTCTCATAATCAAATCAATTAGAACAGGTACTGAAAAATCCTCTGGGTGCCACCTTATATAGGAAACTGGCATCTCTGCCTTGGGAAGATCCTCAATTCCCACCTGCTGCTCGGCATATAAATCTCCAAAAAAGGTCTCCCACTCATAATTCTGAGGGACCCAATTTCCAACTCTCCCCCTAGGCTTTAGGATCCTATTAAGGGAAGACCAAAATCCTCCCAGATTTCCTACGGACATGTCAGCAGCCATTTTAGCCCAATACTGACTATAGTACATTAGCCTTGTTGTCCTGAGTAGTTTGGAATATGAGGCCCTTGCTTTCACAAACTCCCCACGTGTCTCAGATGAAGGATTACTAGCCCATTCCTTTTTAAGATATACCAACCGGTTCTTAGCTCTTTTACATCCAGAGTTGAACCATTGATTATAAGGGCTATAGCCACTCTTCCTCCTGTTTGGGCAAGATAGCAATACATTCTGTAGACACATGAGGATTTCCTCATACGTAGATACAAGAGTCCTAGCATCCTGAGAGCCGATCATTATTGCCCTTAACCGGGCAAGATTATCAGTATTACTAATGCAGTGCAGTTCTTGCATAAATACTATTGGAGATAACCTCCTTGACCTAGGTGGAAACACAGTATCCCAATCACTTCTCTTTGCCTTAATGCCCTCTCCCGCTATTATCCGGGTAGCTACGGCTACATGGTCACTCTCTGGTCTCATGTGGAGCTGCACTGTATCAAACCTACCCTGTGCACTTTGGCCCACAAGGACCAAATCGATCTTACTCTTCCCCTGGGAACCAAAGAAAGTAAAACCCCCCTGTGGATCCCTAAGGGAATCTTGATTAAGGACTATTAGACCCAGCCTCTGGATTAATCCCACCAAAAGGGAGATAGATTGGCACTCTTTGCCTACAGAGTTACTTGCTGGCATGCAGACGCTGCTACCCAGCCTCTCCGTCTCTATACTAAACACCTCCTCCAGATGGATATTCCAATCCCCTACTAGGACTATAGAAGCAAAGGGATAATGACCTTCAGCAGAAATGATATCTTCTTCCAAGGCCTGCCACACTTCAGGCTTATAGTAACGAGATGTAATTGGGGGAAAATAAACATTGATTATAAGATACTGACTGGGGATTAAATTCCCCCATTCTAAAATTCCTATTTGATATTCCGGCCTGGATGTGGCAAAGGGTATAAATTTCCCTTCACCTGTATCCTTAATCAAAAAGGCTAGCCCTAAAGAGATTCATCCTTTATTCCCCTCTTTGACACCTCCATGCAGTATAACATCAAAACCCTTGAGAGTCATGGTGTATGGCTGTTTCAACCAAGTCTCTTGGAGGCACACCAAGTCGTATCCCAAAAGGAATTCCTGGCAACCTGGGTCCTGGATAAGCGCCTTCATCCCTGCTATATTCCACGATATGAGCTTAAAATATACCCCTTGCTTGGATCCTATATTGTCATGTGGGGCTAGCTTAAATCCGCCGCCCTCTCTCTCCAAGCCAAATACAGGCCAGGGATGGGGCTCCCCAACCAACTCTCCATGTCATAATTGCAGTGGAGCTTGTTCAATTGATAAAGTATCCACGTTCAATATGGCAACATTACTGCTAACCCCTTGTGCACCCTCTCCTAACCCAGTATCTAGGAGAGGGTACCCTCGTGGAACATCCTTTTGATTACTACTTTCTTTGGCTGGGGATAGAAACCCCTGTTCTTCTGTCCCCAAGGCTTGAATTGCAGTGAAATCTATAGCCTTTCCCATAAAATGGTGGAGCTTTGCCTCAACAAGGAGCTGAGGGGCCTTATAGTCAATTTCGGGGTCCAGTGTATAGTTCCTTATTTTACCCAACCTTGACAAAAAGCTATCTTGCTCAATTATAGATAATCCGAGGAACATCTGATGTAACTGTACAGGATCACTTGGGGCTCCTTCTCCCAAGAGGAATTTTCCCGGCTTCTGAGCAAATATATCAGGGACAGCTTCCCCTGTTTCTACTATCCCTTCCCTAGACAAGTCAACCAACTGTGCTTCCTGTGAGATGCACCCAGAGATTGGGCTTTGTTGACTCTTAAGAACAAGCTGAGTGGGCATTAATAACTCTTCCCCAGGCTGAGCCTCCATAGGCTGGGGCTGTGCTATAGATGTCAGGGTTAAATTCCCTAATTTGCTAAAGCCACCTTGGGCTAGTTGGAACGAATCCAATTGCAACCTATCCCCTGCCTTGCCATCCATATGGGTAACTACAGGGCACCTTAGTTTGGACCTCACGGACACCTGGTTCGGTGATGAAAGAAGAAACCCATCATCTGGGGCTTTACAAGGATCGCCACTTTCATTAATAGGTGCCCATACCCTGTCTATGGAAATCCTCCTTTGAAGGAGGAACTTTCGAGCCTTGAAAATTTCAAAGACCCAACATGGAACAGCAAAGCGGAGTCTCATTCTGAAGTTCTGGGCTTTCTTGGACAAATGAACAATCCCTAATATATCAATGGGGTTCAGTGTCTTCTTCAATAAATTGGACAAATGGAGGGCTACTTGGCCCACAGTGTCCCAAGGATACATTACCCCATTAAAGTCCCATCCCACCTGCAGATAAATTTCATTTGTTTTAACCACCATCTTCTTCCTTAGAGGGATCTAGGGGTAGCTAGAAAAAGTTCTCTGTGGCTCCCTAATACCAGGGATTATGGGGTTAATAACAGTGTGGTCAGGTACAGGGTTATCCCTGCTGGCCATAAATTTACATGTAATCCCGCTTAGCTGTTGCTTAATCATAGCAAGGGAGTTGCCCAAATCATTGAAGCCTGCAAATAACGCCTCTACAGTCTTTGCAATTAGGCCTGTCTGATATAACAGATAGTTCTTGGTTGGAGTGTCACAGCTTACCCGTGACAATCTGTCCCTCTGGGGGGAGGAGGGGATATCCTGATGCAATTTTGGATCACCCAACTCCCCCAGATCTTTCGCAGGGTCTCACAGGTAAGTAAAGTGATTCTGGGACAGCACTGCCCCACTTGCAGAGTCTTGTGTGGAAATCCTAATAATTTTAGCTGGGGCATCCTCTGTAGAGGAAACTGAGGATGATTCACGTCCTCTCTTCTTTTCCATGGTATCCACACACTAACAATGCTAGGTGTGCTCCACGGGAAGAACCTGACCTCCTGGCCGGTGCCTAAGGCTGCGCACACAAGGGCGCGCCCTTGTGTGCGCAGCCCTTAGGTGCGCACGCCCGCGGTGTGTACGCTGAGGGTGCCCCTGTAGTTATAGCCCCGCCGCCTCTCTTCCAGGTCCTCCCGGCCAATCAGGGAGGCTCAATCCAAGGACACACCTGCTCAGCTCTGCTGTTGGAATCAGCTGCTATCCCAGACCCCTCGCTTTGGGCTTGCTCCCTCTGGCAGCTCGCGCTATTAGGCCAACTCACGCTCTACTCTCCACGGCCGTGCCCTCCGAGTTTCTCGTATAAATGGTATCTCTGATTTCTGTCTCTTCTTTTTTATTAATCAGGCCAAGGTTTTGTCTGCCTTGTTTGCCTTATCATAATAAAATGCCTTAACATATCGTAGTTTCTTGATAGTGGTGCCAGTTTCTAAAGGATTTATTTGATTTTTAATAGCAGCTATTTTCCCCCCATTAATTTTTGGCTGTTTCGCTAGCTGTTTAATTTGTAAATATAACTCGCTAATTTGCTTATTTTTTTCCTTCTTTAGGTGTGTTCCTAGTGATATATACTTTCCACGTAGCACCGCTTTAGCGGCCTCCCACAGAACTAGAGGGGACATCCCTGGTGTATCATTAAGTTGCTTATACTCGATAATGTCTTGTTGAATTTGTTCATTTATCCACTTATTATTCAAATAAAATCTTTTTAATACCCAATTTTGGTTTGGTCTTTTATTGTCAATTTTATTCTTTAATTCTACTACTACTGCATTGTGATCCGAAAAGGGAATTATTTGAACATAAGCTTTCTCACAGGCCTGTATCAATGTTTTATTACCAACTATGTGATCTATTTTGGTGGAGACTTTATGGGAGTTGGAATAGAAAGTGAATTCTTGTTTTATTGAGTGATACATTCTCCATATTTCTTTCCACTCATATTTATCAATTAATTGAACTATTTTACTTTGTTGTTTATTTAGTTTTTTATTAGAGGACAAATCTAATCAGGAGAGTGGGGTATTAAAATATCCACAAATGATGGCCTTGCCTTCTATTTCTTGTTCAATATTGGGCAGAGTCTCCGTGAAGAAGCCTGCTGTATTATTATTGGGAGCATAAATTGTGGCAATTGTATATTTTTCATTCTCAATTGTCCCTTTTATCATCAGGAATCACCCTTTTGAATCTCTGTGAATACTGTAGATTTGCATATTTAAAGTTTTCCTAATCCCCACCAACACACCAGCTTTCTTTCTCTCTGCATTAGAGTAATAAATTTTATAATTGGTGTCTGTAAACCTGCAATTATCTTGTTTGATCAAATGGGTCTCTTGGATTGCAAATATTTGTGGACACGTGAGCTTGATAAACTGTCAAACCCTTTTTTGCTTGACCGGGTTGTTTAACCCACAGACATTAAATGACATAATTTTTAAGTTACCCATTTTGACCCTTCATTTTCTCTTGGTATTTGTTCCAGTATATAGTATATGGAATTTTTTTCTAATTTTGTAAACACCGTTTCAGTTCCTTCTTGTCCCAATGCTTCCTTTCCCATTTTAACACACATTTCCATATTTCTAGTTTACCGTAACCTATCTTATTAACTCTAACTAAAATTCAATATATTTAAAATCTCTATCTCCACTGCGCTTTACCGTGTGGTGTTCTGCAGGGTTCGATCTTGTCTCTGCTGCTGTTTAACATCTACATGCAGCCCTTGGGGGGAGGTCGTGAGAAGGTTCGGGGTGCGATGTCACCAGTATGCTGATGATACTCAGCTGTACCTCTCTTTTTCTACTGACCCAGACCCTGCTATCTCGTTGCTTTCCCAATGTTTGGAGGCCGTGGCGGAGTGGATGCGGCTGAGCAGACTGAAGCTTAACCCCGACAAGACGGAGGTGATGTTGGTGGGGAGAGCGAAGGGGGTGGTGGCCCCCCTGGTTGGGGGGGTTCGCCCTCCTGTAGCTCTGCAGGTTCGGAGTCTGGGGGTGATATTGGACGCAGATCTGCGTCTGGAGCGGCAGGTGGAGGCAGTCGCTAAGGCTGCCTTCCGCCAGCTATATCTAGTACGTAGGCTGCGTCCGTTTGTCTCCGGCCCGGACCTGGCCTCCCTCATCCATGCCTTCGTCACCTCGAGGCTCGACTACTGTAACGCGCTCTACGTGGGGCTTCCCTTGTTCTTGGTTCGGAGGCTGCAGCTGGTGCAGAATGCGGCGGCTCGTCTTCTTACGGGGACGGGCCGCCGGGAGCATATTACACCGGTGCTCCGAGCTCTGCACTGGCTGCCAATAGCGTGCCGAGCCAGGTTCAAGGTGTTGGTGATGATCTATAAAGCCCTACACGGTCTCGGCCCCTCATACCTTAGGGACCGCCTCACCCTCCGCGCCCCAGAGCGGCTCCTGCGGTCCGCCGGGGGTGCCTTCCTGGAGGTCCCCCGTGTTAAGCGGGGGGCCACGATGGAGAGGGCATTCTCGGTGGTAGGGCCGCAGCTTTGGAACTCCCTTCTGGAGGAAGCTCGCCTGGCTCCTAGCCTATTAACATTCCGGCGTAGTTGTAAGACCTGGCTGTTCGCCCAGGCCTTTGGGAGGGAGGGGTAGGGGGATGTTTTAGTTCCCCCACCTATTTATACCTATTTATATTTATACTGGTTTTTGTCCTGTTTATATTTTTAATATTATGTGAATTTTAAAATTTTAAAATTTTATTGTATGTTTTAATGTTGGAAGCTGCCCCGAGCTGTGTGGCAGGAGGGGTGGGGTAGAAATCTATAAAATAAATAAATAAATAAAATAAATAAATTACTAAACTCTCAACAACAGTCAAATCTTCAGATGGGAGAGGGTCCCCTTATCAGGAGTGTCACACCTGTGGGCTCTCTGCTGCCTGCAGTGCCCCATATTAATTCTAGACTTATACAGGATAAACTTAAATCATTTCTAACAAAGATGCATGTGACTATAACATCATACCATCCATTAAATTACATTACTTTACGTTTTCCTTTCTGTTTTTAAGCAGGTACTGTTCTAGTTCTGTTTCATCATTAAAATATCTCCTTCTCCCTTTATCAATAAAAGAGAGCTTTGCAGGGTAAATAATTTGAGGTTTCAGTCCCAGCTACCTGAGCTTTTCTATTTGCTTTTTCCACTTTCTCCTTCTCTGCACGGCATCATATGCTAAGTCAGGGAATATTGAGATCTTTTTTTCTTCAAAGAACATTTCTTTCGTGGATCTAGCTGCCCTCAGAGTAGCTTCTTTATCCTGAAACCGGAGAAACCGTGCAATAATTGCTGGTGTGTGTGTGTGGGGTGTGTGTGTGGGGCTGATCCCTCGGTTTAGGTTGAAGGGATCTATGGACCCTTTCTATTTCCACACTGTGTAACTCTTTTCCCCCCAGAAAAATAGTTTCAAAAAGTTTTAATAGTAGCTCTCTCGCTCCTCCGTTTTCTTTTCCTTCCGGAACACCTAGAAATGTCAGGTTATTGCGTCTGGACCTATTCTCTAGGTCCTCAACCTTTTCCTGTAAGTTATGAATTTTTTCTTCCATCCCCGCAGACTGTTGATTTTGCACTATTTCTCGATCTTCCTGATCACTTATTCTTTGTTCTATGGTGGTAATTCTAACACTGATATTCTCCATCTGGCCTCTCAGCTCTGATAGGCTGTTAGTTATGGCTGATATGCCTTCTTTATTTATTGCTAAATCCTCTTTTATAGATTTAAACAAAGTCAGCACCTGTTGCAGTGAATCCAGGTCTCCCACGGCCTCTCGCAGTGTTCCGTTCACCATTTTATGGCCCTGTGCCTCTGCTTTTCTGTCGCTATGCCTGGGGAGACAAAACCGGTCTATCGTGGAGTCAGGTTCCTTTTTTTTGTCTTGATTCATTCCTTGTCACTTGCTATTATTTTTAAAGTCCTTTCCCCCTGTTTTTGGGCTCAAGATCGCTGAATTTAAGCGAAGGCGCTGCAGGAGCTCAGTCGCGCGTGACCTACAGCTTGCGCATGTCCTGTCAACCCCCCCTTTCCAAGGATAGTTTATTTATCTTGGGGTACACTGGAGCATGGAGAGTGGTTCACCAGAGACTTTTTGACATTAATATGCAAACTGAAATGGCTACTATGAGGGAAAAGGAGACAATGATGGAGTTTATGGGACTGTATGAGTATACTATACCCAGTTACCACCACCCTATATTCGATTATATCTGCCTCCCCAGGTTCGTAGGTGCATTGTTATGGCCCAAATGAATGTATTTCCTACCCCAGTTACTGAGGGTCATTTTAGGGGTTTCCCTCTATCTCTATGCTTTTGTGATTGTTCCCTTGGAGTTGTAGACTCCCTAGAGCACCTCCTGCTATATTGTAGTAAAGTACGGAACCTTAGGGGTAGGTGTCTGTCACTGTCTATTAAGGATTGCCCTGTAAGGCCTGTGATTCCATCCATGCTTGTGCTCCTAGAAGGTTGGGATGGAGAGCTTGTTAAGAAGGTGGCTTATTTTCTTTACAATGTGTTACGGACTAGAAGGGAGGATAAAAAGGACTAATGGGGAGGTTGGAGACCCCCTGATCTCGGGGTTTGGTGTGTCTATTTTTAACATTGTATTATTTATTATTATGTATTCTTTTTTATATTTAGTTGGTTGACATTTCTGGTTTACTTTATAGTAATTTGGTATTATATATTTTAAAATTATTTTTATATTTATGTTTGTCTGTCTATGTTATGGCAATGGCTGAACAGTAATAAATTAATTAATTAACCACGGAACTTCTCCTCACCAGATCCCAACCTCTGGAAGCGTGGTATGGACTACCCCAGTTCAGGGTGGAAGCGTGTCCACCTACCCAGGGATGGCCAACACACATGACGTGAGTTTTACCATGGTGCGGGGGGTGGGGGAGGAATGTGTGAGAATATGTGGCAGCGTCACATCTGAAAACACCCTTTGTCTTCCACACCTCTCATTGGCTCCCCTGACCATTTTGCTGACCCATCCCTTGCCATCGTCCTCTCTCACAGAGACAACATTAATGGCACAATCATTCTTAACTTAACTCAGAAATATTGTTTATCTTAAAAAAATAAAATAAAACATAATACCTACATCACCTCAGCACTTCTGTGAGACTATTAAATATGAGAACAAAATAGGAAAGGCATTAAGAGGTTAAGTGATTTACTCCAAGACACACAAGGAATCTGTTCCAGAGCTTGGTTCAGATTCAGCCATTCCCAGCTTCTGTTGTTACCTTTAAACAAAGCATTTCCAATCTTTTTGCCACTGGTCTCATTTTGAGACTTAAATAATAATCCCATGATCTCAGACAGTGACAAAAGACATGCAAATAATATCAAGTATCAATCAGGACTGTGACCCCATCTGCAGATGAGATGACCCCACTTGGGGACTTGCCCCATAGTTTGGGAACCTCTGCTCTAAATCAGCCAGATAATGTCCCTTCTTTAGGCAGTCACTGAGAGTCCATTAACTCTCTTCTTCATTTAAGCTGAATGCTCCCTGATCCAACGTTCATATGGCAATGCCTATTGGAGGATTGGAAAGGCTAAGCCTCCTCAGTCAAATTGCCAAATAAGTGCTATAGTGTTTTATGACATGGGCAATATGAGTCCAGCAACTTAGGCCTGGCAGACTCGCTTCACTGAAGATTACCACTGCACAGGCAGCTTCTCTGCACTGTGCATTGCACAGGCAGCTTCCCTTTCCTCTCCTCACTTCACTGGCTCCCCCTCCCCCAAGGCATCCTTCACAAACTCCTGGTATTTACCTACAAAGCCCTTCACAGCCTGGCTCCCCCTTACCTCTCAGCCCTTATCTGCATGCACTCTCCGCTCCTCCTCTATCCCCTCCCTCGTCTCCCCGGCTCCCCTTACTACCTTAGTCCCTCGCTACCCCCCCCATGCCTGGAACTCCCTCCCTGCTCACATCCGCCTGGCCCCCTCCCTCCGCTCCTTCAAATCCTTCCTCAAAACCCACCTATTCCTCGTCGCCTTTCCCAACGCTTGCTAGAACTTTCCTCTCAACATTTACTGTCTGCCCTCCCCCTGACTCCTCCCTAACTGCAACCAAGCCAAGCACATGCACCTGAGACTTCGCATCCACTGAATGTTATTTATCCCGTGTCTCTTCCTATGTTCCCTCTCCTTGTCCCTCCCCCCTCCAAGTCTTTTAGATTGTAAGCCGTAGGCAGAGACCACGTTCATCTCATTGTTCTGTAAAGCGCCAGGTACACAGCTGGCGCTATACAAGTGCTTATAATAAATAATAATAAAAATAAAAAATAAAATAATAAATAATAAATAAATAAATAAAATAAATAAAATAATAATAATAATAATAATAATATATATGCCACCCCTGCTGTAGATTACTGTGCACTGGCAGGGGCACAGAGAAGCAGCAGCAACAGTGGCAGATCTGCCTAACAAAACAGCTCTGCCACTGCCCTGTCTCTCTGAATATCCCCTCCCCATCTCACCTGTCACTTGCAAGGGCTGAAGGCAAGGATTTTGGAAGATCAGGGACTAGTGGCATGCTACAGCCAAACATGTGGGCCCAAGACAGCCAGATGCTCATGGCTTAAATCATGCAATTATTTCCAGCAGGCAGCACTATCGGCATGTATGTAGCAGCCCCCTCCCCCTGCCTGGGGTGGGGACAGGAGGGAGGAAATAAAAACTTCCTACTGACCATCAACAAGAGAAAGAGAAACGAAGGGGATAGTTAGAGTGTTAACTCAGTGGGGAAAATACTATCAGATCCACACTCACAGGAAAGGGGACAAAACAATGCTCCATGATCTAGCCTAGCCCCCCCACTCCCACTACACTGCCTCTAACATTGGTCAGCATCAAAATCTAGTTTGGACGGAGGAAGGTGAAAGATAGACTTCTAAAGTAGCCCCCCCCCCAAACCTCCCCCCCCCAAAACCTCACGACCAAGCAAGTTATCAAGGGCTGTAATTATTGTGGTTTCCTCCAAGAATTTCCTCTGTCCCTGCAGGGCCAGACAGGCACCCATGATGACCCACCCCTCTAAACAGTCTAACGCACTGTTTTGAATCTGTCTGTAGTGTCTCTAAAAAGACTGAATGTGTCTGAAAAAATGTCTGCCTGCTCCTACCTGTCCCTTGTTTGTTGTTGTTCCCAGGGCCCCAAAAGAATGACAGAAGCCAGTTACCACTACTCACCACACAGTCAGTCCCAGGGGAGGGGAGTTGGGACCTGCAAGCAGCAAACCAAAGGCAAATATATCCTTTTTAGTGGCTGACTGGCAAACAAATCCTCCTTTTAAGTTTTTAGAGTAGACTAGACTCTCCTTTTTAGAGAAAGAGTGTGAGAAAGAGCAGGTGGGCACAGCACACTGGCAGCCTGCCACCCAGTCCCAGCAGCACAAATTCACAACACAATCCTAAAATGGCATCTGAACTGATAGCGTTGTGCACAACAGACAGACTGACAAGAGGAGTCATGAGGCGGAGAGCTAGCATGCACGTTGTTCAGCAGGTGTGAAAAGCCCGCGCGCAGCTCAACCTCCTGTCTCTGGCTCTCTTTTCCTTTGTATGATTCTTTCTGAGTGGCTGGGTTGGACAGGCAGTGGTACTGACTCCACCCACACCCAAGCTGCTGCTGGTCTGGGCGTCTATTACAGCTGCCCAGGTACCATCTAACATTGCTGGGTTTCTGTCCCCATAGGGGCTCTGTTTACACTGCCCCCCACAGGGCTAAACAAAGAACTGTGGCCCTGAATGCTTGCGGTAAAACGTTAGGCTCTGGGGAAGGGTCTGCCCGGGGCCCGTGTGGGAATGCCAGGGGGGTTCTCACATGAGCGGCAGGAACAAACCCCCTGGAGGGAACCCTCCTCCGGAACCCACAGCAGCAGTCCCAACAGAGCTAGCAGGGGGACCAGCGGAGACACAGAAAGCAAGAGGGGAGGGTTTCCAGGATGCAACCGCTCTACTGCCTGCACCGCAAGCAGCAGCGGAGCTGAGCGGTGCAACTGAAAGTGCTCAGCCCCTCCCGGGCGCTTCACGCCTGGCTACCATGGCCACACACCCCTCATTACCACCCCGGTGCTCAGAGCACCTGCGTCAGCATGCTTTGCAAGTCACTGGGGATAAAAGGAGTGCCCTGACTTCCCACGCTTGCTGGTGATCAGTGTCTTATGTCTGTGAGACTGGCCCCTTGGTTATTCATTGTTTTATGAGAACAAGAAGGAGAGTGAGAGAGAGAGTGAGAGAGCATGTAGAGTGATTTATGTGCACAGTAAGTACTTGAAACCCCCCATGATATACTTCACCCTCCAGTTGCCTGGCTCCCCCTCCTGTGTGATTGTCCTATTCACCCGGCCTTGCCCCTTCCTTTGGCAATCTCACACTGTGCCTTCCCTAAACTTCAGTACCCCCAACTCCCTTGGTCCTGGTTCCTGTGTGAGAGGTGTTCACGTGTCATTGTCCTATCTGTATGTATGAACCCCTACGTGGTTTGGGCATTGCATTTCGCCTCCCTATGATGATCTAGGCTAGGGGCATATACTCCACAAGCCATTTAAGATCCTGAGGGATATATTACAGGCAGGTGACAAATGCCACCGGGGCGCACGTCCTTTCCCACCCTAGACTTTCCCCATTCTTCACAGGAGCACAGCGTTATGGGTAGCATACACTGGTAGGAGTATAGTATTATGGGTATTATGTCGAAAACACTGAACCAAACCAATCTTAGTAAGGCTGCAAGAGATGGCACGGAGCTCTCTGGAATGTCATCAGTCAACACCATCATCAAATTTATTGTTTACACAAAGGCATCACAAATTACAAATAAAACACTGAAAAACAAAATTAGTAAAAACACTAGCCCTTTACTATGTTTCCTACCATAACAGTCATTAAGTTAAGAGGAAGACCTCAAAACTCTCTTCCTCAGGCACCTAGCTGCTACACAGAACTTAGCAACCTGTTCAGTAATTACAGGAACAATATCACTGAAGAAAATACTCAAAACTTCCAACTGGCTACTGGAACCCATCTCAGCAATCACAGGTTCCAAAATTTAATATTGGGGAATATTATACAGTGGGCAATCAAAGAACACATGTGTAAGTGTTTCTACCATCTTATGAGTACAACATTTACAAAATCTTTGCTAATGGGGAACTTTATTAATTCTACCTTCTGTTACAGCAGAAGGCAAAAGAGCAAATCGGGCCAAAGTAATGGCAACTTTATTTGGCCAATTCGATAAGCTGGATAAATATACCATGCATCCTGAATGTTGTGGAAATCCTTTATATAAATCAGAAATCTTCTGGGTCTTTACGACTGCATAATGCATTTGAAGCTGCTGATCACTGATCCTTTGTTTGATCAAGGAGAAAGCCTTACCAAATGGGAGGTTAGAGAAGAAATTTAAAGAAAAGCCCAACTTTACCAGCAGAGCCTCCACCACTGTTTCCCATGGGTCATGGGACTCTGGAATGTAAACTCAGAGAGCCGGACCTCAAAGTAAAGTAGTATTGACAATAAATCCATGTTATCTGGATGATACCGTAAGGAGTGGACAAGAACGGAATGAGCTACAGAGGGCAGATGGTACAAAGAGAAAAAACCTAAATGTACTCAGACCAAGAACAGGGGGGTGCGGGAGGTTTCCATGGTAATTAACCATAACAACTAGGTACATGTGATGAAAGGATCCAATTAGGATGGAGACATGTCAGTGTAAGATGGATGAATATGAGAGCGAAAAAGGTATATAAATGGAGCTCTTGGACCGCCCCTGCGCACCAGCCCACCCGATGTAAATTGTGTGATTGCTCTGTGCCCCTCTGCAGAGGTAAAATAAACAAGTCAATATTGCTTACTGAACAGTCTTGTCTCAGCCTTTGAGTTCCTGTCTAGGGTACGGATCACTAGGGAAAAGCAAAAGCAGCACCTAGACACCAAGTGACATTAAGACAACACCACAAGATGACACAAGCTGCAGTCCATACTGCAAAATGAAACAATTGTCCTTCATAGGACTCCTTATCATGAGTGAGTCTAAATGACTCCACCTCTCTCTTCCTGTCCAGCTCCACCTCCAGACTCTCAACTCAGCAACAACACACAGTGAGTAACAGCCGACAATGCAGCATGCACTAGTGTGGCCTGCCCACCTCCAGTCATCACAAACGCATGCGTAGAAGCTCATATGAGCTTGTGCGTCCACCACCCAGAAGTGTGGTGCAAAGCCACTCTGCCACTGCTGGCTGGGCCCCACAGCAGATCTTCAATGGTGCAATGAGAGAGGCAGTCAGAACTGCTTTTTATGATTGAAGCAGAGGTCCTAAGGGTGGGAGGGGCACTGCACATGGTGTCCTAGGGGGCACACCGTGCCTAGTGCAGTCAGTGCAAAGAGCTCCTGACTCTCAGAGAAAGACTGCAGTCTCTGGAGGCTAGAGTGGCTGAGCTGGAGGAGCAGAGGCAGACAGAATTGCTTATCGAGGAGACCTTCAGGGACGTAGTAGAGAGGTCCCACCTCCACTTGTGCAGCTCCTGTGCTGTTTTGGAGGATGAAGATCTTGGAGAAGGAGGGCATCAAGCTGGTAAGGTGAGAAATGAGCCCGTAGCTGGGACCTGTCTTACAGATAATGTCATAGTATCCTCTTGCACTGAGAGGATACTTCTCCAGGGGAGGAGACCCCAACTGACAAGAATAGGATGGCTGTAGTACTGGGTGATGCAATCATTAGGAATATAGATAGCTGGGTTTGTGACAGTTGTGAGGATCACATGGTCAATTGTTTGCCGGGTGTGAAGGTTGCGGACCTCGTACAACGTCTAGACAGATTTTAGTGAGCTCTGGGGAGGAGCCAGTTGTCATGGTCCATGTTGGCACCAATGACATAGGAAGATGTAAGAAGGAGGTTCTGGAGGCTAACTTTAGGCTCCTAGAAAGTAAGGTGAAATCCAGAACCTCCACGAGAGCATTTTCTGAAATGCTTCCTGTTCTATGCACAGGGCTCCAGAGGCAGGCTGCGCTCCAGAGTCTCAATGCATGGATGAGACAATGGTGCAGGGGGGAGGGATTTAGATTTGTTAGGAACTGGGGAACCTTTTGGGGAAGAAGGAGTCTATACCAGAAGGATGGGCTCCATCTTAACCAGAATGGAACCAGACTGCTGGTGCTGAACATGAGAAAGGTGGTAGAGGAGTTTTTACACTAAGATCGGAGGGAAAGCTAACAGTTGCTGTGGAGCACATGGTTCGGATGGAGGCAACCCAAAGGAATGCCATAATTAGTAGTGATACAGTGCAATCTGGTAAAGAGGACAGGAAAGAATCAGAGACGGAACAGGTGAGCATTAGTATAGAACAGACAAACTTAAATACCTCCAAATTAAACAAAATATGCAAAAACAATCCCCAGAACAGGAGTAAAAAACATATGTTTAAGTGTCTATATACAAATGCTAGATTAAGTCTAAAAAGCAAGATGGGAGAATTAGAGTGTATGGCACTAAATGAAGATATAGACATAATTGTAATCTCAGCGACCTGGTGGAGCGGGGTTAACCAATGGGACACTATATAAACAGGGTACAAAACATATCAAAATGACAGAGTAAATAGAGCTGGTGGTGGGGTGGCGCTATGTGTTAGAGACAGCATTGAGTTGAGCAGGCCTAAAATTTTACATGAAATGAAATGTACTCTGGAATCTCTTTGGATAGAAATTCCATGTGTGATGGGGAAGTGTGTAACAGTTGGATTATACTATCATCCCCCTCATCAGGATGGTGAAACTGACAGTGAAATGCTAACAGAGATTAGACAGGCTACTAAAGTTGGAAACACAGTAGTAATGGGTGATTTCAGTTACCCTAATATCGACTGGGTGAATGTCTTTCCAGGGTGTGATGAGGAGGTCAGATTTCTAGATGCTGTAAATGACTGCTTCTTGGAGCAGCTGGTCCTGGAATCTACGATAGGAGCTAATTTGGATTTAGTCTTAAGTGGAGCGCAGGACCTGGTGCAAGGGGTTACAGTGGTAGAGCCGCTTGGTAATAGTGATAATAATATAATCAAATTTGGTGTAACTATAGGAGGGAGATTGACAAAAAACCCTACTGCAGTAACTTTTAACTTTACAAAGGGGAACTATGCACAAATGAGGACACTAGTTAAAGGGAAATTAAAAGGAGCAGTTGTGAGGGTTAAATGCATAGAAGAGGTGTGGAGATTATTTAAAAACATCATCTTGGAAGCACAGATTAAATGTACTCCGCAAATTAAAAAAGGTAGCAAGAGAACTAAACATCTCCCCTCCAAAATGGGAAGGTAAAGTAGGCTATTAGAGTCCAAAAGGCATCATTTAAAAAATGGAAAGCTAGTCCTAATGAAGAGAATAGGAAAGAGCATAAGCATTTCCAAATTAGATGTAAAACATTAATAAGACAGGCCAAGAGAGAATCTGAGGAACGACTCACTAAAGATGAAAAAAATAATAATAAAAAAATTTTCAAGTACATCAGGAGCAAGAATCTTGCCAGAGAGTTGGGTTGGGCCATTAGATGAGCAGGGAGTGAAAGGGACGCTTAGGGAGGATAAGAACATTGCAGAGGTGCTGAATGCATCCTTTGCTTCTGTCTTCACCGCTGAGGATGTTGAAGACAAACCCACGCCGGACCAAGTCTTTGTAGTTGATGAATCGGAAGAACCTTCCAAGTGTGACTCTGGAGGAGATTCTGGAGCAAATTGACAAACTGAATAGTAACAAATCACCAGAACCAGATGGTATTCACTTGGTTCTGAAGGAACTTAATTATGAGGTTGCAGACCTATTATTGGTCATTTGTAACCTATTACTTAAATCTGCCACTGTACCAGAGGATTGGAGGGTAGCAAATGTAACACCAATATTTAAAAAGGGTTCCAGAGGTGATCCTGGAAACTACAGAACGGCGAGCCTGACATTAGTGCTGGGCAAACTGGTGGAAATGGTTGTTAAGAACAAAATCACTGAGCATATTGATAAACATGGGTTAATGGGGAAGAATCAACATAGATTTAGGAAAGGGAAGTCATACCTCACTAACCTATTGGAACTCTTTGAGTGTGTAAATAAACAGGTTGATAAAGGTGAGCTGGTCGATGTAGTGTATCTGGACGTTTAGAATTTGTTCAATAAGGTCTCTCATGAGATACTCTTGATGAAATTAAAGAGTCATGGGAAAGGAGGCAGTGTCCTATCATGGATCGGCAACTGGTTAAAAGATAGGAAGGAAAGAGTAGGACTAAATGGTCAGTTATCACAGTGGAGGGAAGTAACTAGTGGAGTGCTCCAGGGATCTGTACTAGGGCTGGTGTTGTTTAATACATTCATTAATGATCTGGAGAAAGGAGTAAAGAGTGATGTGATCACATTTGAAGATGACACAAAGTTATTCAAGGTAGTTAAGTGGACTGTGAAGAAATGCAGGAGGAACTTGCGAGACTGGGTGACTGGGCATCCAAATGGCAGATGAAATTTAACATGGACTAGTGTAAAGTGATGCACATAAGGAAAAATAACTCAAATGATATGTATACAATGCTGGGTTCTAAATTAGGAGTTACCACTCAGGAAAGGGATGTTGGAGTCACTGTGGACAATACATTGAAATCTTCAGCTGTGTGTGGCAGCGGTCAAAAAAGCAAACAGAACGTTAGGACTCATTCGGAAAGGGATAGAGAATAAAACTGAAAATATCGTAATGCCTCTATATAAATCTATGGTACGACAGCACCTGGAGTACTGTGTGCAGTTCTGGTCGTCCCATCTCAAAAAAGATATAGAAGAACTAGAAGAAGTACAGAGAAGGGCAACAAAAATGATCAAGGGTATGGAATGGCTCCTGTATGAGGAGAGGCTTGATGAGTTAGGGCTCTTCAGCTTGGAGAAGAGACGACTGAGAGGGGATATGATAGAAGTTTATAAAATCATGAGCAGTGTGGAACACGTAAATAGGGAGCAGTTATTTATCCTAAGAGTGCTAGATCAAGGGATACTCCATTAAATTAACTGCTAGCAGATTTAAAACAAATAAGAGAAAGCATTTTTTCACTCAGAGCACAATTAACTTGTGAAACTTACTGCCAGGTAGTGTAGTTAGTTTTTAAAAGGGATTGGATAAATTCTTGGAGGATAGGTCCATTAATCACTGTTAGCCAAGTAGGTTTTGGGAACGTAACCTCTTACTTTTGGGGGTTGGAACAACAGGGAATGGATTGTCCATTCCATTGTGACGTGTTGGGTACTTCTCCCAAGAGAAAGAGACTGGCCACTGTGAGAGACAGGATACTGGGCTTGATGGACCATTGGTCTGACCCAGTATGGCACTACTTATGTGTTTAAGTAGTAAATCACTGGTTGACCATTGAGCCAGGGTGCAGCCCCAATACCCTCAGAACTATGTTACTTAGGGGGAAGGGGTGTTGTGTATTGGCTCAAAGGCTTCCCATATACAGAACAGTGTCATGAGACAAAGAAACCCCTTCCCTTCCTGGTCTTGAGGCCTCCTCCTTCCTACAATCCTCCGTTCTTCCCTGGTAGAGCTGGAAGCAGCAGTTTGTTCACTCTTTCTCTAGGCTTCTTTTGATTTAGTCAAGAACGTGTACTTAAGTTCCCGCATTCTCGTGAATGTCGCATGCCTTGTCTGTTCCCCCTTCCCTGTCTCCCCTCCCCCTGTCTTTAGATTGTAAGCTCTCAGTCAGGGACCGTGTCTATTATTCTCTGTAAAGTGCCAGGTACATCTCTGGCACTATATAAATGCTTATAATAAAATAAAATAATAATAATAATAATAATTGTTAACCATTGTTCCACTACACAACACTCGCCTCTCAAACGTGGGGACGGGGAGAAGCTGGCGCCTTTTGGGGGCAATAGGAGTGCGAAGCAGCATTTTCCCATTTTAATATCTTTGTTGGAAATACCCACTTCACCAGTCTCTTGCCATGTACAGTGAAAGAGGAAGCTTTTGTGCTCCTTTCTCCTGTCATTATCTGGCCAGTGCACGGTTTTATTCGGTTTCCTCTCCGCTCTTACTTATGGTCCCTGAGCTGGGGTTTTGGTCCTTTGCCACGTGTCTCGAGTGACTCAGCCTGGGTTCTTTGGGTGATTCTTTGTTGGTAGCTATGGCAGGTTGCCTGTGGGTTACAAGCTGCTTCTTCCTCCTAGGGAAATTCAGCTTGGTAGGGGTGGGGAGGAGGGGAAAGAGCGATTGCGTCCCTAGCTCGGGAATTAGAGATGTGGAGCCCAAGGAGGGCGGCCGGCTAGCAACAAGGCACGTATTGATTGGGGTATATATGGTTCCTGAAGCACGTTGCTGCCCGAGATAGCAGCAGAAGTTTAGCGTGGTCCACACTAAACTTCTGCTGCTATCTCAGGCAACAACGTGCTTCAGGAACCATATACACCCCAATCAATACGTGCCTTGTTGCTAGCCGCCCGCCTGCGGATGTTGAGCAAGGAGAATCCACCCCTGCCCAGCTCTGCTGCAGTCTGTAGTGCCTGGAGTCCCCCCCTCCGGGAGGAGGGGCTCGGTTTGTAGAGCTGCCTTTGGGGGAGTTCCGTGGGGCCAACTGGCTGGTCAAAATTGTGCGCGCGCCCCTTTCTCTCTGCTCTTCCCCGCCCAGTCTTGTGTGCTTGTGACTGGCGCGCTTTCCGCTTCAGCCGGCAGGGGGCGCTGCTCCCCCGCTCTGGCGCTGCCCGCTCGCCTCTCTCGGCTGTTCCGTCGGAGCCGCCGGAGACAGGTTGGCGCCATTTTGAAGCCGACAGGGGGACCGGGGCGAGCTACGGAAGGGGAGGGGGCTAGAGGCGATTGGCTACGGCGGCAGCGGCTCCTTTCCGAGCCCAGAGTAGCGACGGCAGCGAATCTGCTTGGAAGCAGCGCAGAGAGGCGGTGGCTGCCGCAGCAGCAGCGGGAGGGGAAGGTAAGAGAAGGAACCCCCGGCCCCGCACGCTCCTCCTGCTCCATTTTCTTGTCTCCTAAGCACTCAGGGCTCCGGCGACGGCAGGGGGAAAGACGGGCGCACCCCGGGCCGGGATCTGAGGCTGCGGTTTCCCCCGAGCGAGGGTTGCTCCCCCCCCGCGCGCTCCCTGCAGCTCTCCTCGCGCATTGAACTTGCCGCCTCTTTCTGTGTGCGGGGGTGACCTTGGCTGGCGTGGGCTTCGCCCCACTTTGTGGCTGGTCCCCGTTCCCTCCTCCCCGGGTGGCCTCGGCTCTTGCTCTGTCCCTGGCTGGCGGCTTCGCTCTCTCAGTGGGTTGCTTGGTGGCTCCTTAACGGTGGTGGTGGGGAGCCTTCCTCCCGGGGTTAATGATTGTGAGTCCCTGCGCTGGGTGTCGTCCCCCCCCCCCCTTCCCTCGCAGCTGGCCTAGTCTGCTTTCAGCAGCACCCGGGGCTCCCTCATCTCTTTCACGCTGTTGCTGGTCGGGGTGGGAGAAAGGACACCCATCTCCTCACATTGGAGGCGGCTCAGCCACGGGGAGGTGGTGATCGGAAAGGACCTGGTTTGGGTCAGTTGCTATGTACAGCAGCATCTCGTTTCCTCAGTTAGATTTCTATTTTCTTTTTAAAAATGCTTACTAGGCTTTATTTTATTTTGGGTGGCTGATTGGATTGATAATCAAGAATGAGCAGACGAAGTCCGTTTCATACTTGAGGTTTAAAAAAACGTTTATATTGGACGGAAGTCTCTGGTCCAGGAATCTTTTAAGTCTGTAATTTCATCCCGCTTCAGATAAATCTCTTAACTGTTCTTGGTGGAAAAGAGATAAACAACTATAATAGTGTATAAACCTTGACAAATGATGCTATGGTAGCCCAGTTCCTACAGGGTTAGATTTTACTGTCCATAAGCTGTGATGGAATTCGGATTTATGTGAGTTTTGACTCCTAACTGATTACTTGTAAGAAACTATCCCTTGGTGGTTAATCAGAATACAAGCTATATTGTTGCATACTTTTGTTTAACATTAATTTCAGATTGCACTCCTATTCTGTTGTGATGGTTGTATTTGTTCATTTCAGTGGTGGTTGGACATTTTAATTGTATTCAGTTACCATCACTGGCTGTAACACACACAACAAATAAAACTGAAATTTAAAAAAGTTATGGATATTTATACTTACATTTTATATACATTTCATAAGCAGCAGCATCTAAAATGTTTGGACTTTTGCAATAGCACTGACTACAGTTAATTGAGAAGTTGTTGGATATGAGTGTCAGACCTGTTCTGTGTGCACATATGCATGAGTAGTTCTGTTGAAGTCAGAAGAAGGGCTCACACAAGAGTTTGCTGAGTTCTGATCGTGGACTATACTCTTACTTTAAAAAACAAAACAAAAAAATCCTAAAACTATCTAGAGCCGGCATGGGGGCCACTTTGAAAATGAGTACAAGCTCTGAGGTCTGCATGCAACTTGAGGGTATTTAGGGGGTGTACTTAAAAAAAAAAAAAAAAAAACAAAAAAAGAGGACCCAGATCTGTCCCCCTATTATTTCCACCTTGAACTCTGATTTTCATGGTTGATGGATGGTAGGAACAGGATCCAGGACTTGGAGAGAGACTGCATAAAAACTTGCTGTGGGCTGCATTTGGTCCCTGGACCTGAGGTTCCCGGCCCCTGAGCTAGAGAACTAAATACAGGTGCTCTAACTGCTTATGTCCAAAAGTACAAAATAAGAAAGTAACCAGCGTTCCGCTTCATACTTAGATATTCAGTTTGAATTAATTTATTATCTCTAAGACTTGTTAAGCTAAAGTTAGAAGCTAATCTTTTGCATGCATGTATTCAGTTACACAAATTGTTAGTTCCCAGTTGTAGTTGTCTGTCCAAAAAGAGCCTATGTAAACTACCACGTGTTAATATGAATGCTGCACATGTAGAAAATTAACATTTAAACACAAGTGGAATGGTATTAGTGAGGCTTTTGGAGTAATCATTATTGAATGTTTTGCATTTTTTTAAAAGGCGGCCTTACAGAGGAACAGTGAGGTCATTTATTTTGTGAAATAAGCCCCCCCCCCCCAATAGGTTTAACATTATAAGATAGGAATGTGGGAGGACACTAGGAAGGAGGTTATGGGGCCTGTTCTCACACAAACTAGCAAAAGGGCAGTTTGATCTAATCTGGGCAGAATGGGTCTTGTATGCAAAAACACCTTCCTTTCTCCAGATCTGGAGAAAGTTGATGTCTTCTATTTATTTTTTTAATTTAATTTTATTTATTTATTTAAAACTTATATCCCGCCCCTCCTGCCCAAAGGCAGCTCGGGGTGGCGAACAGCACAATTTTTTTAAACAAAACATTTTAAAATAAATCAACAAATTTTAAAACAAATCATAAAAACTCACCCTCCCTCCCAAACCCTACCCCCCACAATACCCCCCTGTCCCCAAAAGTGTGGCCGAACAGCCAGGTCTTACACAAACGTCGAAACGACAGGAGGGTGGGGGCCAACCGAGCCTCCTCTGGGAGTGAATTCCACATCACGGGGCAGCTACCGAAAAAGATCTCACATCAGTGGCCACCCATCTCACCCGAGGAACCTTCAAAAAGGCCCCCACGGACGATCTTGGGGGCCGCACGGGCACATGGGGAGTGAGGCAATCCCGCAGATAGGTCTAGATTTGATCAAAATGTGCAAGCTGATTTATTTTGGCCCTAGGGTGTGCTGGGATGGATCTTTGGGGGCGGGGGGAAGAGAAGTAATCTTCAAGATGGTTCCCAGTACAAGAGGCCAAGGCAGATCCCATAGACCATGGTTGTAGGACCTTAACGGTTGGTCAGGACTGAACATGATCTATAGCTAAGCTCTCGGGCAGGGACCATGTCTATCTTCTTTTCTGTAAAGTGCCAGTTACATTGCTGGTGCTATATAAATACTTAATAATAATAATAAACCAGGCTTGTGGTAAGACTGAATGGCAAAGACCCATCCATACTGTTGCCACCTTCACAGAATGGAGAAGACAATGATTATGGTCCAGATTGTTTTGTCTCATAGCAAGTCTCGGAGCAAAGTGTCCATGCAGTCACTATCCCCGTTCCCAGAATGGAGACTAAAGGACAGCACGGTTCATTTCATAACCCTGTATTTACTCCTAGCTCCAGGCTTCCTTGCCAGTTCTGCTGGTAGCAAGCAACTGCTTGGTCCTTCTCCCATTTGGGTGGGGTGTGTTGGCCTGGGCTCTAAAGTAACTTTTCCAGATGAATGGTTGCTTTGGGGCAACTTTGCTACAGGAAAACTTCCACTTAATTTCTTTGCCTTTTAGGAATGACTTCTGTAGCCCGGAATTTGGTGAGGAGTTACAGAAGTTTACTATAGTCCGTTTTTCCACAATAGCAGAGAGGGGTAACAAGGCACTTTGACTGATATAGAGCAAACTGCCTGACTGCTAATGTTCATGATGATATGTCCTAGAAGGGAGGATTTGTGTTAAAGCAGAAGTCAGAGTTGGCAAAAGGGCTGTGTATTCTAATCCCAGTTTGTGCTTCCCATTTTATTTTTTTTATCCAGTTTTTGTACTTCCTTCCCAACATCTTTCTTTTGCTTCACATGCTTCTTGGCATTGAAACTAAATGCCATTTTGAAACCTCAGTCTCACAATTCACTTTGGTGAGACTGATTGGGGTTATGTACCCAGAGTATGGTTCTACAGCCTGAAATAAACGCTGTATAAAAAGTTTTAAGAGAATCTTAGGGATTTTGAGTTCAGCTGTAGAACTAGATTATGTGAAAATTCTTGATTCTGTGGCTTATTGATACCTTTTAAGCAATCTGGTCATCTCCTGTGGGATGTGAATATATATGTTTGTCCTAGAGATACTCTCTGGTCCCTGGACAAGACTTCATAACTCTGACAGGTCTTGAAGGGGGTGGTGTATAGACATCACTGAGAAACTACAAAAACGCTCTCTTTATGGCTGGATTTTCTTCCATTCACAAGATATTAAAGTTTTTTTTGGAAAGCTATTTGCACATGTATATATGTAGAAAGTACACTTTATCAGTCCTCTGTCACTGAAATCTTCAATTGAACGTCAGCCACAAAGGGATATTTATATGTTTATGGAAAAGTACACGATTGTAATTAAAATCAAACAGAGATATTTAAAACACAGTAAATACCCATTCAGCAAATGTCAGAATGAAGTTTACAAACAGAGATTGCTAACAGATATTTTTGTATCTTGTATAGAATGGGTATCCTGAAGCTCCAAGAACATTGCAGCTTCATGCACATACTTAAAGCAACCAAGCTAGACTTAGAGCGAATTCACACGTGCAGCAATTATCTGGATTTTTAAAAACTGATTCTCAATAGTTCGCTGTTAACAAGTCCTGTTGCATTCACATGCATGCCATACCGTTTTTAAGTACAGCGAAATAATGCATTCAGACCTTCTTGTAGTGCGTGCTTACCCGGCTGCTCAGTGCGATTCAGTTACAGGAAGTGGCCTGTGGGGAGCCAGAAGGTTGCTACTTTGTAGCAAAGTACAACTTTGCTACAACCTTTGCTACAACTTTGCAACAACCTTTGCTGCAACTTTGCAAACTTTGCAACAACCTTTGCTACAACCTTTGTAGCAAAGGTTGCTACTTTGTAGAATCAGGGAGTAAAGAGGGAGAGCCTGAGGCTGCTGGAAAGAAGCCCCTCGCATTCTCTCCCTGGTTTCTTTCCGGTATCCCGCTGCTGCTACTGCTGCAGCACTACGGTAGAGGCAGAGGCAGATGATTGAAAGTCCCTTGGAGGGAAGAACTTTTTTGGGGAGAAGCATGGAGGGGAAACATGGAGGGGAAGAACTTTTTTGGGGAGAAGCTGGCTGCAGCCTGCACCCAGCGAGGCAACTACAGGGCTCCAGCTGGTCTCACTGCTTCCGGTAGGGGCAGGAGTAAAACAGCGCACTTGGAAGCACGGTTGCATTCACATCAGAAAAGATTACACACTAGTTAAAACCAGTACGATGTTGCTTTCACACTGCTGTTAAGTGCGGATTTATTGAAAACGGACAGCAAAAAGGTAGGTTTGAGTAGCTTTTCAACACGCATTGCTTTAGTGCGATATTGACTCCATTTAATCGAATTTAAGTGTTCAGACAGGCATGAAACATTCGTTTTTTTTTTAAAAATCGCACAAATCAGAATGTCTGAATCCCCCCTTAAATAACTTATATAACAAAAAACCTCCAGGAACAAAGGTGTAAAATAGTATCCTTCACCACCACCTCTCAATCATTTTCAAATTAATGAGAAAATAGTCCCTGAAACTTGCCATAAAACTAATCAGACCTGTGGTATTAAAAGTTGGAGATTATAGAAGAATGACTTGAGTTGAAAGCCCTTTGTGGAAAATGCTCTGCTAGCATTCCTTTCTTTTTAAATTGAGGTTGTGATCCCCTCGTGGGACACTGCACACTAGCAGCGTAGGCGTAAATCCCCTTGAAATGAACGGGACTTGCACATACTGCTAGAGTATGTAGCATCCTGTAGTATCGCAGGTGATTGCTATTGTGTCAGTAGTAAGTGCAGAAGGATGGCAAAACCTAAAGCAAGAAAACTTCTCTTCAAAAGTACTTGTAATCCCATACGATCTAGAATCATAGAGGTGGAAGGAGTCCCAAGGATTATCTAGCCAGTCTCCCTCCCATTACGTAGGATCCACAATACCTACACCATCCATGAGAGTTTTGTTTAACCTATTTTTAAAGATCTCCAGTGATGGGGGCCTACACCGCCTCTCTTGGACAAATTGTTATTCTGCCTAACTGTTTTCGTAGTTAGAAAATTCTTCCTAAATGTCTTCTCCTTGAATTTAAGACCATTACCTCTACTCCTGTCTTCAGTGGCCAGAGAGAACTGAGCACCATTTTTCTTCTAGCAGTCTTTTAAATATTTGAAAACTGTAATCCTGTTCCCCCTTAATCTTATTTTTATAGGCTGAACATTTTTCTAGGCTAAACATTCCCAGTACTTTCAATTTCTTGTCATAGCTTTTCCTCCCATTCTGTTTATCCTACTGTATCATACCTTCTTCAGCTTGTTGCTATCCTTTGTGAAGTGAGCCAGAAACTCCAGACTGTACCAGGACGGAGCAGCGAGAAGCACTCTGGTCTTCCAGGCAATACGTATATACAATCAAAATAATTCCTTTTAAACTGCTGCATCCCACTGTTGACTTCTATTAAGGCTGTCCTCTACTGTAGTCCAGATGGTTTTCAGAAATACTGCTGCCCAGGTAGTCATCTCCCATTTTTTATTTCTATTTTTGATCTTTCCATCTTGTATGTAAAAACTTGTATTTGTCTTTATTTAATTTCATCTTTTTTTAGTACAGCTTTCCCAATTTATCAAGATCACTTTGGATTCTGATCTTATCCTCTAGTGTGTTTGTAATGCCTCTCAGCTTTATCATCAGCAAATTTGATAAGAATATTTTCCACCCCTTCATCCAAATGATCAATGAAAATGTTAAACAGCACTGTCTCCTGGACAGACTGTTGGGGAACCTTACATGTTCCCAATCTTTCATTATCACACTCTGGGCTTGCATCGTTGTATGGGTGTATGTGTGGGTAGGGTGACCATAGACTGTGGAGGTTGTTGGGATCAGGGCCTCCAATAAGCTATGCCACTTCAAACACTTTCTACTACTACCAAGTGCAGATTTATTTACAGTGTGACAGTCTAGACATGCTAAAATCCAACTATACAGTCCAAAACCTCTCACTGAGATGATACATTAAGTAATTCTCTAGGCATCTATCCCATTCTCCCACCAGTCTCTTCTCAGGCAGCACCTCGGCTAGCTGCTGAGCTACTTCTCCAATCCATAGCCAGACACAGACTGACCTTACAGCAGAGTCTCCTGCACTTATATCCCCGGGGGGCATGGCCCGTGGAAGGACAGTCACTCGCAGCTACTCAGGAGGGCTTCACCCTCACCAGGACTTGTCCAGGCCCTAATTCTGCAGCCACTTAGGGCCAACCATCTTAGTGGGATTCAGCCTCCTTGCAGAAGAGGTGGGTGCTCCACAGCAGTGCTGATCAGAGAGAAGGTCTCCCTCACCTTAGAAGCCATGAGCTTAGGTTTGGCAGGGTGGTTGGTAGGAGTCTTGCTACCCTGTTTAATAGCTGTTCGGTGAGAAAGCTTCCTAACTTGCCTTGCAAGGGCTTACAGGATGGATATGGGAAGAAGACCTCCAAAATGTTTCATGGGAAAAGTACAGCAAGACCCTTTCCCTGTAAAAAGTTTACCTTCCTAAAAATTTTACATATACAGCAGTTACAGATCTTAGTTATCTTTGCTGTGCACTAACAAACTGATTTTTTCCTGCTTCTTTATTACTCTTCATATTTGTCATGATAATCATGGAAAATAGAGTAATTTTTAATGGTGTACCAATTTACTATAATCCTCTTGGCATCCTGCAGGATACTGGTGATAATTTTACTGGTTTAAAATCTGAGTAGCTTTCGGAGGCTGTTAGGAGTCCCATTTTCCTAACTGTAGGAAACTTGTAGAAGAGAGTAAAATTTGCTATATATGAATTTGTGCATTTTTTTTTAGAGCATGGTTTGTAAATTCAAAATTTTGGCTGACATAAAGATAATTGTGGTGGCTTTTCTTCTTATCCTAATGATGCTACATAGTTGCTATTGCGCCTGAACGGTATGTGGAAAAAACTCTAGCCATTCAGTCTTTTGCTGTGGATCTCTTCTTCCTTTACTGCTCTGAGAGGGTATGTTTTGTGTGGTAGCTTACACCTTTCCTGGGCAGACTTTCTTTGGCAGGTAGCAACTTTACCCAGGTGGCAACCTTGGACAACCAACTGCCTGGGGAGGTTTGCTGATAAATATGAGGTGCAGGGTTAGGAAGCTCTGTCAGTCCTCTTTCTCGTGTAGTTGCATCCCTTTTCTGTGTATTGTGATGTCATGGCCAGTTATGATCCATGTCTTGGACACCTTGCTGCTACTGCAGTGAGCTTTCAGTTACCTCAAATGGCATTCTGAACCCTTTGAATGATAAGTAGTGAGTGCCAGTGCTAAGTTACTGCACAGTATAGAGTACATAGTAACATTCCCCTCACTGGCAATATTATATCTCCTC
Organism: Sphenodon punctatus; assembly: GCA_003113815.1. NCBI lineage: Eukaryota > Metazoa > Chordata > Lepidosauria > Sphenodontia > Sphenodontidae > Sphenodon > Sphenodon punctatus. Next base: position 971,246 of record QEPC01010235.1, read on the forward strand.
TTCTCCACCCACCTCTCCCAGGCAGCAGGGTGAGCATCTGTGCAAGATCAAGCTATGGTCTTGTCCCTAAGTGGGGCCATGATATCTGCAGCATGGGCTTGCAGTGCTGATTAACATCCATATACTTTGCATAACTTTGTTTTTTGGGCGGGGGGTGGGGTGGGTGGGTTATGGGATTATATTTGTCTCAGAATAGGATCACACAGGTGAAAAGCTTGAGTCCCGTTGCTTTTTTAAAAATGAGATGCTGCTCCACAGGGCCACCCAGGAGCCGCACATCCATCAGAAGGTAGAGCGGGGAGGGATGTGTGCTCCTGTGAGACACGCAGCACTGGCTAACAGAACGTTGCCAAGAGAGCCAGAGAGCTCTGTACAGGAAAAGGCAAAAAGGTCCATGGCAATAAGTTCCAGCATGTGCCTGTATGAACTGGGGTGGCCAGCCATGCCAGCAGACTGATCTGTCACTCATAGGTGCTGTGGGCACATGGCCTTTGCAAGTCACAGCAACTAGCCAGCAGTGTTGGGGAACCTGAGTTCTCCAGCACTCATTCTGGGAACATGTCAATTGCAAAGGGCAGCCTGGTGTGCTTCCTCCGTTCCTATGATATTTGGCAGGGGGAGTGCGTGGTGGCTGCTGGGGTAGCCATGCTGGGAGGTGCCTTTTTAGAATCCCTCCCCATGCACTCCACCTGAGTAGGTGCTCTGTGGCAGTGCCACTCAGTGGCTATGGACCCCCCCCCCCAAGCTTTGCTTGTTTAAAAATACCCACTACTTGAAAGTCTCCCTACTCAGCTCTGCTCTTTGCTCACTAGCAGAAAAAGATAAAGGGCTTAATTTGCAACAGCCTGCCTGTTGGAGCTGATACCACTTTACTAAGCTATGGGAGTAGGTTGTGGCTGAGGCCCCTAGGATCGGAGGTTTGGGGGATGGGCAATATGCAGCCTCAAAGATTTCGAGATGACATTTTGCTGTGAGGGGTGGAGGAAAGAGGAAGCCTTTGGAAGGAAAGAGGAGTTAAGGCTCCTCCCTTTGGCAGGAGCCTTAACTTGCAATTTCAATGCTTTTTAGGGCATGATTGAATTTACAAGAGCCTTAAATACTATTCTAAACTGGTGGGTTTTTTATTACGTATTTTCAACGTTTTTTTTGAGAGGATTTGCAATAAAGAAAAAAAAATGTAATACAGAAAATTCCTCCTGGCACATTAGGAACATGTACAAGTGTAAACTCACAAAGGACTGAAATTACAGGATTATATATCAGTTTTTATAAAATTGATACTTATTGTCACATTTATTGTAAATCTAGTATAGGAAGTTGATAGGAACTGTTACTTTAGCGAATTTTATTGGATTATTTATTATAAATTGGTTATGTTTATAGTATATTACTGTGAATCTGCTATTGTGACCCTAATCGTGTTTGCACACATGTACATATTTTTGGTATGCGATGGTATATAATCCCATGCAATAAAACTGAACCTGAAAATAGGAAGTTAAATTGTCCATATTAGATACAGTAATCATAAACAAGGATATCAAAATTGATACAAAAATATATATTGACATACAGGTTCTATAGACTATCCTAAATGCCCATACCAGAATCAAACACCGTATATAAAATACTGAAGGTGATCATGAAATGGAGAAGAAAACAATGGTCCAACTATTAGCCAATCACACAATGATTGTAACACACACAACATAAATCTGGTCCTGGCATATTCCAGCAGCAGTCAGTCAGTCTGAGTTCCCGAATGATATCCTCGTTTCGTTATTCTTTTTCAAGACAACGCGCCAGTATGATGTCAGAGAGTCTTCACCCTATATTTATTGTTGCTCCAGTATAATGTCAGAGAATTTTCACCCTAAACGTGTCGTCTATGAGAACCGTATACAGAAGTTCAGTGATATCTTTGTGCACATTTTCATATTATCCAATAACAAAATGGGATATACAAATTATTTGTAACTAATTATATTTTAAAATTTATATCTATTTATATTATATAAATATAATAAATTAAATTTAAAATAAATTTTATATCCTACATCATACTAGTGTCCTGTCTTGAAAAAAGGTCAGTGAAACAACGATATCACCTGGAAACTCGTAGACTGACTGACTTCTGTTTGGAATATGCCAGGACCAGATTTATGTTGTGTGTTGAGCCATTGTTTTATTGTCCATTTCATGATCACCTCGAGTATTGTTGTATATGGTGGCTGATTCTTGTATGGGCATTTGATTGTCTATAGGACTTGTACGTCAATATATATTTTTGTATTTTTATATTCTTGTTTATGATGATTGTATGATGGACAATTTACACTTCCTTTATTACATTTATAATGTAAGAATAGGTATGAATTTGATAACTGATATATAGTCCTGTAATTTCAGTCCTTTGTGGGTTCACACTTCCTTACATTGCATTTTTGGGACTGTTCCTCTTGTTTTTAATTTGGCAGTAGGAACGGTGAGCAGCATAACAGTAAAAATTCTGATTTTTCAAAGGCTCACCATGTACTGAAATGTGACTGACCCTGGGGTGTATGAACTGATAGGACAGCAGTGCTCTGCTTGATTTGTGCTGGTGGTTGGAATGCTTGGTTTGGTCCCAACACTGGGCCAAACATAAAAATGCAGACTGTGCAGGAGCAAACGCAAACCAGGCAACCTAAGCCACATGGCAGGGCAAAGCTACCATACCTGGATAATCGCTAACCAGCTGCTGTGCCTCCCAGAGCCTCCCTGACCCTACTGCACCACATTGCCTCATGCCGCTCCCTCCAGAGCCTCACTACCCATCTCCACCCCCCCGAACCTTCCTGGACCCACTGCCTCCCATATCTTCCCACTCCTGCTGGCCCCTCGCACCCCAGAACCTCCCCATCCCCACTACCCCAAGAACCTTCCTGCCCCCAGCCCTCCCCACCCTTCACTGTCTCATGGCCCACTGCTGCTCTGCCCCCCAGAGCCTTCCTGATTATTGGAGCCATTTCATTTTACAGTTTAATTTCAATTGTCATAATTTTTTTTTATTAATGAATGAGAAAAAAAAAAGTATAGATTAGTCTGATATTTAATAAAGTTGCCTTAACATACAATTTACTATCATGTTAATGTTTGAGTATAATTTGTAATGCCACCTTAACGAGCTTCTTAAACTGAAGGTTTTCTTGTCGAGGTAATTTGCCCTTCTGTTGAAACGTAATAGTTTTGTTAATGTATAAGCTGGCCCCTCACACAAGAACACTGCAGATGCACACAGGCGCTCACCCATCCCCCACATGGAGCAACCTGTTTTTTCATAGGTTTCTCTGTGCATGGGTGATGGGTGGAAGTGCATGTTGCACAGGAGCGCACAAGCAACTGCTTTTATACGAGATGCATCCACCCAAGCCACTGCGTGGGTGCGTCTCGTGTAAAGGTGTCACACTCATTCCCACACATGCTTTCACCTCTCACACAATCATTCAGACACAGTACATACATGCTCTCACACATTCATTCAAATTGATCACACACACACTTACCCATACACATGCTCTTACCTCACACACTCATTCAAATTGATCAGTCGCGCGCACTAGACCAGGGGTGTAGCTATGTTGCAGTGGGCCCCCCTGGGGTCGTTGCTATCAAACACACGACACCCAAAATGCAGCCAGCCTATTAAACGCATCATGCCATGAAAAAATATATATATACACACACATACATACAGTTCAGTTGTGCCTCCATAATCAATTCATGCTGCCTCCACCCCATAACTGGATCGGCCCCTGAAGTTGGCCGGGGGCGCCCTCCTCAAGGTCCCCTGGGTTTCTCGGGTGTCGATCTTGCGGAGAGCGTTCTTTGTGGTCTTGCCACGGTTGTGGAACTCCCTCCCGTTGGAGGTCTGCCTGATTACCGACCTCCCCTCTTTCCGTAGACAGTGTAAAACCTGGCTGTTCTGCTGTGCTTTTCCTGAGGGAGAGAGGGTGGGTGGGTTTGGTTAGGGTGCGGGGTATGTTTTTATATTGTGTGTTAATAGTGTTTTAAATTACTGCTGCTTTGAATTGTTTTAGTATGTTGTTAGCTGCCCCGAGATGCTTCTAGCAGGAGAGGGTGGCATATATGTTTTATTATTATAATAATTAATTATAAATAACCAGTTCATTTGCGCTCCCACCACCCATATAATCAATTTACGCTACCCCCCACCCATAACTATTTCATTTGTGCTTCCGGGGCAGTGTGAATTGATTATATAGGGGAGCAAATAAACTGGTTATGTGATGGGGGTTTAAAGACAGTATTTCTGTTAGCAATAACTTCATTAAGAAAAGTTGGGGAAATAGCAGCCATAATAATTTCAGAACCATATTTGTAGATTTCCCCAGGTAGAATAGATATTGCTTTACATTCTAAATTCCTACCTGAGATTGTATAAGTAAGACAGTTGTGAGAATGTGGCCCTTTTTATACAGTCCTCTCCCACCCATGAACACTCAGATTTCTGGGTTCATGGGTGGGGGACGCCCTGTGTGAACGGTGTGGTACGGGCCCCCACAGTGAGTGAGGGTACGTATGTGTGCCCACCTAACCCCCCCCAACACTTAACCCCCACTTGTCCCCACGCATGGAGTAACCAGGGAAAACGGCGGTTACTCAGTGGGTGTGGATGAGTGGGGGGTGAGTGGGAATGCATGTGCGGCCATGTGCATGCCCAACCCACGTGCCTGCATGCCTACGGACTCCCCACCTGGAGGAGTCGTGTAAAAACAGCCTTGGGGAGCCACTCGAAGAAGATCAGAAGGTTCCTGCCTTGTAAACAAGGTTCCTTTGAGATGGCTTTGAACATTCTCACAACACCCACCCTTTCAGCCCCACCTGGAATTTTTTTCATGTACTCCTTGAAAAGGTTGGTAGGAACTGTCATTCTAAGGGGGAGAGTGCTTTTTATACTAGAAGAGCTCGAGACTATCACTTGGTCTATTCAAATCAAATAAAATCAAATACATTTTATTAGGTGTGACCATAGGTCTTTATCACAAACTATATGCAATGTACTATCAGAATAAAAACATTTCTACTAAATCTAACCCAAGTATTAATTTAAAGGGTATATTGGAATACTCTCCCACCTCCAATACTAAACACATTTAAAAATATACCAGCCATAACCAAACAACCATCGGATAATATAAAACACCAATGGTACATACCCTAGCCCCCCACCCTAGGCACTCAAGATACCAATAAATCCCTGGGCAAATACAAATTCTGCCCTCAAATGATCAAACCACCAAAATACAAAACTTTTTAGCCTTTATCCCAAAATACCGAAAAAACGACTCCCTCCCCCCCCGCCCCCCTTCTAATACACCTCCTCTAGGCTCACCTAAGTCAAGCATTTGCCCTATCATAGGACAGTCCTAAATAAGTTTGCCAACTATACCAGATTATACAAAAATTCATTTATAAGACCAAATCATCACAGTTAGTTCCCCGAAACTGTAGAAAATTATCTTAGAATAAAAGCCTGCAGCAAAAATCTTGCTACCGCTGTTGTAATCTCCTTAGAAGTATCTGCCAGTAAAAACCTTTCTAACTCACATGTGGTTCTACCGGGTAACAACTCCAAAATATGAGCGAGCCAATGCAACCTCAGTTTATCATATAGTCTGCAATGAATCAGTATGTGGCCCGGGGTTTCTATTTTACATTGGTCAAATGGGCGTAACAGCAAGTGGAAAGGCACAGCTGACAGACGCCCTTCCAAAAGCTTTGATGACAAAGTATTTACCCTTGTTGAAAAAAAACCTTAATCTAGAAGAAGTAAGCTGCCTAAAATAAGCCATATTTCCTTTGGCTGGAGCTAGACAATGGTAATTATTCAGGGAATGAAATTTTGCAGGCAAGGCTAAGTCTTCCTGTCTTACCTGCCATTCCCATCTCCTTGCCTGGTGATCATCTGTCCCTCACTACCAAGGAGAAAATACGGAAGGGGGAATTCATCGACATTTTTATGTTGTTGCATGGTGAGGAGCCGAGCAAGGAGGTCAGTGAGTCTGACAAAGGGGGTAAGGGGAAGAGGCCCCCGGTACCCAGAACCTGGGGAAAATGGTCAGCCTGTTTTTACATATACATGGGGGTTGTGGCATACAGGTTCCTGAGTAGGGCTTGGCAGTTGATTCAATACGCCGCCATTATACAAAAGGCTTATCTAGATTTTGGGGGGGGGGGTGGCGTGGCTTGAGTACGATTAAATGTTTCGTTGGAGGGCCGCATCTAATCCCCACACCCGCTGGGATATTGTTGATTATAACCTGCACTCACAGACCATGGCCCCTCATTGCCCAGTGGTTGGCATATGTACGGGGAGTGGGGTGGTCCTACCTGGCCTGTTGAAACCAGTTGCAGGGAAACCGGTATGTTGAGCTTTTTAATGGCAAGGGGTGTTTTCGTGCCCGTTGTAAATACGCCCACACCTGTGCAAGCTGTGGAGGTAGCCACCCTGCCTCTTCCTGTTTCAAGGGGCGAACCGATTTGCAAGCAGGGGGCCGAAGCAGGAGTGTCAGGGAGGTTGTGGGGGACACCAGACTGGAGGGGGGCACGGGGTTGACCCTTACGCTAATGAGGCTTGACAAGTTGGGCCCCCTTTTTCAGCACTACCCGAACAGGCTTGACGTGGATTACTTATTGCAGGGTTTTTCTGAGGGTTTTGAGATTCCGTACATGGGTACACAGGTCAACCGGGTAGCTAACAACCTTAAATCTGTGTGGGACATGGAGGAGGTGGTTTGGAACAAACTTAAAAAGGAGATAGTTGTGGGGAGGGTAGCAGGCCCATTCGGCTGGGGAAAATGGTCAGCCTGTTTAGGCCCCCCAAATTTAGCCCCCCAATTTAGTCCCTTTAGGTGTTCCCCGTTGGGGATAGTGTCCCAGAAGACCCTGGGGGAGTACAGATTGATCCATCACCTGTCCTATCCCAGGGGCAGTTCTGTGAACGATGGGATTGACCCGGAGCTGTGCTCAGTTCAGTACACATCCTTCGATGCTGGCGGTGCGTATAGTATGCACATGTGGAAAGGGGGCACTCATGGGGAAGTGTGATATTCAGTCAGCCTTCCGATTGCTGCCGGTATCTCCGAGGGATTTTGATATTTGAGGTTTTTCCTTTAGGGGCCAGTTCTTCTAGGACAAGGCCATGCCCAGGGGCTGCTCCGTTTCCTGCTCCACGTTCGAGCGTTTTAGCACCATGCTCCAGTGTGCAGTCAAGGAAAGGTCTGGTTTAGCTTACATATTGCATTATCTCGACGATTACTTCCTCTTGGGGCAGGCGGGCTCCCAGGAGTGCGTTCAGCTTATGTCTGTGTTTGCTGGATTAGTGGTGGAACTGGGTATCCCGTTGGCCGGGACGAAGACCGAGGGACTGATGACCCGACTCACATTTTTAGGTATCCTGATCGACACAGTTGCATGCACATCAAGTCTCCCTCCTGACAAGTTGGCCTCCCTGCGAGTGCTGCTACAACGCATAGCGGGTGCCAGGAAAGTGACGTTAAGAGCTATGCAGACCTTGTTGGGCCATTTGAACTTTGCCTGCAGGGTAATTGCCCCGGGGAGAGCTTCCCCCTCAGTTGCGGAACTCCTTCCCGGCAAAGGTTTGTTTGCCCCAGGGCCTGCCTGCCTTCTGACGTCAGTGTAAGACTTGGCTGTTCCGCCAGGTGTTTCGTGAAAGAGACGGGTAGGGGGAGGAATGGGATAGGATTGGGGTGGAATTGATGGTTTTATTATTTTAAGTTATATGTATATTTTATGCTTTTATGTTGTACGCCGCCACGTGCTGCCTTTGGCAGGAGGGGGTAGGATAAGACATTTTTAATAATAATAATAATTATGCAAAAGAAGTAAATTGCGCAATTGTTTCTGTTTGCAGAGTATTGCAGAATTTGGGTGTTTTCAAATGAGAGAGTAACCCACTAGGAGTCTGTGTTCGGTTTGTGTATCCTTCACTCCCATGTGTTGGTATATAGAGCTAATAAATGGGCAGCCCCCTCCACGCGTTTTATGTGCTGGCAGTAACTGCCACAGGTGACTGCACTCACCGCTTTCCCTCTTCCCAACACTGGCTCTGATTAGAAAGGGGGGGAACCCATTGAGATGGGTTCTTCCCTGGCTGTGACTCCATCTGATGCAGCGCTCCCATTCTTGGGCAGCTGCAAGAGGAGAAAGTCCTTCCTGCACCCCTGCTCTTTCCTCATGCAACTGCTCGGCTTCACAACTGAAGGATCAAGGCAGCAGGGAATGCAAACCGAGCCCAGAATGAAATTAATAACCCAGCCCTGCTGGGTTGTAGCAGAAACCTGGGCTGGATAGAGCATCTAAGGAGCTGGCTCAGCTGGGAGCAGTGCAACTGCTGCTTCCCCACCACCACCTGCCATTTTCATTCTGGGCTTTGCTTGCATTCCCTACCACCTGATACTTTCCAGCTCCAGCTGCACCACTCTCAGCCAGCTCCTAGCTGCTCCTTCCAGCCTGGGTTGCTATTGCAGCCCAACTGAACCCAGGATGAAACTGACAGGCAGCAGTGAGGAAGAAGCCACTGGAACATGAGAGGAGAATGCTGTGGCTGCTTAATTTCAGCCTGGGCTAGCTGCGACTCGGGGGTGCTGGCAGACTGGAGTCTGGGCGAGGTTGTGGGTGAACCCAATAGATGAGATGTGGGTGTGCATTAGCAGGCCCTGGTGCACACGGTGGGCCCGTGATGTCCTTGGACAATGCTGTGAATGGGGAATGCGTGCAAGCGAGTGAGTGGGGCTGCGTGGGGGGTGCAGGCTAACATCTGGCAGACATCTAATAGGCAGGTGAACACCCATCTGATAAGTGCTAATGCGAACTATTGTCTCATTGAAAACACCCTTTGAGTTTCTCAGTTGCAGAAAATTTGTTTGTGTGTGTGCAGTGAACAAGGGTCTCCGCCCATACTCGTGTGAATAAACCTTTGAGTTTACACACCCAGTGAACGTCAGTGCCTACTTTTGTTGCTAAGGGCTTGCTTAAGGTCAGTTTAGTTTTGCAACTTATTCTTACTACCCCTATGGTTGGTTGCCAGCAGAGTTCCTAAACAGCTTCGAAAGCTTCTATCATTTTTCACTCTGTTACAGCTGGTGGAATCTTTGATTAGAAGCACTTTGGCAACCTGCCTGTAGACTAAGGAAGAGAGTGGTGCATCTTTTATTCCTGGTTTAGGTTTTGAAGGTGTTCTACAATTAGAGAACTACTTTTTAAAAAACATGAGGTGATGTAGTTGCCCATGAAAGTCTTCTACCTCACTGAGTGGAAGAGGAGAACTTTCAAACTTTGATCTACTGTTGTTCACTAGTATTCTGTAGATATATATTTGATTTAAAAAATATTTGGTCAAATGTTGGTCAAGCATTTGTAAAGCATGAATTTATTAGAACAATAACAGATTTTAATCTTCAATAGGTTAGATCAGTGGTTCACAAACTTTTTGTGGCTGTGTACCCCTTTTCAACTTTAGTGAAGAGCCAAGTATCCCCTACTGATTTGCATACATTTACATAACCATGTGACTTGCAGCAGCTGGGCTGTGCCATGGACCCCCAAGGAATGCTTCACAGACCCCCAACGGGTCCACGGACCCCAGTTCAGGAACCACTGGGTTAGATACTTAAGCTGATTACGAAAAACAAGTTGGTTAACTGTCGTGAAACAGTTGAAATTAATTTTTTTTAAATTGTAACAATGTTAGTTTAGTAAATGTGAATGATATTCAAGTTCTTGGCTTTCTTCCTCGTGCTTGCATTTTTGGGGTGAGTGTTAACTTTTTTTAGTCTTTGGGCTGTGTTTGAGGTGTGTACTTCTTTATTTGGAGCATGTTTGCTGCTGGGACTTGTAGGAGAGGGAGTTTGTTGGGTTTTTTTGTTGGGGGCTTTTTGGTCTGGGCCACTGTTTTATAGGAAGCCAACATATGTAGATATATAATTATGCAAATATATTCTGCTTGCAGTGGAGTTGCAGAATTTGGCTTTTGTACCTGTAAAATTTAGATTTTTTTATGCACAGTAAACATGAGTCTAAGCATGATGCAGTGCAAAAAGCAGACTGCCACCTACATAAAGTCATTCTTGATTGGCTTCATGAAATATCGACAATATTTAACCATGATCCAATAGGCAGTCAATTGGCTGGTCAATTGAGAATATTTGACTGGTCATTGGATCACTTTCCCAACCCTATGTGTATATTAAGTTTGTTTATAAGCCTTCACACTTGCTCATGGACATTGATCCCACATCTAAGAAAGTGCTTTACTTTGTCCCTGCAGATGAACATTCTGACCTAATTCCTCAGGCTGTTACATTCATTTAGCTATGCAAACAATATATTTTGGCCTTATCCTTATATCTTCTCAGAATGCACAGAACATTAACTTATTGATTTAATGTGCCAGTAGAGAAGTCCAATAACTTTTTATATAAAAAAATTACTTTTTATAGTATTTTGCTGTTCCGCCAGTTCCTATAGAACGAATGGGGAAAATTCAACAAATATTTTTTACAATTTTTAAAAAAAAAGATTGCTAGTGAACCCTGTAAAAACCTTATTACCTTTGATTAAAAACTACTGTAATTAGTGACTACTGGCAGCTGAGGCATTGTTAATTAACATTGTTGCATACTAAACACCACAATGTTATATCTTTTGGTTGCTTGTGTTCAGTTACAGGTATGGCCACATTGTAATAAATGAGAACCAAGGGTTCATTCACACATCCCCCATCAGGGAAAGAAAAATGGAACACATCCCACACTGAAAGCTTCCTCTGTTAAGATGGGACAGTGGTTTTATTGGTACAGGTTTGCTTGTCATGGAAACCCATGCCTATCTACCTATTGCATAGGAGAAGTCAGCGTGGGCCATGTTTGGTATTGCTTCCCCAGATGGGGAATGTTGTGTGACTGAGTCTTAGTTTTCTCATCTAGACCCCATGTCTGTTTCAATACATAAACAGAACTCCAATTTACTTACATATGCTAAATCATAACTGGTTCACTTTGTGAAGCCTTTTCAGTATTTCTCTGGAGCCAAGAGCTTTCCTGCCAAAAAGGGAAGGGAAGAGGAGTAGAAATGTGGGTGGGAGGGAAGAAAGAGGTTGAAATGGGGAAGGATGGCAGGAAGGTTGGGAAGGTTAGAAAGGGAATGTGGAGGAAGGTAGGGAGGGACAGAAATGGGGTGGGTGGATGGGGAGGGAGAGAGAACGGCAGGTGGGGAGAGGCAGGGATGAACAGAAATAGAAGGTGGTGGGGAGAGGCAGAGAGGAAGGAGGGAAGTAGTAGAAATTAACAGTGGTTTAGGGGAAGGCAGGGAGGAGGAAAGAAGTTGAAATGTAGTTTGGAGGAAGACAGAAAGAGGCTACCAAACTGTGCAAACAGGACAAACATCACCTTAACAGTGATGTTTGTCCTGTTTGCAGAGTTTGGCAGCCATCTTGAAGATACCATGCTTCCCTCTGCTATCCTGGTATTGACCTCTGGGCAGTATGGATCACCGCCTGGATGCAGTGCTGATTGAGGAGCTACCTTGCTTCCAAACCCTCCCCTTGTCGTTACTGCACAAATGCCCCCAGGGCTGAGGGAGCTGCACTGGGAGCTTGTGCAGTAAAAGCGACACATGGCCCTGTCCCAGCCCGCCCCTTGCTCAAGTTGAGATGGCTTTGCGCATGTGCTGGCAGTATGATGCGATAACCACCAGCTCAGCTGTGCATCAGGCAGAGGAATGAGAGAAGTGGTGATGGTTCCGCAGGAGGCCTGGTGGAGACCCACTACCCCTCCCCCACCAGCCGCCCCAGCATGTAGGATTCTAGGTTGGGTCTTTTTTAGGAACAGGAAGGGGGGGGGGGGAGGAATAGGGAAGGAACGCCTGAGGGAACAGTTAAATATGAAAGTGGGGAAGAAAGATCAGTCAACCGGTAAAAGCCAGTCAGTCTATAGAAAGCAGAGGGATACAACGAAAGGGTTAATCAATTAATGATAAACTACACAGGGATGTAGCCACCTTGCTTAAAGGGAGATATCCAGTGTGATCCCTAGTTGCTGATGGTCTAATTTGATGTTTGAACTGATAGTGATCTTTTTGTACTTAACAGAACTCTTGATGACTGTGATCACCAGCCACATAGCAGCAGTCCTTGAGGTACATTCTTGGGACTCTGTTGGTCATTCTATGCCTGTGCTAAGTCAGTTGCCAAAACTGAACTGGCACAGATGGTTCCTGGGTTCACCTGCAAAATTCCTCGTTGACCATGTTCTGCTATTTAATGTAAGGCAGGTGGTGAAGATGACTAGTGTGTGCTATTTTGTGGTGAGTTTGTCCCAAAATGAACACCAAGACTGTTGGAGGGTCTTTTAAGGGTCAGCTGCTGTTATGTAGACAGCTTCATCTTTTGTACATCCTTCAGCACTATGTGATTCCCTAAATATTTAATGTCAGCTGCTTGGCATCGTATCTGAACAGGTTGAGATTTCTCTGTAGCTGGAGTCTTTTTGATATTGGTGACAAAATGCTTGTTTTATTCTGGATTGAAAAGAAAAGTACAGGTTTAAATGTTAGATTTATACAGTTTTTGCGGAGAAGGGTGAAGAGGAAGCTTTGTTTCTTTTAACCACTGTTTTGAGAAGTATTTAGACGGTTAGCCAGAAGAAATCGTATAGAATTCTGAAATGTTGACATTGCCTCCCACTCCAAACTAAAAAAAGAAAATTGCCTATATTCTCCATTAACCAAAATGAAACTGGAGCTTGCTGGAAAAAGCAATATTATAGATTCTTACAAAAGTCCTTAAATGTAGGAATCCACTTGGTATTTCCTTTCTATGTTTATGGAGCTTATACGAGGAATTGTCCTGTGTGCTGTGGAGTACAGAGGCTCACCAAATGATGATGCAGGGGAATGGGAAAAGCATGTTCAGAAGAACTCTTCTGACTTTCATTGCCTCTATTCTCTGTTGGGAAAGGGAGGCTTACTATCAGTCTGCATACTGAAGACTCTCAACTGCATTGGTAGCTATAGAGTGTCAATGCTGTTGTGGCATAGTCTTCCGGAGGATCATCTGTGTATATTTTCTATGACATTTGCCCTCCTCTGTCTTCAGTATTTAGTTGCCACTAATATTAAGACATGTTACTGAACCTATATATACTGCTATGTAAGTTTTTTGTTGTGCAGATTTTGAACACCTCTATAGAATGTTTGTCTGTGAGGTACTGTGGAAAGATGCTTTTGGTTTTTAAAATTATTATTATTTTATTCATATATAGAAACTTACTACATATATATTCAATATATATATGGTGTGGCAGCTTCGGTCGTACATCTTGGACTCTGACCTGGCCACTATCTAGACTGGGCTATTGTAACACGCTCTGTGGAACTACCCATAGTGACGGTTTGGAGACTGCAGCTGGTGCAGAATGTGGCGCCCTGACTCCTTACAGGGATTGGCCGCCAGGAGCATATTACACCAGTGCTCCGTTCTCTGCACTGACTGCCTATAGTCTTCCGGGCCCGATTCAGGGTGTTGGTACTTACCTATAAAGCCCTAAACAGCCTGGGCCCTACCTACCTGCAGGAGTGCCTCACTCCCTGGGCCCTGGATCGACCCCTGCTGTCAAACGAGGTGCGTTTCTTGAAGTCCCCCCGGGTATCCCAGGGGGCGACCATGGAGAGGGCATCCTTGGTGGCTGCGCTGTGGCTGTGGAACTCCTTCCTGGCAAAGTTGGCCCTCGACCTCCCCTCATTTTGATAGAAATGTAATATCTGGCTGTTCTGTATGACTGACTACTATAACACGCTCTGCGTGGGGCTTCCCTTGAGGCTGGTTCCGAGGCTGCAGCTGGTGCAGAATGCGATGGCCCATCTCCTTACGGGGACGGGCTGACGGGAACACATCACCCCAGTATTCTGTGCACTGCACTGGCTGCCTATAGCGTACCGAGCCAGATTCAAGGTGCTGGTGTTGGCCTATAAAGCTCTACACGGCCTTGGCCCTTCATACTCCAGGGACCGCCGGGCCGCGATTGTGGAACTCCCTCCCGGAGGAAGCCCGTCTGGCCCCAAGTGTGTTGGCCTTCCACCGGGCCTGCAAGACATGACTTTTCTCCCAAGCCTTAGGAATGGGGGAGGGTGGGGTGGAATAATAATTCTAGAGGGGTGGGGATTGTTTTTAGAATGTTTTAATTCCTGTTAATGTTATTGTTTTGTTTTAAATAATAATTATTTTTTATGCTGCACGCCGCCTCAAGATGCCATGGGCATGAGGGGGCGGCTAAGAAATAGAACTAAATAAAATAAATAATTCTGCCATGCATTTGGTGGGGGTGATGGATGGAGGGAGTGGGTTAGGGTAGATGTGTGGATTGTGGGTTCTGACAACGTCCAATGCTTTGCAGTGTCTTCTATATAGTTTTTATTGTGTTATCTTTTTTGCCCGCACTATCCACAAGAATGGACAGACACAAGTATGGGCTAAAAAGGCACTGGCTGCAGCTTCATTGCCTGACAATCCAAAATTTGGTAGACCAACCAATGAGCATAAACCTGCATGCATAGTGGAGGGGAACCATGCTGTATAAAGCAGGAAGGGGGCTGGGCTAAGCCCCGACCCTCATGCCCAGGTGACTCGACTCTTTGAGGTCATCCACCCTTGGGTCAAGGTGGGGGAAAGCTCCATATCAGCTGTCCTGATCCTGGACCAGGGCACCTGTCCTTAAGTGCACCTGCTCCTCAAGTGGTGATGGGGCACAGCCGCGTCCCCTAGCTCTTAGGGAGCCTCACCACAGCATGGTTCCTAAACCACTAACTGCCACAAGTTGTGATGTAACATGAAACAGGATGAACACAGTTTAGGTCAAAATCATAACTGCTGCAGAGAAGGCAAAAAACTCGTCAGGTCCACAAGCCAATTAAGCCGATGGAAAAATTCGTTCTTGGTCCTGAAAACAGTGACCAGCAAGAGCCCACAGCAGTTGGAATAACAAATTTACAGTAAAACCACATAACAAACCCCATCACATGCATTTAAAAAAGGGGAGTAGGGAAACTCCTGCATGTAGCCTGTATGGGGGGGCGGGGAGGGAGGAGAAAGCACTGGCCGGTTCAGGTATTGACCTGCCCCGCTCACTAGGTGCCTTCCTCCCTCCCCGTTGGGCCACCAGGCCGTGCCTCCCAAGCAAGGAAGGGCCGGCAGGTGCCCCCCTCCCCTCCACTGCTGAATATCTGTTCAGGACAGGCAGGCATAAATTCGCCCCCCGAGAATGCCCGCACTACCCACAAGAACAGATGCCTACCTGGGTGACTTGACCCTTCAAGGTCAAGCCCCCCCCTTGGGTCAGGGTGGGGGAAAGCCCCATACCAGTCATCCCAAGGTCTGGACTGGGGCACCTGTCCTTAAGACCCCCTGCTCCCTAAGTGGTGATGGGGGTGCAGCCATATCCCCCTAGCTCTTAGGTACCCTCACCACAGCATAGTTTCTAAACTGCTAACTGCCACAAAAAGTGGGAGGAAACCCAGCCTCCCGCAACTCCTCCAGCCATGTGGTATTCCCTTGCTCTCACAAGTGCACCCTGTCCTTAAGAAAGAGGGCTGCATCATGGCACAAAATACGCTTGTGATGTGATGTGACCCTGCCTCCAATATATGCTCAGATTGCTCTGTTGATCTTGTGCTTTGCCCGTTTAACTTTTCCTGGGTTATCAGTGTAGCGCCAGGACCAATGTTCCCCATATTGGAGGACTGCGGCCACTCCACTGTTAACTGGGCGATGTTGCGCTTGATGTTGCACAATCCGAAGTCATTCTTGCTGAGGTAGTGTGTGGCCCTGCGGAGAAGAGGAAGGCAACAGCTGCTCCTAGTGCATACTGCTACATCCAAAACAATAAAGGTGAGCGTGAAGACTGCATCCAAGCTGGGTTCCAAACTTCATATTTGCTGCGTGGCGTCCGGCCCAATGCACTATGCTGTGCCCGCATATTCAGATGGTGAGCAGGTGTTCGGATCCTGTGGGTGATGCAACAAATCAATTACCAAGCCAACACCAGTCCCCTACTGGAAGAGGCTGAGTGGTCACACATAAGTGTGGTAAGTGCCTGATCTCCATATACCTATCACCCGAATCTGGGGGCCAGACAATCCCCCAGCAGCAGCAGTGGACATCGCCCCGATCTGGAATGAGTGTGATCCATAATCGCAGGAGTGAAGCCCCAGCCTTGCAACACCCTTCTTAAAATCACCATGAATTCAAAAGGTCTCTGAAAAGCCTAAAGACAAGAGGCGTACTTTCACATCAGCCCACCAAGCATCCGTGCCACGCTCATTATCCTGGTACTTTTCCATCATTACCAAACTCAGGAAAGAGGTATTTAATTTTAGCAGCTCCAAGCTGCGGAAGCAGGAGGGGGCAGCATAAAAATGTAATAAACTAAACGTAAAACCCAGGAAGTTGAAGTCCCTCGGGGAACCCGGCAAAACGCGAAAGGCAGACTTCGTCACACTTCCCCTTGAGAGCCCCAGGGACACATGACCAGACTATGCACACTGCAGCATCAAAGGATGTGTACTGCACTGAGCACAACTCTAGTGCAGTGCTGTTGTTGATAGAATTGCCCCTGGAGTATGATAAGTGGTGGATTAGCTGATATTCCCAGGGGGACTGCTTTGGTACTATCCCAAGTGGGGAGCACCACGGGACAGCGAAAGGGTTAGAGTCAAAAGGACCTGCCACCCTCCCAGCCGCTATTTCCTTGCTATTCTTCCAGACCACCTCCTTCATTCTCTGAACAGATTTCAGGTTTGCTTTCTGGCTACTAGGGTCTTACTGAGACCCTAGTAAGGAATCATAAAACCCTCTGAAAACCCCAGGCATAAGTAATCAGCATAAATTCTGTTCTGGTAATGCTGCAAGAGGCGACCCAGGATCTCAAGCTTAATTGGGGTAGGAGCCAAACCCTTGACCCCCCTTAGCATGCAGGCCCCTGTGGTCCCCTTGCTGGTCAGGTTTTAGGCCTCAGTTGGCAACACTTTGCTTGCTTGTCTCGAGTCGCCCCTTAAAGCAGGAAGAGGCTGGGTGACCTCTGCAGGTCGCACAGGCGTGTGCATGTTTACATTGGGGACGAAAACACCCCTTTCCATTAAATGCCCAGCATACTGGCTTGCCAGGGATTTGTTTTGGTGCCCTCTGGAGAATTATTCCACTCCAGGTCCGGATGCCTGCAGCTAGGTGATGTGGAGTCATGATTTGTGAGTGCAGATTAGTCAGTGATATCCCAGCACGTGTGGCGGTTGAATGAGACTTTGCACCAAAACTTCTCGCTATATTCAAGCCAAGACGTACACCCAAAGTCCATGTAAACCTTTTGTATCCTAGCAGCATATTGTATTAGCTGCCAGGCCTTGGCTGGAAATCTATAGGCCACCCCCCACATGTATATATAAAAACAAATCGACCATTTCTCCCAAGTCTTGGGGACTTGCAGCCTCTTACGCTTACCCTTGCCTCCATTGTCAGCCTTGGTGTTCTCATCATCAGGTTCCTCTCTGTGCAGTAGCATGACAATATCAGAAAACTCACTGTTCCATATCTGCTCCCTAGTTGCTTGGGACAAGTGGCCGCCAGGCGAGGAGATGGGAATGGCATAAGCATATATACCTAGAGTCAAATCAGGCTACCTGTAGCTAGTTTGTCTCTCACTATATACCACAGTTGTGTCCCACACTGGAGTCGTGGCGTTGGCATCAAGAGCCAATGTAGCCAACCACTCGCAGTACCATGAGTGGCCTGACCATCAACCACCGGACCGGACCCCGTGGCAGTGCGGGGGCTGGTCAATCTGGCCTCCCTCCACCTTGGACTGGAGTCATCTACAGCATGTTGTGATAGGTTTGTGAATTATTTTGTGGATAAAATTGCTCGGATTCACTGTGATTTCGACGCTGCACTTATTACACATTTTTATTACACACATTACATTTATTACACATCAGCCTCGCCCCTCTCTTCTTACCTTCAAATCCCTCCTCAAGACTCACCTCTTCTGCTCTGCTCTCCCCGACTCCTCGCTCCCCTCACCTAATTCCTGCTGATACCTGCCATCCAGTGCAATCTGTTACCTAAGGTCTGTGTACTCGTATCCTCACCACATGGACCAACCAGCCATCATTCTTGATGTAACCAAGCCAAGCGCGTGCACCTGGGACCTCGCATCCTCGTGAATGTTACAATCCTTGTGTCTCCCTCTGTTCCCCTTCCTTCGTCTCCCCCTCACCCCCTGTCTCTCCGATTGTAAGCCCTAGGGCAGGGACCGTGTCTATTCAATTACTTTGTAAAGCGCCAGGTACATTGCTTGCGCTATATAAATGTTTGCTAATAATAAAATAATTACACTAGGAGAACCAGAGGTTATGGAAATCACGCCTTGTCTGGTTTTATGGGATCAATTTCAGTTGGTGACACCCGCTAATGCGGTTGAGACCCTTGGGGCTATTAGGGCCACCTCTTGTGAATTAGATCCGTGCCCGACTTGGCTAATTAAATCTTGCTAGGAGACAGTGGGGCCGGGCTGTTGCTGGCGGTGGTGATCAGTGTCTCCCTTTGGGAGGGTAGAGTGCCAGGCTGTCTCAGAGAGGCAGTGGTGTGGCCTCTGCTCAAGAAACGATCGCTTTGCGTGTACTCCTTTGCTGGCTATTGTCTGTCTTCTAACCTTCCCTTTTTAAGGAAGGTTATTGAGCAGGTCGTGCCTCAGCAGTTAAAGGGGCATCTCGACCACATCGGTTTTCTGGATCCTTTGGAGTCGGGGTTTTGTCCGGGTCATGGCACAGAGACTGTACTTGTGGCCTTGGTGGATGATCTGCGCCGAGAGATGGACCAGGGCCACTCGACCATGTTGGGTCTATTAGATTTGTCAGCTGCTTTTGATACGGTGGATCGCGAGATGTTGGTGGCGTGCCTGCGGGAATGTGCAGGGGTGGGTGGGACTGTTCTCGAATGGTTCCGCTTGTTCCTGACTGGGAGAACCCAGTGAGTGGTACTCGGGGAGTGTTTTTCATCATACTGAGACCTCACGTGTGGTGTCCCGCAGGGTTGTGTTGTCCCCCCTCTTGTTCAACGTATACATGCAGCCTCTCGGCGAGGTGATCAGGAGGTTTGGCATACGGTGTCACCAGTATGCTGATGACACTCAGCTATACCTCTCTATTTCAACCGACGCAGACCCCACAGTCTCCGTGATTACTTGATGTCTGATGGCTGTGGGGGATTGGATGAGGGCTAATCAACTGAAGCTGAATCCCGAGAAGATGGAGGTGATGCTGGTGGGGAAGGCGATGGAGTTAACGGCCCCCATCGTTGATGGGGTCTGTCCTCCATTGGCAGTCTCGGGGTGCTCCTCAATGTGCAGCTCCGCCTGGATGCCCAGGTGGAGGCTGTGGTGAGGGGTGCCTTTCGCCAATTACATCTGGTACGTCGGCTTAGGCCGTACGTGTCGGACTCCGAACTGGCCACTATCATTCATGCTTTCATCACCTCTAGACTAGACTATGGTAACGCGCTCTACATGGAGCTACCCGTGTTGACGGCCCGGAAGCTGCAGATGGTGCAGAATGCGCTGGTCCGTCTCCTGGTGAGACTGGGCCGCCGGGAACACATCACACCACACCAGTTCTCTGCACTGGCTTCTGATAGTCTTCCGAGCCCAATTCAAGGTGTTGGTTTTAACCTATAAAGCCCTAAATGGTCTGGGCCCTGCCTGTCTGCGAGACCGCCTCACCCCCTGGGTACTGGACCGGCTCCTGCGGTCATTGGGGGATGTCCTCCTTGTGGTCCCCCGAGTCTTCTGGGGGGCCACACGGGAGGGCGTTCTTGGTGTGGAATGTATGAATTTATACCAGTAATTACCTGAGTGAACGGGGATATAATAGAAGTTTATAAAATCATGAGTGGTGTGGAAAGCATTAATTTACACCAGCATTTATACCAGTAATTACACCAGTAATCCTGAGTTGTTAAACATAAACTTACACTAGCATTCACATCGTAATCACAACAGCATTGTACACCAGCAACTTACAGCTGCAATTTCCACTAGCATTTAAATCTGTAATTTACACCTGACCCCCCCCCCCAAGGGCTCCTCGATGGGGAAAAAATAACTTAATTGAAACGTTGCTACAGAGAGGGATTGTGGCGAGCAATAAGGGATCTGGGTCATCACCAAGCTGAGCACTCCCCCACCCCCCCGGCAAACAAAACCCTCCTCTGTCCCCATGCCTCTGGTCTCAGGGGAAGCCAGCACGCTCAAAGTGCAAGCGGCAGGAGAGGGGGGCCGAGCTGTTACTCGCCCTATCCACCTCGTAAGTTGTGCAGGGAAGCCCACAGGGAAAGTCCGCAAAGGAGGGCTAGGGTCAATTTATGCCGCCGTGTTAAAGAGCCCAGCCCAACAAGGGAGCAGACAGGGCCCAGTGATTAAAGGGAGGGGCCACGTGTAAAGCATTCAGAGTCGCCGCTCATAAAGCTTGAGTGGTGGCACGAAGCAGCAGCCTCGGAGCTGGAGGAAACTCCAAGCCCCGACCCCCCACATTGAGTAAAGGGCTCATGTGGTCAAATACCACCACTGTACAGGGAGATGGCTTGGCTGCCGCTCCAGCGCCATGAAAAGCAGCTGGTGCAGCAGGAAGGGATCAGCCGTCTTCCTCTGGTGAGTCGTCTCACGGACCCAAACCTCCCCATTCCCCCCCCAGGAACCGGAGGCCACCCACGTGGCCACAGAACCACTGCCGTGCCCAGAGCGCCATTCTAGCGGCGCATGGATGCGGGGAGGCTTAGCAGCAGCGCAGTTCTTTGGGGATATTTTTGTGGGGAAAATCCAACCCCCCCTTTTCCCAGTGACCTGGGTGCTTGAGGGGCCCAGGGCCACAAAGCCTCCTCTTGCCTTCCCATCTTACCTCAAAACCAAAGATCCTGGTAAAGATATTCAGGGGGGATCCAAGAAAACTCCTACACGTGGCCCGAATGGAAAGAGAGAAGGAAGCACTGTCTGGTTCCGGTATTTACCTGCCCAGCTTCCTGCCCACCAGGTGTCTTCCTCCCTCCCCATTGGGCCATGAGGCCGTGCCTCCCAAGTAAGGGAGGGGCAGGAGGTGCCCCCTGCCCCTCCACTGCCGAATATCTGTTCAGGGCGGGCAGGCAGGGAGGCAGAAATCTGTCCCCTGCTGAGAGTGAAGTGAGGCTTTCTTTTTATGATTGTAAGCTGCCCTGAGCTGCTATGGTGGTATCAAATTTTAAAAATAAACTATGCTGTGACGCTGCACAGTGATTATCATCCAGATGTTTACAGATTTCAAAGTTTCCAGTAGCTTTCCAATAATTTTTCAAATCTCCCATTACCCACCCGCCTTTTCTTACCACTGAGAGAGAGAACTTAAATAATATAAATTAATTAAAAACAAACAAACCAGAAAGGCAACAATTCTCATTACCATGTGAATAAATTCCTTTCACAGCTCGTTTTCCTATAAATAGTATACTTTGTTTTGAGTGTCACATTTATTTTGTAGTAGTTCCCAGACTGGTGACCATCTTGTGTAGAAATCTCCATATTTGTCCGATATCACCACAGGCAATTTTTCCATGGACATTGTAAACCTTAGCTGGCTTACCCAAGATTCTCCATTCAGCTGTGTACTGTGCTTCCAGTTTTGTATTAAAATATTAATAGCAACTGTTAAGAGCATTACATGTATCCTTTATAATTCAATAAAGGTATCTCAAGGAATACTCCCAGTAGTGCTATTTTGGGTGTAAATAGAATTGTAAGTTGAGTAGTGTCTTCAAGGTACCACTGTACCATTAGCCAAAATTTTTGTGCACTGCCAGCTGCAGTGGAGCAGCATACCCTCTTCACCACACTCATTCCAGCATTCTTTATTTAGTTCCTTTGCCCAGCTACTAAAATATTTGGCTTTTTATTAATATCACGGTGAAATTAAACTTCTATAGATAGTAGAGATGGCCTCCTGAATTCTTTCCAGTATTGCCACTTCTGTTGTAGCTTTTGGGCATGACACTGCCTTATAAACCTCAGAATTATTAAATATGCTATTTAATTGTTGGTATTCAAGAAAAATAATTTTACTTTGTAATAGTTGTTCTAGTGTGTTAAATTTTTTGTTGTCAGATAGCTGCGATATTTTAGAAATTCCCTTCCTTTGTAGTTTATTAATCAGGTCTTTGGCTATACTTAGTTTTCTGATTTGCATATTGTTTGTTGGTGTGAAGGGAGATGGAATGAACCCTGCCACCAATTTCTTTTCTGTGTCCTTTCCAAATTTTAAATGCAACTCTGGCAAAAGGATCCTCTCTTATTCCTTTTGTGTTGGGGTTTCTTTTGCCCTCAATAATAGATTGCTTAAAATTTTGCACTAGTATATGTTTTTTCAATTTCAATCAATTGAGTGTCTTTCTGGTAACTGTATGCATAACACAGCGGCATGATGGTAAAAACACATGAGGGCAATTTGGCATACTCCCTGAGAAGTGCAGCAACAAACGTGGTGCTTTTACAGGGGACATCTCTGGAAAATATATGCAAAGCAGCGTGTTGGGCCTCAGTTCCATATGTTCCTCCGTCATTATCCCATCCACACATGGGCCTCAGTCAGGGCGGCTTTCGATTGGAGAGTGCTGCAGAGGGTCCTGTCTTAATATACACTCTGGATCCATGGGGTGATTTGGCTTAGATCCATCCTTCCCTCCCGGCTCTTGGGAGATTTACTGCTTGGGCACTTCCCAGCAAGGATTACCTACCTCCACAGGAGAAAGAGAGAGGAAAATTTGGTTAACTTACCCAGTGAATCTTCCTTCTGGGAAGGCAGGCAGTCCGGCCTGCCCTGATCTTGAAGCATATAGACAATGCAAGCTTTCTGTCTTAATGCCATAAAAAACTATTAATAAGGTGAGAGCAGGAAGGAGCATAGGAGGACCTCCCCGGAGGCGTATCTCTCTCGTTCCTTTCTTTTCCCCAACCAGGGCACAGTTATTTTTCTATAGTTGGAAGATATTTTTAGTCCTTTGATGGAGTTGAGGATATTACGGTTCTCGCAGTAGTTAGGAATTATGCCTGGGGTTTTTTTTTCAGGTAGAGTTAAGCTTAAATTTTTTCTCTTAGTTTTGGTAGTCACATTTCTAGGGAGCCAGGCTAGGGTTAGCTCCTCCCCTAGGTTTTGGCATCCAATCAAGACCCTGATCCTGCCTAATTCCAAGGTGGAGGAGCTAAGCTCAGTAAGGACTGCCTGCCTCCCCCGGAGATAAGGAAAATTCACTGGGTAACTGAACCAAATTTTCCTATCTTGTTCGCATCCCAGCATATCCTCTCATCTGGGGCTCCCACTCTTCCATGCTGCTGAACTTTGAACTGCAGCTGTGTTGCACGGTGTCCACACTCCATCATGCATACATAGAATCCCATTGTGTGCATGTGCCACCCTGTGAGTGCATAGGCTGCCTCAGGGTCTGACAGTTCTCTTTGTACATCAGGCCTCACCCAAATGTCAGCAAAGGCCAGGTTATCCATCAACCCCCATCATTTCTGGGCCTCGTGCTCCTAGTGGCCACAGCACACACAAACAGAAGCTGAAGCCATTTGGCTTTCCTGGGTGAATAACCTGCAGGAATAGATTTTTAAGGCATTTATAACCCTTCAATCTAGTTGCAAGTAAAAACTTACTTTCAAAAGATAAGAAAATGAGTAACTTTTTAACCGATGGGCAGCTCTACTCCCATATACATTCTGAGCACAGTGACCTTCACTGCCTTGCAGATCTCCCCCACCTGCCCATTTCTTGACATTCAGTGGTTTCCTGCAGCTAATTAAAGAATTCCATGCTTCCGTGGTGCCAAAATCTGTAACATTTTTAGATGAGTTGGCATTTGCACTGATGTGCTTCCGACAGACATGTCTATGCAGTTTAATAGCCACATGGCTTGGCAGTGCCAGTAGAGCAATGTGCGTGGGCATACTGAGCAGAAGCTTTGCAAAAACCTTTTCAACCAGTAGCCAGCCTGTAACCAATAGCAGCTCACATTGGGTGTCCAGCCAATCCTGTAAAGACACATGGTCAATAGCTGCTCACATTTGGTGCACAGCCAATCCTACCCAGGCAGCTGCCCACCTATTTAAGCTGTTCAAAACAATTGGTGCATGGTCTGCAGAGTTGACGGATGCTAGAGTTGCAGCCATACATGCAGAAAACTTCCTTGTGTTCATTATCATGCTCCAGGCGTTCTTTTCCACTGCTGAGCAGAACCTGCAAGTAGTCCAACAGATCCAAGCCTTACGCTGTTGTTGGCACAATGTGATGTCAAAGCACAGAACGGCTCTCGCTCAATCTCTGGGTAGGATAGTGGAGCACACCACATCACAGAGGCGGCTCCTGCTTCGGTGTCATGTACTTGCCTACCTCTGGTGACAATGGACAGCGCTGGGGAGGATCAAAGCTGTTCAAGGGTGGCTGATTAATGCAGAGAGGTACCTGTCAGGAGATGCAGCTTCAGTCACCAATGCCATGTGCAGGGCTGTTCCCACTGAGAGGCTTGTCTGGGTGAAGAAGAGCACAGACTGGTGGGAGAACGTGATGTCCTCGTGGGGGGATGCTGAGTGGGTGGCAAACATCAGGATTTCCCATCGTTTCATTCTGCACATAGTTGAGATCCTCAGGCCTCGTTTGGAGAAACAGAACATGGTGATGTGGTTGCTAATCCCCGTGGAAAAGAGCATTGCCATCGCAATCTGGAAACTCATCAGGCCAGACTACTGTTGCTCTGTAACCTAGCAGTTTGGTGTTGGAACCTCCACGATGGGCACCATACTAGTGGAGGCTTGTACAATGATTGTAGAAGTGCTGGTGAACTGTGTGGTGCGGTTGTCTGACCCCGCAGAGGTAATGAAGTGCTTCTATAGGAGGGGTTCCTGAACTATATAGGGGTAATCAAAGGGAGTCCTATTGCCATCATCTGCCCACTCCATAGCAAGGATGGCTTCCTGAACTGGAAGAGGTTTTTCTCTATGGTTTTCCAGGCCATAGTGGACCACCATGCCCATTTTGTGGATGTGCTGGCCTGGGGGTCTGGGAAGAACCACAATGCCCACATCTTCTGCAAGTCTCCTTTCTTTGGCTGCATGTGCACCAGAGACTTTGGACCCTCCGCTGAAACATGCATTGAGGGGGGTGCTCATGCAGCCAGTTGTTCTCAGGGACCCCACCCCATGGCTCATGCAGGCATACAGTGTTGCCTACACTCCAGAGCAAAGGTACTTTAGCAGCTCGGAACCACCCGCTTTATTGTGGAGAGGGCTTTGGGACTATTAAAGCAGCACCTGAAGATCAACTATGGCCAGAGTTGATTTCCAGCACCACTGCTACCTTCACTGCTAACTACCTCCACCTGTGTTCCGTATCAACATCTGTGAGATGGGTGGGGCCACGTTGGAGAACCCCACCCCTTCCCCCCACCACTTAGCGCTGACCAGCCAGTGACCCTGTTCCAGGACCAGCTGAACAGAGCAGAGCAGCACATAGCTGAAGAGATCCAGGATACCGTCACAATGCTGGCCCCAACACCCACCATCACTGATGGTTTAATGAGAATTGGTGAACTGGTTCAAATAATCTTTTGGTGACATAAAGCCTTTAAAAATATTTCCTGTGTTTTTTTTCTCTGGCCCATAAAGCTCCCCCACAGCACTAGGATGTCGTACTTCCCCTCCTTGCACACCCTCCCTCCCTCTCCCCGGTGCCATTTCCCACCCAGCAGCCTTTCCCTGCACTTTTCCTATAGGCATTTGTAGTCTAGTAAGATGCAGGCCTGAACTCCTGCAATTTCCTATTGGCATTCACAGGATAGCCGGGTCTGGGATTGGCAATAGGAAGCGTAGAGACACAGACATGCAGCCGGCTACTCTGTGACTGGGAAGCATGACCTTTGCCTGTGGCTTTCCCATGATAGTTTCCTTTGCAGCTGGGCTTTCCCCCTCTGGACTGTTGTGCCCAACCCTTCTCTGCCCCAGGATTATCCCCCACCTGTTGTCTGTTAACTCCCAACTTACTGCAACCAAGCCAAGAATGTGTACCTGAGTTCCTGCATCCTCGTGAATGTCACATCTCTTGTCTCTCCCTCTGTTTCCCCTTCCCTGTCTCCCCTCCCCTTGTCTTTAAGATTGTAAGCTCTCAGGCAGGGACCGTGTCTATCTTATTCTTTGTAAAGCACCAGGTACATCACTGGCACTATATAAATGCTTCTAATAATAATAATAATAATAATAATAATAATAATACATTCCTTTATCTGTCTATAGTGTAGCTTTACTTATTCTGGGCATCTTTCCTTTCCATATAAATTTGAATACAATTTTGTTTAATTTATCAAAAAAGTTATTTGGCAATTCAGCTGGGGTGGCAGTCATAATATAGCACTTTGGGCAGAATCATAATTTTAAAGAGGTTTAATCTTCTAAGCCATGAACATATCAACTTCCCTCATGTTTCTATCTCTGATGTTGTTAATTTGAGGATGGTTAAATAATTGCTTATATATAGGTTCTTTAAATATTTTGGAATTTTGGAATCCAGATTCCAAGATACTTAAATTTCTCATTTTCTAAGATGCTATTTTTCTAGTTTAGTAACATTATTTCTGGATTTTTATTCTACTGTAAGATTAATGGATAATCTTAATCTGCATATCTGAATCTGCAAATTCAGGTGAAGTAGTGATCTTTTAAGAAAAAGTTGATGTCTTTTTCTTATTACATATAAGGAACTGCCTGAGTCAGACCAAGTGTCCAGTATTGTCACAACCTGACACAGCAGCAGGGTTTCAAATCCGGCTCTCCATGATCCCTGGCAGAGAGGCCTCACCCAGGTGTGGTACCACAAATCCTGAATTGGAGATGCTGGGGATTGAACTTGGAACCTTATACATGCAAAGCATGTGCTCTACCACCTGAGCCATAGCCCACCCCAACCTAATCTTGAGTGAATCTACTCAAGCCTTGGGATAAGAGGAACCCGTAGCCAGTGAAACCTTTTTCCCCCCAGTGCAGAATTCTAAAATAAAACCACCTTCTTATTTGGAGACTGGAATCTCCATAACCATGGCTTCTCAAAGTAAAACAGGTTTGGGGTGTTACGACTGCTGGCCCTTTCTTTATTGTTAGATGGAGGGACAATAGGGACCAAAACTATTGTAAAATGGGTATGAAAGAAGTGGAGGACCATTGCCTTTTGAACTTTGCTTTCATTTTTAAAATGTGGAACAAAGTGGGTATGGAATAGAATTAATGTATTCAGAGTTTTGTTAAGGATTCAGTCAGTGAAGCAGCAGCAGAAGGAGGAAGACTAGATTGCAATGAATTAGAGTGATGCGTGCACTTGTCAGCATTCAGGAAAAGAGACTAACACAGTTTTCAAAGATTGTAGTCGACAGTGGCCACTTTCATGTTACTGGGGAGGCATTGAAACGTCCATGATGGCAATCATGGCTCTATTCTCACAGGAATTTGCACATGTGGGAATGTGCTATTTCCCTTTCCTCTCACAAGAACACTCGCACGTGACTGCTTCCCCCAATGTAGCTTTCACAATGACAGGTGTTCTCACAGGATAAAAGTGAAATAGCGCATTCCCACATGCGCTATTTCTGTGAGAATAGAGCCACAATTGCCATCACGGAAATTTCCCTACCTCCCCGGTTAAGTGTGAAAGTGGCTATGCGATATGCTGCAATGAGGTCAAGGATTATAAAGTATTGTGAGGGCAAAAGTCGCATCAGAATGTGCCAAGGAATATTGTTAGATTATGGATTGATAATATAAATTTCCCCAATATTTTAATGAAACAGAGTAATTTATGGCAGTTTTTCATTAAACCTTCCTTCTGAACTACTTTATTGTCCCTTTTTAGTGTTTGCACAGGAGAGAGAACTTCCCTGCAGTATACTGTTATGTGATGGACAATGTAGAACATGCTATAAAATGACGGACGTGTAAATCCCCTTTTAGAGCTTACCCAGTCTTCTTTGGCTGTTCTGTGAGCATGGTATATTGAAAATAGCTGTGCTTCATGTACGGATTGCAAAAAGAATATTAATTTGCAGCTCCTGCAGTAATGTGATACTAATAACCCACAGCCCAAGATTTGACCCACTCCCCTCCCAGATACCCCCCCACCTTGATTTTGAAGACACTGTCTGGAAGTAGGCCTCTAGGCTTTTTCTTTAATATCTAGCTTCCACAGGGGCTAGACACTCAGTTCGTCCTGGCACCAGGACGAATCTCTCTGGATCAGATTGCACCATCAGTTCCTCCCCCAGCTGCTATTTTGAGGCTGTGATGTCATGAACATTAATTGCTAATAACTTTTTTCTGAGGGAGGGGGGCTAGAAACTTCCCAGTTCCTGGTGCCATGTCTGGGGGCTGGTCCCGTGTATGTATCCCAACCATCGTTTTGTCTGGGGTGGTCATTTTCTGGGTGGTAGAAAATGGGGGGTTTGGCCCTTAACTTGACATGGGCGAGTCCAATTGCAGCAAAAAAAGCATACTTGGGGTGAGGAGAGTCGTCTCTGTCATGTGCTGATCTTGTCTTCCCTCCCCCCGTGGGGCCCTGTCAATTTTCAAAATGGCCACCATTTCACTTTCTGGTTCTTTTTTAGTGTTTTCGGGGGGGGGTCAGAAAAAATTAAAACTTTGGATTTTTGGAGATCCCCAAAGGTCCTACTCCGAACTGTTTCAACATCTTCCTTCTTTGGTTCCTTTTTGACACAGTTTGGTGCTGAATCCGAGTATTCAGATCCACTATCTTTGTTGGCCTGTGTGTGTGTGTATACCTGCTGCTTTCAAATAGGGTGAATTTATCTCCATTTCTCTCCAAAACTCCCCAACCAAAAAGGTACTTTCTGATCTGCCATAATCCCATTTTACAGATAGGGAATGGAGGCTGAGAGCTTGTGACTTGCCCACGGCCACCCAGTGAGTTCATGGCTAGGACAGGATTTAAGCCCTGTCTTCCCTGGTCCAACTCCACCACCTTATCCACTACACCACACTGGCTAAGTAGTAGTAGTTGTGTGCATACCTTCATCTTTGTTCACTTAACCTGAGATCAGTTTCAGTGGTTTAGTATAGGAACTGGGAAGGGGCCATATAAAAAGTTGTTTCTCTGCTGTCACCATTTTCTGCATCTCTTGTATCTTCCCTTGCAAGACCTTTGTTCCATGGGCCATGGTTCAATTTCATTCTTTTCCACACTCCATATACTCACCTCCAGTTAAAACAGTGGTGGCTGGGTTTCTCTACTGCTGCTGTGTGTCCCGTCCCCCTCCCCCCCCTTTTGTATGGTGAGTCTTGATGATTCATCAGATTCCTGGACTTTTGAGACCCTACTACTGCTAAGCCACTCATTTTCTTTGGAAGCAGGACTTTTATTGACCTTTTGAACTTCTTCTCCAGGGCATATGGAGAGGTGGGAGTGTGTAGGATTATTATGTAACATTTGCAAAATAACAATGGGTAATGTGTTGTCTATAATCTTTTCTGCACTATTATGGGATCCTAGAAGCCAAGGCTTGGGGTAGTGTACAATTGAATTATCAAGTGGTAAACAATTATCCAGTGGTAAAGGCAATATTATAACTCACAACTTTAAAATTAGAGGCCAAATGTAGATAGAAGTTGGAGATGCTTACATTAATCTTCTACTTTTAAGTGATTCTCTTTAGAATGTTTGCCTTATCTCTTTCCAGAAAGCATTTATACAGTACTCTTTTCCTCTTTTTAGAATGTCAAGGTGAGAGCAAATTTTAGTGCCTGTAATTGTACGAAAGATGGGTTCTAAAGTCATCTTAAGTCTTGTTGTTCTATGAAAAAGTTAAATTGTTTTCTTGATAAGTCACCAAAAGAGAATATAGGCTCTGTTTTGTTACTATTACAAAGATACAACTCCCACACTCTTCATTTGGAATGGCATGATGTGAATTAGGGTTCTTTTATTATTTATCTTGCTGCTTGTAAAACTATATCCCATTTAGTGAGACCCTTGTATGCTTTTAACAATCCTGCCTAATTCAATATACTTTCTTTCAGGTTTATAAACGGCAAAGACATGGCTCATTCGAAGACTAGAGCCAATGATGGAAAAATTACGTATCCTCCAGGAGTCAAAGAAATCTCTGATAAAATATCTAAAGAAGAGATGGTGCGGCGGTTAAAGGTTAGTAACCTGCTTATTTTGACGGTGTTCCGTTACCATCTCAAGCTAGTTTTTCAGAAATGCTTCAAATTAAAAGCACTAGCAGTGATAGTGGAAATAGAAAAAATAGGATTTTTTCACATCAAATACAATTTAAAGCTATTTCTGTTCAGTTAAAAACAGGACTCTGCGCAAGTGGGTGGAAGGATCTTTTCGTAGCAGAGAACCAAAGGGGTTTGGCACCGTTATGGAAGAAGTGTGGATGAAGCTTTTCTTCTGTATCATCTTCATAATTCCTTTCAAGCACACTTAGGAGTCTGTGGTGGAAGCCCTACTTTTGTTTTCCTCCTGCAAAGGAATGTTATTTCAAAGAAGAAAAAACCAAGCTCCTACTTTGTAAATTCTTTGTGCTTCAATGTAGATTTGTGGTTGGTAGACTTCCAATAAAGTGCATCTTAAGTATAGCTTGAACCGGAAGCTAGCAATTCACTATTTTGACATCGCCCAATCAAGAGGCAGAGAAAGTATTTTTGGTATTCTAGGTATGCTCTTACAAAATGTATTCAATAGTTAAGCTGTGAATGCCCATATACATTTTGTTTTGGCATTG
The DNA here is from genome assembly GCA_003113815.1 of Sphenodon punctatus. Lineage (NCBI taxonomy): Eukaryota > Metazoa > Chordata > Lepidosauria > Sphenodontia > Sphenodontidae > Sphenodon > Sphenodon punctatus. The sequence continues at coordinate 1,002,171 of QEPC01010235.1, forward strand.
TACTGTTTCTTCAAGGAAGTTATAGAAGATATTCCAGTTATTATATAAGCCAAAGTCAAACGTTCGATTATATGGGGGGGAAATGCATGATATGTCTTGAAGCATTAAGACATTCTGTGTCTGACTGGCCATTTTTGGTCACTTCAGAGAAATACACAACAGGCTATAATGGAACGATTCATTTCCTATTTTCTCCTAGCTCTTGACAGTTTATTTATTCATTTATTTATTTATTCAAAGATTTATGTCCCGCTCCCTCCAGCCCTATGGCAGCTCGGGGTGGCTTACAAAGTATTTACATTTTTTTATAAAAACAATACATGGAGGGATTACTAAAACAACAACAAAGAGGTAAAAATCACTGGTAAAAAAAGCCCCATCCTTATTCCCCTCCCTTCCCCAAAGGCCCGGACGAACAGCCAGGTCTTACAGGCCCGACGAAGGGCCAACAGGCTGGGAACCAGGCAAGCTTCCTCTGGGAGGGAGTTCCACAGCAGTGGTGCAGCCACCGAGAACGCTCTCGCCATCGTGGCCCCCCAGTTCACCCGGGGGAACTCCACGAAGGTGCCCCCGACAGTCCACAGAGGTTGCCCCATGACCCGGGGAGTGAGGCAGTCTCTGATAGGAGGGGCCCAGACCGTGTAGGGCTTTAAAGGTCAAAACCAGCACCTTGAATCGGGCCCAGAACACTATAGGCAGCCAGTACAGATTTCGGAGCACTGGTGTAATGTGCTCCCTACGGTCCGTCCCTGTCAGGAGATGGGCTGCTGCGTTCTGCACCAGCTGCAGCTTCCGAGTCATCACCAAGGGCAGCCTCACATAGAGCGTGTTGCAGTAATCCAGCCTTGAGGTTACATCTTCCAAACAGTTTGAATAATAGCCATTTATGGGCCTATCTTTTAATTTTTACAGTCCTTTTAAAAATCCAGTTAACTTGTTGGCCTTTTTAACGTTCTCTGACAAGTTCCACAAGCTGTATGTTAAGTGAAAAAGCATTTCCTTTTTGTGTTAAATCTGCTGCCAATTAAATTGTCGCCAAGCTTTAGTATTATTAAAGGGGGTAAATAACAGCTCCCTGTCTACTTGTTCCATGGCAATTATGATTTTGTAATCTTCTATAATATCCACTCTGTCGCCCTGTCCCATCAAACCCCTCCTCATACGGAGAAGTGAAGGCTGATGCAAGGAATTAATGTAACTTTTCTGCAATGGCCTTGTCTTCCTCAATTGCCCCCCCTTCTCTTGATAGTCTAATTTCTCTTCTTTGTTTGCTAACCAGATATGTAAATTTCAATGCTTAATTGGAATTCCAGTTCAGGAGCTTAATTTCTGTTCGTGGTAGTAGAGGCAATATAGCTAAGCTTAAGGTTCGTTAACCTTATTGCCTATAAGCAATATAGCTTAATGAAGATTAAGGTTCAGTTTTGCTTATTTCCTGTCATTAAAGTTAAACAGACATATTACTGCAGAACTAATATTTTTTTAGTTTTCATTAGTATGTTTTTAATCCCCCACCCTTTTTTGTGGAAAAATGATTTAAAAAACGATATTTGCCCAGTGTCTTCTCCAAAACTATTTTTTTGAGGAAATTGCCAACCCTGATTGTGGAATTAATTTTGGGAAGTGGCTCCTTTATTCTAGTTCTTAATTTGGCTGAGGATCGCAGGTTGTGAGTAAAGGACACTTTATATTTATTTATTCTATGCCCTCTCGTCCGGTAATTCGGACACTGGGAGCGATCTCCCCAACGACCACTAGGAGGCAGCACAACTTTGCTGGGAGCACGTGGGGAGAGCGCTCCCCCGCCCTCCCAGTTCGTTGTCTGCCTCCGACTCAGTAGGACGTGCAGCCGGGTGCGCTGCACCCCCCACGTGGACAAGAACTTTGCCGGTGCCTCCGCACCGATTCCCGGGCGCAGCCTCCCCGCACGGCGGGAGGAGGCTTATCTCTCTGGCCGGCCCACGGGTTCAGGCCAGAGGCTTTTTTCGGAGCGGGGACTCCACGGAGCTACCCCCCCGACGCCGCAATGGCCGAGACGGCTAAGACCCGCCGCGCCGCAGCCGGACGGGCGCCGCAGCCTCCAACTGCCGCTGGGGCACAGAGGCGGAAGTCCAGCAAGCCCAGGCAGGGCCATGCGGCCGCGGCCACGCCGCAAGCTGACCGGGCCAGAGCCGAAATGGCGGCGGAGGGGGAAACCGGAAGCGAGACCTCCCTCCCCGCCCGGCGGCCCCAAGACGCCCGCAGCCCTCAGGCTTCCCTCATCCAGGACATCGAGGGGGAGGTAGCTTCGGCTGCCTCCTCGCAGGTACGAGGGACCGGGGGGGGGGCTGGGCCCGATCCTTTCCAGCAGGCCCAGCTGGAAGCCCTTCGGGCCATGATGGGGGCTCTCTCTCGCATAGAGAGCAACCAGAGGGCTCGCAGTGCGAGACCCTCTCCCCGGGGGCCAAACCCTAAAGAAAAGTTTAAGGGAGCCTCCCGCTCTGCGGGGAAGGGGAAGGGTAAGGGCCCCCCTACCCCCAGGGCTCATGCCTCCCTTTCAGAGCTGTTGGGGTCCTCCTCGGCTGAGGAGGACGATCCCTGCTCTCCCCCTGAAGAAGGGGAGTTCTCTGGGGGATCCTCTCAGGCTGACTCCCCTCCCCCGGCTAAACGGCCACGGGCCCACCCCACTAGGCCCCGCTACCACCCTGTACCCTCCTCAGAGGAGGAGTCAGAGGCTGGCTCATCCAGGGCCTCCCACTCTCTGCTGGAGGACAAGTCCCTCGATTGGGAGCGGATCCTTTCCAGGGGCCATAAGGACCTAGGCAGGGAGCTACCCCTGGACCACGGCCCTAAAATAATTATGAGAGCGGAGAGGGTGTTAAAGGTCACTCCCAGACCTCTCCAGAAAAGGGACTCCGATTCCTCCTCCGATGGGGACGAGGAATCAGACAGGGAATATATTCCCAAATTGGGCCAGGCCTCCAAAGGCGCTTCCCTAGACAAAGCCTTTGAGAAAATTATAAGGGCACAGTGGAAGCACCCCACTAAGTCCTTCAAGTTATCTAGGCCTCAACAGACTCTGTACGCCTTTGCTAAACAGAGCAAGCCCATTTTCGCCCTGCCCCGGGTTGATGCTGCCGCTGCATCCCTCGCCCGACAGTCTGTCTTCCCCTCAGAAGGGGATTTATTACCAAAAGATCAGACTGACAAAGGCCTGGAAACCGGCCTTAGGAAGAGTTACGAGGCCATGTCCAATGCTCTGCGCATGGCTACCACTTCGTCATATGTCTCTCGGGCTGTGATGAAGTGGTTCAAGATGGGGAAAGACCCTAACATTACTAGAGCACAGTCCACGAAGTTAGCCACTAACGTAGCTCTCGCTCAGGCCTTCCTGATAGATTCATCAATGGACATGCTGACCTGGATTGCAAAAGGGATGGCAGCCAATGTTGCAGCCAGACGCAGACTCTGGCTTCGTTCGTGGCGGGCTGATGCACACGCAAAGAACTTGTTAGTTAACAGCAAGTTTAAGGGCGGCAAGCTGTTTGGCACGGTGCTAGACAAAGCACTACAGGAGGCTTCTAACAAGGACAAGAAGCACTCGCTGAACCAGATCCAGACGGGCAGGAATCCCTTTCGCCCCTTTTTTCGCTTCCAACAGGGCCAGAAGCGCTACCAATCTTCCACGCAACCCTCCTGGAACACTGCTAACCGCAATAGATTTCAGAGGGGCAGGGGAGGCAAGTTCACCAGACCATCGCCTCAGCACCAACAGAACCGTCGTGCAGGATCACCGCCTCGTAGGCAGGAATCCTGACTGTATCGCCGCTTCTTCCCCCGTCTCTCCACGGATCGGTGCGCGTCTCCTCGCCTTCGCACCAAGATGGGCCCTGAACACATCAGATGCGTGGGTCATTCAAACAGTTTCCAGAGGATATTCGATAGAGACCAAATACTATCCGCGGGAGACCTTCAGAATATCTCCTCGTTCACGCAACCCCGTCAAACACGGGCATCTGCGGGCGGAGATCACCAGGCTCCACCAACTGGGGGCCATAGAGAGGGTGCCGTGGCACGAGCGCGGCCTGGGGGTCTACTCGATTTTATTCCTCGTGCAGAAAAAATCCGGCTCGTGGAGGGGAGTGCTCGACCTAAAGCGTCTCAACAAGGCGCTACGCAGGCAACGCTTCAAGATGGAGACACTTCACTCCATATCCCTAGCCCTTTCCCAAGGCGACTGGATGGCATCTCTCGACCTGCAGGACGCTTACCTCCATGTTCCCATCCTTCCGGCACACAAGAGGTGGCTCCGGTTTTGCTACGACGGCCAGCACTGGCAGTATCGAGCCCTCCCCTTCGGACTGGCATCATCCCCTCGGACCTTCACCAAGGTTCTCGCCCCCCTCATAGCGGCGCTCCGACTGGAGGGGATAGCGGTTTTTCCATACCTCGACGATCTGCTAGTTACCGCTCCGTCCCTGCAGCTGGCCCACACTCATCTCACTCGCACCAAGGAATACCTCGAGACCCACGGCTTCGTTATCAATATTCCCAAAAGCCATCTTACCCCATCTCAACGTCTCGAACATCTAGGGGTTGTGTTCGACACCTCCCTGAACAGAGTGTTCATCCCACTCCAGCGACAGGCAAAATTATTGTCCCTCATCAAGACGATTCGCGACCGCCCACGAGTCCCGATCCTCACCCTCGCTTCTCTCCTGGGTTTGATGATCTCACTCATACGTCACCTGCAATGGGCGCGCTTCCACTCTCGCCCCTTGCAGGCGCTTCTGCGGCCCTGGCAATCAGCAATAATCGACAGCAGCCCGAGGTCCATTGCTCTCACTCCGGCCGCTCGCCACTCGCTAGCGTGGTGGGAGCAACCCCACCGGTTTCTCGCCGGCGTCCCTCTCCTAGAACCGGAGAGACTCATACTCACCACCGACGCCAGCCTCCTAGGGTGGGGGGCCCACCTCAGCACACACACGGTCCAGGGGTCATGGTCACACCACGAACTGGCGCACAGCATGAACTGGCTGGAGCTCAGGGCGATCCGTCTAGCACTCCTCCACTTCCTCCCACAGCTTCACAACCATCATGTGCTGGTCTTCACAGACAATACCACTGCACAAGCTTATGTGAACAATCAAGGGGGATCTCGATCCTCGTCGCTCCACAAGGAAGCCACCCTGATGTTCAGATGGGCGGAGGGCAATCTTCTTTCCCTGTCAGCCAGACATATCAGGGGCCAGGACAATGTTCAAGCGGACTGGCTCAGCAGACGAGTGCTAGACCCGGCGGAATGGTCTCTGTCCCCTCAAGCGTTCCATCACGTGATGACCACCTTCGGAACCCCAGTAGTGGACCTCTTTGCGTCGAGTTCCAATCGCAAGACGCAGAGATTCTTCGCCAGGAGCCCACATCCGCTGGCAGAGGCTCACGACGCTCTCAGCCACCCTTGGCCCCACGGCCTCCTGTACGCCTTTCCTCCCTTTCCTCTCTTAGCGAGAACGATCAGCAGAGCCAAGAGACTGCGGGCCACAGTCATTCTGATAGCCCCGTTCTGGCCACGCAGATCGTGGTTTCCAGACCTTCTCAGCCGATCCAGAGGAACTTACCTCCCTCTACCAGTCACGCCGGATCTCCTCACCCAGGGACCTCTTTGCTACGATCGGCCAGAGTTCCTGAGACTGACAGCCTGGCTATTGAAGCCGACGCTCTCCGAGCCCAAGGGTACTCAGCTCCAGTAGTCCGGACTCTCCTCGCCTCCAGGCGACAATCGACAAGGAGAATTTACCAGTCTACATGGGCGATGTTTGTCCGCTGGTGTCACACCCATCACGTTCCACCTCGTCAGCCTTCCGTTCCTCAAGTCCTCCAATTCCTACAGGACGGCCTCGATAGGGGGCTTCGTCCCAACACACTGGCTAGACAGCTATCGGCCATTGACAGTACCATCTCCTCGTCTTCTGCCAATAAATTCTCCTCTCACCTGCATGTGAAACAGTTCTTGAGGGCAGCCAAGCGTGTAGCCCCTCCGGTTGTACACCGCTTTCCTACATGGAACCTCAATGTGGTTCTTAAGGCACTAATGGGTCCTCCATTCGAGCCTCTGCACCAGGTGTCCCTTTACTTTTTATCCATCAAAATGACCTTCCTTATTGCTATAACATCGGCAAGAAGGGTGTCTGAAATCGGAGCTCTGTCCATCGACCCAGCTTTCTGCATTTTCAGAAAGGAATCGGTGCTACTCAGGCTAGACCCAACCTTCCTTCCTAAGGTCTCCTCCCTGTTCCACCTAGCACAGGAGGTGGTCCTCCCGTCCTTCTGCCCTAAGCCTCGCCACTCCTTAGAGAGGCTTTGGCACACTTTAGATGTACGCAGGGCACTCAAGATTTACCTGGAGCGTACTCTTCCCTTTCGGAAAACTTCCTCCCTCTTGGTGAGCTACCACCCTCACTCCAAGGGTAAAAAAGTCTCGAAATCCATCATTGCGAAGTGGATTTCTGCTTGTGTAGCAGACGCCTACAGAGCCTTAAGCTTGGTCCCTCCAGCTAGAGTTCTAGCTCATTCGACCCGCTCAGCCTCCACTACTTGGGCGTTCCGGGCCAGGGCTCCCACATTAGAAATTTGCAGAGCGGCTACGTGGAGAAGTCTCCACACATTCACGAGGCACTATAAAATAGATCGCTTCGAGTCTGCTGAAGCCGCCTTTGGGAGGCGGGTGCTGCAGGGGGTTTTAGATCCTCAATAAGCGCCCAGTCCCTCCCATCTAATAAATTACTGCTTTGGTACCTCCCAGTGTCCGAATTACCGGACGAGAGGGCATAGAAAGAGGAATTGGGTTCCTTACCTTGGGAATTCCTTTTCTATTCCCTCGAGGGAGGTCATTCGGCCCACCCAGAGTTTCCTGGGCGCTGAATTAACTCTTGTGATGTTTAGTTGTATGTTACCCCTTCGGGGGGATTGTTACTAATATCTGTTAAGTTTTTCAGATAAGCTTCGTCCTCGGCTTATTACTTCTGGGAGGGCGGGGGAGCGCTCTCCCCACGTGCTCCCAGCAAAGTTGTGCTGCCTCCTAGTGGTCGTTGGGGAGATCACTCCCAGTGTCCGAATGACCTCCCTCGAGGGAATAGAAAAGGAATTCCCAAGGTAAGGAACCCAATTCCTCTTTTTACACTTTACCCAACCCATCCCTAAGGTTCAGAGGCGGCTTATAAAAAAACATAAAACACAATTTAAAAACATTAAAATAGAAGTAAACCAAACACCCTGTCCACCCCAACTACCCAACAGCCTCCCACCTAACCCCCCCCGCCTGTCAGATGCTTTACTAAAAAGAAAGGTCTTGCACCGCCTCCGATAGATGCTCAGGCCCAGACTCAGGTGAACGTTCAGGGGGAGGGACTTCCACAACATTGGGGCAGCAACCAAGAACACACCCACACCCCGTGTGCCCCCGTCATGCGGACAATAATAGCAGTTGGAACCCACAGGAGGGTGCCCCCAGCTGACCGCAGGGGCCACAACAGGGTATGGTAGGAAAGGTGGTTTTTCAGATATATGGGGCCCAGGCCATTTAGGACTTTAAAAGGTCTCTTAAGTACTTTTGTCATTCTAGGTTTGCTAGAAATTATCTAAAATTATCTTAAATTCTAGAAATAATTGTTTTATAATGCTGGACATGTGGAAATTATAACGTAAACATACATTATTATTATTATTATTAACATTTATATAGCACCGGTCATGTACCTGGCGCCGTACAGAACATAGAAATAGACGGGGTCCTTGCCTGTGGCTTCCAATCTAAAAGACAAGGAGTGGGAGACAGGGAGAGGGGACAGTGGGAGAGACAGGGGAGAAGACAGACAAGCATTCAAGCGGATGCGATGTCTCAGGTGCGTGTGCTTGGCTTGGTTACAATCAGGTTGGTTGCAGCAGTCTGCAGAGGGCAGACAGTAAGTATATGGGGAACGACTAGCAGGCATTGGGAAAGGCGGCGAGGAAAAGTGGGTCTTGAGGAAGGATTTGAAGGAGCGGAGGGAGGGGGCAAGGCAGATGTGGATAGGGAGGGAGTTCCAGGCATGGGGGGCAGCGAGGGAGAAGGGTCAAAGGCGGTTAGGTGAGCAGGAGAAACGAGGGAGAGTGAGGGAGGGGACAGAGGAGGAGCGGAGAGCGCGTGCAGGAGTGTGTAGGGAGATTTGGTCCGAGAGGTAAGGGGGAGCTTGGTTGTGGAGTGTTTTGAACGTGAATACCAGGAGTTTACTCATTTTGGCCTTAAACTGGATAAGTGGGCAAGTTATGTTTGGATATTTAAACTGTTTTTGAATGATACTAAAGAATAATAAGAAAATAGGAAAGAAAAATTCTTAAAGCACCACAGAGTGCCCTCAAAGACATGACACTTTTCATTCCATTAGTCTTGTCATGTCTAGATAAGAATGAATGACGGGTGTTTTCAAAATAGTTTGTGTTTTTTGCAACATGATCCTTGTGAATAAATCCTGTAAAGGGCACTGAAAATCTTATCCAGATTTTTGTAGGAAGTTTGAATTTGTCTTGGAGAAAGCATGGTAAAATGACTTCCTGGGCAGCTGGAACTGTGATAGGTTAAGAAAAATACCTTGATTTAAAATAAAGTTATGAATTTCTTTAGCACGGAAATGCTAGTTGGAAGCCTTCATTGAATAGGTGATATTGCCTTCAAACCAGGCATTTGTGCTAGTAGAAGCAGGATTGCTTTTCACACTGATATATATATGTGGTTGTATGACCTTTGAGTAACTTGTCTCTTTTATGGCCGCTACTTTAGCTGGTTCCTTCACTTCCTTGTCAGTGCGACATCTCAAAGAACAGCCTGGCTCTCTCTCTGGTTTACTGACATGATAATAAAAATGTATTTAATTGCAATGCTTTTTGGAAAGGATTTTAGGCTTTTCTAGGAATTCTCTGAATAAGTTGGTCTTGCTGCAGGATAAGTCTGATAAGTATCTGATAAGAACTCATGGATGGGAATTTAAATACAAATTATTGGGATAAACTAAAGTTAATTTTAAAATAAACAGAGGCTGATCTAGCATTTTGCACACCTAATGATTAGACATGTCTCCTAATTTGCAGTGGACTTGGAGAAATCTCAGGAGAAAAGTGAGTCATTTTGCTTTTCCTTCTGTGCTGGTAGTTGTCTCTTGTCATCTTTCCTCACTGGTCTGGCTTTTCTCTGCTCTGCCATAGTGAGATGTGTACTTTCTCATAACATTAGGATACCAAACAAATTTTAGAGTGATGAGCAGAAGTTTTTAAAAAACTTCTCTCTTATAGGTGTACTGCTTGTATTCAAATTCCCATCTGTAAATTTATACCATTTCTTAGTTTAATAAAAACCTTAAATTATCGTTCGTCATTGTTATGAAGGCAGAATACTCAAATCAGCTGTGTGTGGACTTGTGTTTCTTTGCCTTTGTTTTTAATTTTATGTGGACACTTATGTGGATACTTTTGTTCTTAAGTATAGTTGTAGCTCATAGGTCGTCTCAGGTATGAATTACATTATAGTGTATGCTTGGTGACGTAAATGTTTTTGAAAACTATTAGCTCCTGTAACCAGAAAAATTCTTCCTTGAAATTTGATATCAGTGGCATGGAATCTTGATCCCTTTTTGATTAGGAGAAAGGAAATCAGCCTTCCAATGGGAACTGCAAGGATAAGTAATTATGATCTGTATGTGTTCAGGCAGGGGACAACTCTTCAAGTCAGGAAAGGAACTAGGGTATTGTGGGTGTGGCGTATATCCAGCCAAGAGACTTAACTTCGCAAAATTAAAATTTAAAAATGTAGAGAAATAAAAAATAATTGACAGTCTAATAACTTTCATTTTGTTAACTTGAATGACAGTTGTACTAATTAAATAGCTAACTTCCAGATTTTATTATTTAAACTAGAAACAGAGAAGGATGCGTAATAGATTATTTTTAAAATGAAGAATTCTATAAAGGCTGCAGTCCTAAATCCACCTGATGGCCTTTTGACATCAGGGAGGATCCTCTGTACAAATGAGTTAGGGTCATTGTAACAGGGTAGGCACTGGCCTTCTAAAATGATCTGCTCTGTGCCTTGGCCCCACTTCCCTTTGCACTGTAAATGCTGGTGAGTCTGGAGGCCAAGGCAGTCTGCAAGGGAGCCAGAAGGGCCTGGTTTGGGGAGTTCTGCGGGGAGCTGGCCAGGGTCCTGAATGGTCTTGACATAGTCCTTGGGACATGGTCCAAGTCTAGAGGGTGTGAGTGGGAAGACTGGTGCAAGACCTCGGGAACGCACTGAAGGCTTTGTACTGAGAGTCAGACTAGCGTGTACTATCTAAGTGATCTGGAAATTGTTGATAAATGCAAGCTAGTGATGGGAAACCATAGTTTGTGAACTAATTGAAACTAATCCTGCAATTACTTGCTGACAGGTGGGCAGCTGATCTTGCCACAGTTACACTCTTGACTGTGATCCAGTTATGGTGGGATTTGTGCTGGTGGTGTGAACTAGCGTAAACCATCCCAAATCCACCTAACAGCCTGTACTGGCTCCAGCAGTTAAGATCTTGAGTGTACACCTGGGAGATGGGGCAGGGAAGAGAGGTGGTTTAGGGGTAGAGGGCACGAAAGAGGGTAGGGGGGAGCAGAAGCCAAGCTAAGTCTTACCAGTGTACAGGAGAACTGGGATGCTTGGGAACAGACCCAGCTAGAATGCAAAGCCAGTTTTGCTGGTGGGTGCGGCCTGCCCTGCACATACAGAGAACACACAGGTGCTCTTGGGTGAGCCTGCTCTCCAGTCTCCCAGCTGCTGTCTGTGCCATGGCAAACCCTGGGAGGTGCTGGGGTGGACAATGGTACTTACTCAAAGTTCCATCCCCCTGGCGCAGGGAGTGTGACAGTTGTTGCTGGCGCAGGTGGTGTGACTTAACCTACTCCAGGTGCTGGCATTAGGCTGGTTGCTCTGGTGCATGCTGTGCACAGCGCCCGGGGATAAGAAGTCTGTCAGCGCAAGGGCATGAGTCAAGTCAAGTCAACCTTTTATTTATATCCCGCTCTCTCTTGCCTGTGGTGACTCGAGGCGACTAACAACAAAAGTAGAAGACATCCAGAAAACAACAACAATTATAAATTCAACACACACACAACCCCAATGACCCCTCAATTAACACAACATACCATTTCATAACATATCGTGAGTGCTCCCTTACGCAGGTGCAAAGGGACAACTGGATCGCGGTCTTAATCTGTTACTTCCCTTGGAAATTGGTGTTGGGCTATATAAACAATCACAGGGCCTAGCACCAATATAGTATGCTTTTCTTCTCCAGAAAGCATTTTTAAATATTTGGGAATTGGTCTTTTTTCTCATTAAATTTTCTGACTTTTTGTCATTTGGATTATAAGTTTCTTAGGACACAACATTTTTTTTACATTGTACAAAATTTAGCAAAATTGTTGTGCCCTAATTGGGGAAATGGATACACCCTGTGTGTGTGTGTGTGTGTGTGTGTGTGTGTAATTCCATTAAAACAAAACACATTCTGTTTTTACTGGTGATTGCATAAGTGAGAAGCGTCTTTCAGCCTTTATTTTGGAGGAAGAACCTTTCAAATGCCTAGAAGACATTAACCAGAAAAAAGAAGATAAACAGAGAGAGTCATACTTTTCCTGTGTCACTTTAAATATTTGAAGCAGAACCCACACTTGTAAAAGCTGATGCTGCTTTCTGGCTTTAATTGTGCATGCCAATATCCTTGTCAAATAATTGAAACTTCCCTTTTTGGAGAACTGCTGAGTGCTTATTTATTTATTTAGTTGTATTTTTAACCTACTACCTCTTGCCATAGGTAACTTGGAGCAGCTCACAACAGTAATTTGGTCACTTCAGTAACTAGGCAAGTGCTCAGGGTGCTGGCAGGAATGAGGAATAATTGTATGAACTCCTATAGCTTATATTGAATAAAGAATCACTTAACCAGAGAATATTTTTATATGTTTAACCTTTTTTTGTAGATGGTTGTAAAAACCTTCATGGATATGGACCAGGACTCTGAAGAAGAAAAGAAACTGTATCTAAATCTTGCTTTACATCTTGCTTCAGACTTTTTCCTCAAACATCCTGATAAAGATGTGCGCTTGCTGGTGGCATGTTGCCTTGCTGATATTTTCAGAATATATGCTCCTGAAGCTCCTTACACATCGCCAGATAAACTGAAGGTAAGCGTGTAACCTGGGATTAATCTTTGACTCCTCCCTTTGCTTTACACCTCAGATCCAGACTGTTACTAAATTCTATCGCTTCACTCTGTATAATATTGCTAAAATCCGGCCCTGCCTTACTGTTGCCACTGCAAAAACCCTAGTCCATGCTCTAGTCATCTCTTACCTTGACCACTGTAACTTCCTCTATAGTCGTCTCCCTGCTCTGATCTCGCCCCCCTCATCTCCGTTCAGTGCTCTGCTGCCAAAGTCATCTACCTTGCCCATCGCTTTGACCGTGTTCAGCCCCTCCGCTTTGTCCTACATTGGCTCCCTCTACATGTGAACACATTAAGCACAAGCTCCTGGTCTTCACCTTCAAGGCACTTCATGGCTTTGCTCCCCCATATCTCTCCACTCTTGTATCCCACCACACTCCTGCCCGAGAGCTTCACTCCATCTCTACCCTCACCTGCTTCTGATCCCCTTGCTTCTCTAAACATCTTTGCCCCTTTTCAGGTTCTGGTATTGATCTATAAGGCCCTTCACGGTCTGGGCCCCTCATACCTCAGGGACCCCCTCCCCCTCTGTGCCCCAGAGTGACTCTTTCGGTCTGTCAGGGGTGCCTTCTTGGAGGTCCCCCATGTTAAGCGGGGGGCCACAATGGAGCGGGCATTCTCAGTGGCCGCGCTGCGCATTTGGAACTCCCTCCCGGAGGAAGCTCGCCTGGCCCCCAGCCTTTTAACATTCCGGCGAATTTGCAAAACCTGGCTGTTCGCCCAGGCCTTTGGGGAGGGGGGGTAGTTTTTTTTTAATCCCCTTCCACCCTTATTTATTATATATTTATTTTTATGTTCCTTGGTCCTGTTTTAATTATTGTAATTTTATGAGTGTTTTAAAATATTTTATAGTTGTATTTTTATATTTTGTAAGCCGACCCAAGCTGTTTCAGGAGGGGCGGGGTATAAATGTGAATAAATAATAAAATAAATAAATTCTCTTGTTGTCCCTCAAGCCTGGAACTCCCTCTCTGAATACATTAGTTCTGATCCCTCCTGAAAACCTTCCTCTTCATGAGTGAAATTGTGTCCTCTCTCTCCTCCCCATCCTCAGAATTTCTTCTCTGTAACTTAGTTCCCTGAAACTAAGTATGTACACCTGCAGCTTCTCAGCCTCATGAATGTATCCATGTCTCTTATGCTACTTACCTCTCCCTCGTCTCCCTTCCCTCGTGTCTTACGTCCCTACCCCAGGGGGCTTAGTCAATAACTATTGATTGTACAGTCCCAGGCACACGGCTTGCACTATATAAATAATAATAAAAAATAATTGGGGCTGCTTTTTGCACCATATGAAAGACCACACCAAATATGAGGTTAAAATAAATGCTATTAAGTTCTCCTTAATTATGGTACTTACAGCAAGATGTGGTGTGTGTGCTTATATTTTTTAATTTCTATTTTGGTATGTGTTTGACTCTGAGACTCCAGCTGATGGTGAAGTTAGGCCATTGAAACCCGAAGAGTCTAACTGATGCGTTTCTATTTATCTATGCAAAATGTACAGTGCATAGAATGATGAAATGTATGCAGGTAGCTGTTTTTTGTTTGTTTTTTAAAAATACATTGAATTTTAAAAAGAGCAAGTCTGCCCTCTCCCCCTCTCAAAATGTACATTAAATTTTTTTAAATTTTTTTTTTATTTTAAAGGCTTCATAGTCAACTCAAACCATTCTAGGGGTAAATTATTTTGGCAATAATATTCAGAAGTGTTTGTGATGAGTTAATTAGAATTGGTGCGTTTATTATGGTATTTCAGATGCACAATAGGTGTGTAACATCCATGACTTCCTTTTCTTGGAGACCAGTAAAGTCATCCCACATCAAGGCATGAATTGATGAAAGCATGGATGATGGTGGCCAGATCCAAGTTGGAAAGAGAAGGCCGCAGCCTCCTCATCAAATGAAGGTGGTTAATAGCGCTCCTGGCCACCTCTGCAACCTGCACAGCAAGAAGTCCGAAAGCACTCTGACTGCGAACCTGAATGACCAGAGGGGGCCGGACTCAATAACGAGTCCCAATCCCCTCCAGATCACAAGGTCAGCCACCATCATCATCTCCATCTTGTCTGGATTCAGCTTCAGTCAGCTCACCCTCATCCAGTCCCTGACAGCAGCCAGGCATCGGGCGAGCACTGAGACTGCAGGGCCTGGGTTGAAAAAGAGAGGTAGAGCTGGGTGTCATCAGCATACTGATAGCACTTCACCCCAAACCTCCAAATGACCTTGCCCAGCAGCCTCACGTACACGCTAAACAAGAAGGGAGACAGAGTAGATCCTGTGGGACTCCCAGGGAAGGTTCCGAGAGGACGACAAGCAATTGTCCATCACCATTCTGAGGCCTGCCTGACAGGAAGGAGCAGATCCATTTGAGAGCAGTTCTGTGCACCTCCGCCAGGTCCTGCAATCGTGCCAGGAGTGATCAGGCAAGATCAACAGGGTAGAATTTCCCATGTCAATCTCCAGGTGCAGGTCATCAGCCAAGGCCACAAGGGCAGTCTCCACGCCATACCCAGGACAAAAGTCTGACTGAAACGGATCTGAGACTCCAATAACATCGAGATGGGCTTGGAGCTGGGCCTAAAAAGGGAAGGTTAGGCACAGGTGATAGCTGGCCGCAGAGTCAGCATCCAAAGATGATTTCTTAAGCAGGGGCTGGACAATTGCAGTTTTAAGAGCGTACGACACACTACCCTCTCGAAGGGAGGCGTTGACCACCTCAGCTTAGCAATAGCCCCAATGTCTTGCGGCAGGCTTTCACCAGCCAGGATGGGCACGGATCTAATTCAAAACTGGTTGCCCTCATTGCCCCAAGTGAGTGATACCGATTGAAACTGATCCAAATAAGTCTGTCTTCTTCACCTCCAAGATAGACAAGATCTGCCTCGACATCGCTTCCCACTCCTCTCCTCTTCCTACTCCCTCCCCTCTTCCTCCTCCCCTTCCTTTTTGCCTGTCTTCCTTCCCTCCCACCTCCCTTGAGGAAATCTCCCTGCTCTCCTTCTCCAACTCTTCCACTTGCTCCCTTGACCCTGTCCCCTCCCGCCTCCTGACCTCCATTGTTACCACTGTTGCCCCTTTCCTCCTGCACATGCCTCTACTGGCTCCATCCCAGCACGCCACTGTCTCTCCTATCCTCAGAAAGTCCACTCTTGACCCCTCTGACCCTTCTAGCTAACATCCTGTCTCACTCTTTCCTTTTGCTTCCAAGCTTCTTGAATGTGTTGTCTACTCCCGCTGCCTTGACTTCCTCTCTGCCAACTCCTCCCTTGACTCCCTCCAATTTGGCTTTCACCCCCTTCACTCTACTGAAACTGCTCTCACCAAGATCACCAACGATCTTGTTGCTAAATCTAACCACCTCTATTCCATTCTTGTCCTCCTTGACATCTCTGCTGCCTTCGTTACTGTTGACCACTCACTGTTGCTGGATTCACTTCACTTCCGTGGCTCCGTCCTTGACTGGTTCTCCTACCTCTCTGACCTGCTCCTTCAATGTGTCTCTTGCCAACGCCGCCGCCTCCTCCCTTCCACTCTCGGCTGGTGTTCCCCAAGGCTCTGTCCTTGGCCCTCTCCTCTTCTCTATCTATACCCTGTCCCTAGGCAAACTCATGGCTTCCAATATCACCTCTACGCTGATGACACTCAACTCTCTCTCTCTCCTCCCTCTCTTTCTCCATCGATTCAAACTCGCCTCACCAGCTGTCTCTCTGACATCTTTACTTGGATGTCTCAACGTCAACTCAAACTCAACATGGCTAAAACTGAACTTCTATCTTCCCCACTCATTCTTCCTCTCCCTGTTCCCTGTCAATCCTCATCGATGGGGTCACCATCCTCCCCGTCCCCCAAGCCCTAAGCTTAGACTTCTTTTGACTCACCCCTTTCTTTTAAACCCTACATTGACTCTGTTGCCAAATCCTGTCGCTTCTCTCTCCATAACATTGCTAAAATTCGCCCTTTTCTCCCTGTCTCCTCTGCCAAAACCCTTGTTCATGCCCTGGTCATCTCTTGCCTTGATTACTATAACCTCCTTCTCACTGGCCTCCCGTGCTCTCACCTTTCTCCCCTTATCTCCGTCCAAAACTCTGCTGCCAGGATCATCCACCTCGCCCGTCGCTTCCACCACGTGCCACTCCTTCTCTTCTCTCTTCACTGGTTCCCCCTTCCTGAATGAAACCTGCACAAGCTAGTCTTCACCTATAAAGCTCTTCACAACCTTGCTCCCCCCTACCTCTCTGCGCTAATTTCCCTCTGTACGCCAGTCCATGAACTCTGCTCCTCCTCTGCCCCTTCTCTCGCCCTCCCCTAACCGCCTTCATCCCTTCTCCCTAGCTGCCCCCCCATGCGTGGAACTTCCTCCCTACCCACATCGGCCTTGCCACCTCCCTTCATACCTTCAGATCCCTCCTCAAGACCTACCTCTTCTGCTCTGCCCTCCCTGACTTCTCGCTCCCCTCACCTAACTCCTGCTGATACCTTCCATCCAGTACAATCTGTTACCTAAGGTCTGTGTACTCATATCCTCACCACATGGACCAACCAGCCATCATTCTCGATGTAGCCAAGCGCATGCACCTGGGACCTCGCATCTTCATGAATGTTACACTCCTTCTCTCTCCGTCTGTTCCCCTTCCTTTATCTCCCCCCCCCACTCCCCAATCTCTCAGATTGTAAGCCTCCACAATAGAACAATGTTTAATAACGCCCCCCCCCGGTCTCTCAGATTGTAAGCCCTAGAGCAGGGACCATGTCTATTCAATTACTTTGTAAAGTGCCAGGTACATTGTTTGCATTATATAAATGTTTGCTGCTGCTAATAATAATAATAAACAGGACAAGACTGGGCCTCCATAACACTGAACTCTGACTCTGCAGATTAAATAGCAGCACACAAGTCGTCGTGTATATGAGCAATTTTGTCTGCAAAGTAATTTAATAAAGATCTCACAGTGGGCATTGAAGGACTACTTTTTCTGGGCAGAGGCAGACTCGATTAGCCAGGCTCCGCACCACCCAAAACCGCTCCGATGAACAAGACTTGACAGATGTTATGATACCGGAGAGGAAAACTTTCTATGCCAAAATCGGTCAGCTTCCGCATGAGTCGAGCGCCACCTGTGCTCCAACCACCTGCCCTCCTGCGTAAGCAGCCTCAGGTCATCTGTATACCAAGGGGACCTGTGCTGGCGCAGTGTTGGGAGCAGATACCTGGGTGCAACCGTGTTGATGGCCATGGTCATCTTACCACTGCCTGATTTGGTATCCACATCATTCCTTGTCACTGACTTGGTGAGCTCTTCTGTGGGAAATAGTGTCACCAGTATTGAGTGCTTACACAACTTATTTAGCTAAATGCTGTTATGGTATGTGCCAAGTTAAATTACTATTTTTCTTTTTCCATCCTAGGATATATTTATGTTTATAACAAGGCAGTTGAAAGGATTAGAAGATACAAAAAGCCCACAGTTCAATAGATACTTCTATTTACTTGAGGTAAGCAAAGAAATGTATTCTTTCCAGCTAGTTCTGGGTAACATGACTTGGTTGATTTTCATAAATGCGTATTCAGAGAGGTTTCACTTCTAAGAAATCAGCAAAATCATGGTGGTTACTACCTGTACAGCAATGATTTTCATGAACCTGTTGAGATCTGAATAAATCTAGTGCTAGTAGAAGATGGTTCTTTTAATAACAATCCCTTTTTGCTTTTGCTTTCCATCACAGAATATTGCTTGGGTCAAGTCATACAACATATGTTTTGAGTTAGAAGACAGCAATGAAATCTTCACACAGCTTTACAGAACACTGTTTTCAGTAATTAAGTGAGTGTATTTACCATGATGGCGAATAACTGCTGATTTGTTTTCTTGGGGAAAATATCTGTGAACCTTTTTCCATATATGCTGTTAGTTTATCAAAGATTAATTTGGAAATATAGTCTTGTATACAGCTTAATTTGGAAATACAGTCTTTGCTTTACTGTCTTTGCTTTACAGTCTTTCCAGAGTTTAATTTGGAAATATAGTCTTTGCTGCTGTCTTGAATTAAGTAATGATTCTGACAACATGCTTAAAAATAAACAAACAAAAAACCCCAACTTTGTGGGACTGTTGTTGCCATTTCCCACACCTTGACTGGTGAAGGGGACTTGCTATATATCTGTATCTGGAGAAAAAGCGTTAAGTATACAAAAGCCTATAATTACATATTTTACTTAAATGTTTTTATGCAAGGATTATGGGAAGATTTTTCAGCTATAAATATGTATTCGGAGTAGGAAATGGTGGCTCAGTATGCATTTACTTTTCAGCTACAATTTCTTAAACTACCTACAAAGATTTGGCTCTGGTTTAGAACACCTTCAATATTCTGATCACTAGTGCAAGTGAAGCACATATTCTATTTGAACTTGTCTTATTTTGGGTGTGGGTGTGCAAATGCATGTAGGTTCCTTGAAATTTAGGCTGATGCTACATGTTTTATAATGTTGACTTTATTCCCAGGATTATAAAATAAACTTTGAATTAATGGGTATTTTCAAACGTTACGAGATCACAGTGAACCACGGTCAATCCCGCGGCGGGGCCAAAGCGCCCTGAACGTCTGTTTCGCGGGCACCAGATGTTCACCACAGTCAATACCCACATGGGGTCGAAAATAACCACGCTTCCGGAGCTCCGGCCCGGACCATCTCCGAAAGCGTGGTCAAAGCGATTCCCACCGGGAAACAAAAAAAAGTAATGACTGAACGGCAACCACCTGCCGGAATCAAGCAACATGATTCCCAGCCGGGGACAAAGCACGCAGCATAGCTGCCAGGCAACGAGCAACAACACAGGCCGGGGAGGGAGATTTAAAGGGCACACGGCAGCAGCCGGGACGAGCCGCCCTGGCACCTTCCGGTTGCTTTGACCACGGCCTGGCCCGGGATTGGCGTAAAGTCTGTTGCGCTGCTCCGGGCCGTGGTCTGTCGGTCTGATTCCCTGCCATGGTCCCGCTCCCATCACGTCTGTTTGGGGCCTCTCTTGCCCACAGGGGGGTGGTTAGCCGGTTCGCCACCGCTGGGAATCCACTGTGGTGAACTGGGCACCCGTAAAGTCTGAAATCACCCAATGACTTAGCACAATGCGATTTTCATAATGTAGTATTTTGAATGTGCCTATTGTAATGAAACTAGTTCATACTGCGTGGACTCGGAGAACTTATATAATGTCTGTGGAATGTACAGCTTATTTTTTTCCTTTTGTAGAATACTAAATGGAGAAAGTAGAAATGAGTACCATACATATGACAATCAAAGTAGTTTTTAAGACTTTATTCATTTTTTTAAAGAAATACTTTGTTGGCATTGTCTTGTGATTTAGAACTAATAGTGTGCTGACGTTTTGTCTTTAATTTCAGCAACGGTCATAATCAAAAAGTTCACATGCACATGGTGGATCTGATGAGTTCTATCATTTGTGAAGGAGATACTGTTTCTCAGGAGCTTTTGGATACAGTTTTAGCTAATCTGGTGCCTGCACATAAGGTAAGCTCCTAATAACTCTTTGTCATGCAGGTAGAGCATATGTTTGATTATACGTATGTATTGAGAACTGCTTTCTTCATTCATGGGGCAGAATTTAATGTCTATTTACTGTGGTTTCTCTTTGCTCAAGTTCACACAAAACTTTAACGTTTCGTCGTAACTTTCAGTTGGACTAATCACTTTTCTGGAAGCTCATATCAGTGTGTGCGATTTTTATTGTGTTTTTTGAATAAGGCAATCCTTAATGCTTTTTTCATCTTTGGAGCAAGCCTATGTTAATGCTAGTGTTAAAATATCAATTAAATCATCACACTTTGAGATGCCATCATTTTTCTAAACCGTTATAAAGGAGGACATGTTTGGTCTTGTTCCAGTTTCTTTGGAGCATCCTCCTTTGTTAGATGCATATGATCCTGTTACATAACTCAACTAATGTATTGCCTCTGTGCTGTAGACAAGGGGTTCTCAACCTTTTTCCAGGCATGAGCACTGTAGTGACTAAGTGACTACTTGGGAGCACTGCATAATTTGCATGAATAATTTGCATAAATATGCATAGATATAAGTCTCCGCTCTGCAATTCATTTCCATGGAAATTTAGATGATTAATCAATTAATCCTAGCTCATGTTGACTTTAATGGATGAAGAACTGTTTCAAAGTGCTTCTGAGCACTACTGACAAGCTGGCTTGGGAGCACTTTCACACATTGTCCAAACACTCTGATGCTCCCGAGTACCAGGTTGAGAATCCCTGCTCTAGACACACAAACTTGCTGCTATAGAGATGTGTGCATTAAATCCTGTTTTGTGTTAAGTCCTGTACTCTCAAAAGGGCTGATGGAATATAGTCAGGATCCAGTGGATTGAGCTTTGAATTTCTTCTATGACTCTATCCTTTTCATGCTGTCCCTGCTTGGCTGGAGAAACCTCAGCCTGAGCATGAATGCCAGCACTTTCCACATGGGAGGGGGTGCAATTGGAAAGTGCTTGTTCAGATAAGAGCATTCCATAATACAAGAAGAGTTAAGGTCCTTGAAAACATGCATGAAAAAGCATGGAAAATGCAAGTTAAGGCTTCCACCTTAAGCTCCGTGCCATGTTAGCAGTAAAGACATTGTACAGTCTCACATGTGCTCACTTACAACTTAGACTCTATCCACCCACACTTTGCCTTTGTCTTTCAGCCCCAATCCTCTTCCTCTTTGCAGGTTGGGGGCAACACTGAAGCTGGAGACAGGAGGGCATGAGCTTCCCCTTTACCCTCTCCGTTTCCTCTTTAAGAAAGAGAGAACTTAGGAGTTCTGACTTCCACCCCTTTTCCTCCTCTAATCTACTTGGTCCCAGCCCTGTAACAGAGGACTCCTGGATTCCAGACTCTCCACCACACTCTAATCCAGTAGGCTGCACTCCCTTCACAGGCAACTCAGTAGTTCTCGTTCCGAGCCTGTTCCCCTCTCCCCTGCTCTCAACCTTGTAAGAGACAACCCAGGAGTCCTGGGTCCAAGTTTCCCCTCTGACCCTGTAGCCCCCACTCGCCTCACAGATAACACAAAAGTCTTGGGAAATACATTTGTCTGTATGTGTCATATGGAACAGGTGTGTGTGTGTGTGTGTGTGTGTGTGTGTGTGTAATGACAAAAAACAAACCAAAACCAACAACACAGGAGAGGAAATGGAATAACAGGGAGGGAGGCTATTGGGAGTCAAAGCATAGAGTCAGCCATGGTAAGTAGATAAAACGATAGGACTCCTCCTCCTGGTATCCCATCAGTCTTCTGAACCAGTTATTTCACTCAGAACCTTATTATTGTAAGTGTTTCTAATTCCTCCTTTCATTCCACCCACTTACAAAGAGTGTGCAGCATTAACTATTTCCCCCCTGTCATTCGAACTATTCCACTTACTGCATCTGGTGCCTTCCTCATCATTTCACACCCTCTTGCCTTCCCTGTGTATTCCCAAAGATGCAACTGTTATATAATTTCACAATCACTTAATTGGATGTTGGAATGACAATAGTATGTATTTAGAAATTGACACTGCTGTTGCCTCCATTCCTTCCAATGACCATTACGTTTTATTAATTTCAATGCATACCCAACTTAGTTTTAATTCAACATTTGTATATTACTCTACCCAGGTTCACTGTGCTCTGGGAGGGCAGTGGAGACTAGTGGGTAAGAGGGACTGTTGTGAACCATTAGTCAACTGTCCCATTCTCCCCAACTGAAATGAAAGGATAGAGGGAAAGGAGGGGGGAGGGGCCAGCTCATGCCCTCCTGTCCTCCGCTTCAGTGTTGCCCCCAACCTACAAAGAGGAAGAGGATTGGGGCAGAAAGACAAAGACAAAGCATGGGTGCATTGAGCCTAAGTTGTAAGTGAGCACAGTATGTGAGACTGTACAATGTCTTTACTGCTAACGGCACAGAAGTTAAGGCAGGAGCCTTAACTTGCAATGTCCATGTTTTTAGTAAATAATTGGATTTTCAAGAGCCTTACAAACCAGAGGTTTTTTGATTATGGAATATCCAAGTTTTTTGTTAAATACATTGCAATGGAGAAAATTTGTCCTGATGGCGCAGTAGAATACTAAGCAGCGTAACCGCTATGGGAGCAGTGCTTAGGGGAGGCTAAGGTGGAAGAGCTGCTCCCTTCAGTTTAGAAGGTTGCTACTTCCTTCAAATAGCAAGCAAGATGAAGCTGGATTTTTACTAGTAGCTCCCTACTTTACTAAGAATACAACAACTTTGCTTCAGTTTAAGCATTGCAAGCTTCCAAAAACTGCTCTCTATGGTCTCTCTAGCTCATGGCTTGTGCAGGAGTCTTCCACTCTACTCCCCACTATCAGAGCTCTTTTCCATGTGCAACACTGGCCATTCTGCTTTCTATAAGGACTCTGTACAGGGCCCCCTGGTTAGGGAGCCCTGTGCATGGTGTTAACTGACTATGCTGTGCTCACGGACAGGACTCGCCACGTGGCATAATGCTGCCCATCCTGCAGCCCTCCCTCTGTGCAAAGCTCCCTCACTCAGTTCTCCTCTGTCCGGGGCTCTCCCCCGGCCCAGTTATGGTCATTATTATGCAGTTCTCCGTCTTTCTGAGACTCTGCTCCCCCCTACCCATTTTACTCCCCCTTGGACAGGGCTTCCTTTCTTGCACAACGCTGCCCACTCTGCAGACCTACCGTGTACTGGGTTCCAGATTCTGTATCCCCACTAAAGCTGCTCCCTGTAAAGTGCTCCCCCTATGCATTGTGTCCACTGTGGAAGCTATTTACTGAGGCTCTGCCTGTACACTCTCCCCTTAATGTACCCCCCCCCCCTTTGTGTATGCTCTCTCCCTCCCTCATAAGATTTTCCTCCTTGGGCTGAGACTTGTTCTTAGAGTCGTTCCAAGAGGACTACACTTGCCACTTTGCCCAACAGGGCTGCTCTGCATAGGACCCCACCATCTCCCTGCCCCCCTCCTGCAGAACGCCCACTGTATCAGCCCAGAAAACCCGCTTATTCCTCATTCCTTAGTGGTGGTGGGAAAATATGAGGGAGAAACGCTGAAAGAAGATCGATTCCATCGCGCCAGTAACCTCCTCTCCTTGTCTCCGAGATAAGCCTCTGCCCTCTTCCTGCACCTGGGGCCATCCCAGGCAAATTCCGGCCCCAGCTATGCTCCTTCAATGGGGCACCCTATTGGAGCCGCAGTCCAGACACTCCACATTTTTGGAGGGGGAAAGGCTGTTGCTGAAATCCATGTGGTCTGTGTTTCTGGGTGGGTCTAGGGGGGCAAGAACGCCACTGCAGGATTAGCTAGCTCTGTTGTTTAGCCATCTCTGCATCCCTGACCCCAAGCCGAGGTACCTGCTGTGCGGGATCAGATCAGAATTATCTTCAGCTCTCTCCCACAGGCTTTTCTGTCCTCCTCTCCCCACCAGATCAGTGCTAAACATGGCTGACCAGTCACTCTCACTGCCCCCTGGAAGGTGCAGTTCCCTTTCATTGCCCAGCACTGATAGGCTCTAGCAAGCAGTGCCTGCTGGGAGTTGTAGTCTCTAGTATTTAAGACTGTTTGCTTTTAAGCAGTTAACATAGAATGTTACACATTAGACATAGAATTACACATTACACATAGAATATTCGCAAACACTCCACACTCAAGATAGTCTCCATAGACTAACATTGAATTTTCAAGATGTCATAACTTAAAATTACTAACTGGATTTTAAAAAAGTAAACCAAAGGCACCCCCTGGCAGCCTCCTTGAATTTTCTAAAAGGCTTACACCTCCCAACCAACCAACACAAAACCCTTTTACCCTGCCGAGATCAAGATGGTCTAACTTTTGAAAAAAAAGGCTTCAAAGTATGGTTTTCAAACTGCGATATCTCAGCTGTTATCAAACCGATTTGACTGATATATGGACAGCATGAACAGCTTATACCAGTGATCCTTCGCCACAAATTCCATGATCTTAACTTTAATCATTTCAATTTTATAATTAATAGAATGTTCAGGCTTTATAATGGAGCATGCAAGATGCTTCTGCCACTCTATAATAAGTAGTGCCGTACTGTGTCAGACAAGCATGTTGTATCTGACAGTGGCCAATCTCTGTCTCTTGGGAGACGTATGCAACAGGTCACTCTGGGCAATCCATTCCCTGTAGTTCCAGCCCCCAACAGTAAGAGGTTACTCCCCCAGACTTACTTGGCTGATATCCATTAATGGGCCTATCCTCCAAGAACCTATCCAATCTCCTTTTAAAACTAGCTACACTACTGGCCTTAACCAGTTCCTCTGGCAATAAATTTCACAAATTTAATTATACACTGAGTGAAAAAAATACTTTCTCTTCTTTGTTTTAAATATGCTGCCAGTTAATTTCATGGAGTGTCCCCTTCTTCTAATACTCTTAGAGAGGGTAAATAACCGCTCCCTATTTGTGTGTTCCACCGGTTGCTCAGGCTGGGTGGGTAGCACTGGCTTATTCAGCCTGAGTATTTGTGCCTCTACTTTGTACAGGGGGGGAGAGAGGAGAGGAGATCTACTCCTGGTGAAAAGTGCAGTTCATTCAGCCTGAATGTCTCCCACATGGACTGACTTCCTTCTCCCTCACCATGTGGAAGGTCAAGACTGTAAAATGGCTCCTCATTAGAGCATGTTTGAGGGTTTGGTTGGCGTGTGTGTGCATGTGCATGTGTGTGTTGAGGAGGGAGGGGGTAGAGCAGGAAGTTCAGGAGAAGTTGGTGTTAGGGGAATCCTGTAGTGGTGGGAATGGGAAGTTCATTAGCTTGATGTGGTGAAAACAGACAAAACGCTAACTTCATTTTAACACCACTTTAAACCGCTTTAATTTTTTTTATAGATGTTGCAGGGCTGCATAGGGAACCAATACAGCCCTGCAACATTAATAAGAAAAGTTAAAGCAGTGTTAAAGTGGAGTTAGCGTTATGTCTATTTTCACCTAGCAACTTGCCAGGAGTTGCTTTTATTTTGCTGGAAGGCTTTCCACTTTCGGATTGGCTGGTGGCAGCGTATCATGAGCAATGTTTCTGGTTTTTAAATGCTAATTCATTAGAATTAGATGGGAAAAAGTTTTAGAAAGTTGCCTGCAGGAAGGTGGCAGAACCAAATAGCTGAAGCTCTCTCGGTTGTTATCACAGCTAATGTTGCTTTTGAAATCCTCTCTGAGGCCTCCTTCCTTGTGTAGGAGGCCAGACGAACAATTGAAGTTATAAGAAAGCGTTCATCAGCTAGGACGGCACAGATCTAATTTGCAGCTGGTGGACCTCATCCCTCCAAGCACCCTGTCTGCATTGGTGGAGGTTGCTCACTGCAAAAGAGCTAATCGGAACAAGACCTGAACCTCCGCACCCAAAAGTATGATTCTGCAACCAAACTAGTGGTCCCCATGTTGTGCCAAATACCAACAATGTTGCCTGCAAAGTAAATAGCAAACTCATCACAATAATCACTTATTCATTTCATGTACAGTCTGCCACAAGACCAAAGAACATAGTCCTTAGCAAATGATTGTTCATTACCTGGTGGACATATCCAAATGACTGAAGCTCTCTCAATTATTAGCAAAATTACTGTTGCTTTTGAAATCCTCTCTGTTTTCAACATAGTTCTGCCACCTTCCTGCAGGCAACTTTCTAAAACTTTTTCCTGTCTGATGAACACATGAAATTTGCAAGCAGACAAATCAGTTTTGGTGAGCTGAACTAAATTATACCAACTGATAAAAATTCAAGTTCTGCCGTTTCCGAGCATTCCACTTGGATATTGTATTTCTTTGCAAAAACTAAATAGCATACAGTTAAAGACATTGGGCCATACATATCTATGTATTTCATCCCATGTGAGAAACTCCACTGATTGGCTATGCTGCTGCACATAGCCTCTTACAAGCATAAGCAATGAGCAGCAAGAGATGCTGGTCCTGTTTGTCTCCAGCTGCAGGAAGGGAGTACTGCATGAGTTTATGAATAACTTTTATTATCTATATAAAATTACTTTTATAATCTAAAAGCTAGACATTTAAAAAAGTGTAGATTGTGTAGGGATTGTTTGATTCTGACCCAATATTGGGAAATGTTCACCACTGTCTGTTGGATGAATAAGGTTTTCAAATCCTGTTGTAACAAAACCTAAATTTCGCATCAGACTTGGTCTGATGGTTATCCCTTTAATTTTTGAGAATACCAGAGTGAGGAGTCAATTTCTGCAATTCATTTATTAACAAATATTAAGTTTGAAGATGAATGCCAGTTATAACACTTGTTGTTTGAATTGTATTTTCCAGAATTTAAATAAGCAAGCCTATGACTTGGCAAAAGCTTTACTGAAAAGGACAGCTCAAGCTATTGAACCTTACATTACTAATGTAAGTAAAGGTTGTAAGTGATTACATGTGCAGTTGATTATAAAATCTGTATGACTGCTGTATAATTTACTGATACATTTTAGTATTACAGGTAAGGTACCTTAGTTTTATTTGAAAACTGGTGGGGAAGATACACAATATTAATCTTTTATCACTACTCCACTGTCCATGAATTACAAAGTTCCAATTTTACTAATGGTTTGTGTTTTCCATGTAAAATGAAAAAATGAAACTTTATTTAGGGGTCAGTAAAATTGCTGTAGGACATCTCGCCCATAATTGTAATTAAAACATATGCCATTGCCCTGCCATTCCATCAGAAGCGCACTTGAATGTGAAATTATAACTCTAACCCAATGTGTTTTTGATTCAATAAAGTGCCACATATATAGTGTTGATCTCTTACCAATCTAAACATTATTCAAACATTTCACAAAGCATAATTATCATTTAAAATTAATCCCTGCAGCCAAAAATTGTAACCAGCTTTGGCAAAATAAAATTCTTCTTGTTGTAACCCTAGCATGACTTGAACTAGGGTGTTATTACTGTTCCACTGTTGTTCATTGTTTTAAAAATGGAGCCCAGGGAGTGATTACATGACTCAAGATGGCTACAGCTAGACCCTGTAGCTCTGCTCCCAGCCCTCAGACCATGTTGGTTTAAAATCCTCACCAAATTTCATAAAGCTGAAGACAAGACAGAGTTACTTGAAAATGTTTGTAGGGCCAGGGCCCTGTGCCTGAGGTTCCCCACCCCTGCTGTTGTAGGGGGTTGGATGCTCTATGAGGAGCAAAGCAATTATTGTACCTAGTACAGGAGTGGGCAAAGTTCCCAAGCCCCAGAGTTACATACCAAAAGTTTCATATTGCGAACAGTCACAAGATGCATTATATTAATGGTGGCTTCCTTGATCCTGGGGATGGGGCAGCACGCCTTCCCACAACCCCCCCTCCACACAAAATCTCCCATATTGTCCGGTGGGTTCGGGCAGCAGCATTTGCAACACAGGGCATACTCTTCCTGTTTTCGTGTCTGTCTGCCCCCCCCCCCCCCCCCAAATTAGGCTCCAGTGGCTAAAATGTTGGGCTTGTCTTCTCTTGGGGAAGCCGCATGGACATGCCCTCTGGACAGACACTTCTGGCAAGAGCCACAGTACCAGGTGCCCAAGAGCTGCGTGCAGCTCCAGAGCTGCCATTTGCCCACCTCTGACCTAGTATCTAGTTTTCCATTCTCAAGTTTGAACGCAGTCTCAAACAGTAGATTGGTATAGTAGTTTCTAATGGCTGATTTGTGGTTGCAGCATGGATTTTCTCTTTGTCTGGGGCTCCTCCCCTCATGTCTGCTAAGAAAATGGCTGCTTTCAAATACTTTAACAAATGGTATCAAAACAACAATAGACTTTTATTCTGGCTCTCCTGAGTTCTCTGACACTGACCTGGCTTCCCTCAGCTCTTCTCACCAGCCAGCTGAAAGACACTATTGTTGCTGCAACCATGACCAGTAATGAAGAACATTTTGGTAGACTTTCACAAACACTTTTATCTCCCTGGGCTATGTTCTCCATCCACGGTGAAGTTAAGGATGTGAAAGATGGCATGAATGAATTTTGCAGAAGACTTGGGGTACAATTCTCCACCAATTAATGTCAGTGGGAGTTCACTTTAGAGAGGTGAAGTCAGAGAGAGGGGGCCTAGAAGATAGTGAAGCCAATACATTGGTTCTAGTCACCAAAACAGAATATGTAATGGAATATATGATAAACTAGGATGTGTTGAGGATAGATCTCAAAGTTAAACCTGGCATCTCCTGTAATTAATTCCCCAAAGAAGAAGAATGGTGTATAATATATATTTTACATGAATTAATTTGCTGAATGAAATCTTTACCTTAAGTCTTCCTCCATCTAATTTTGAACTGGAATATGTGGTGGTGGAGCAGAATTTTCAGGCCTCCACTGGATGGGTCCTTGGAAATTTCAGAATGAATGACAAGTTCTGTAATTATCTAGAAAAAGGTATAAAACCAATATTCTTCCCAGATGGCTCAGGATTTAAACAAAAACATTTATTCAAAAGAGAAAATGAGAGAACTGCATTTACATTATACCTAGCAAGATTGAGAATCACTAAAACCAAAATTAATGCTAATGTATATCCCAAAAATCTACAGTTTAAGAATGCAGTTAAGGCTCTTCTCATTCTACTCATAATTTAAAAAGAGGAAATTGTATGTTCAATCGATTTCCCACTACCTACTACTTTTTTTCTATCTTCCATTGTCTTGCATCTATGTTCTTCCATTCGTGGCATGATACGACATCAGCAACTTCATTATTCACTCACATTCCTCTTCTACCTTATCTATAACAGAAAAAAATATAGGTAACTAACAGTAAGATTCGGACTTAAGTATTATGTAATAAAATGTCTATATCCAATATAAAATGTATGTATTTTCTATATATCTCCCAATTGAAAAATGGCTATAATATATATCTTTTTGTTGTAGTAGTAGTCTAGTTTTGTAAAGCTTTCTTACAAATGTAATTTTACTACGTAATTAAGTCCAAATCTTATTGTTAGTTGCTTATTTTTTTTGTCTGTTGTAGATAAGGTAGAAGAGGAGTGAATAGTCAAGTTGTATTGTGTCACAGATGGAAGAAAGTAGAAGATGTGAGAAAATGGAAGGTAGGGGGAAAGTAGGTGGTGGAGAGTTGGTGGAAGATATCTTTTTTTAACTATTTATTTATTTATAAAGTAATTTAATACCCTGCCCCTCCTGCTCCAAGCATCCCAGGGGGGTTTACAATATTAAAACACACAGACAGTAAAACCATAAAGTACAATAAAAAGGGAGGCACTAAACCGTGCCCACCCCCACCCCTATATTTCATCTTGCTTGCCAAAAGCCAGGCGAACAGCCAGGTTTTACAGGTATGACATAAGGAGGGGAGATCCAGGGCCACCCAGGCCTCCACCAGGAGGGAGTTCCACAGCCTAGGGGCGGTCACCAAGAATGCCATCTCCATAGTGGCCCCCTGGGCCACACAGGGGACCTCGAGAAGTGCGCCCCCAGTGAACCGCAGAGGCTGCTCCAGCGCACGGAGAGCAAGGCGGTCCCACAGGTAAGTTGGGCCAAGGCCATATAGGGCTTTATAGGTCAAAACTAATACCTTGAATCGGATCCGGAAGTCTGTAGGCAGCCAGTGCAGAGCCTGGAGCATTGGTGTAATGTGCTCACAGTGACCCGTCCCTGTAAGGAGACGGGCCGCAGCATTCTGCACTAGCTGCAATCTCTGGACTGTCACCATTGGTAGCCTCACATAGAGTGCGTTGCAATAGTCCGATCTCGGGGTAATGAAAGCATGGATGATGGTGGCCAGGTCACTATCTGAAACATACAGCCAAAGCCATCGCACCAGATGTAATTTGTGAAACAAGCTCCTCACCGCTCCTGGAAATCCAGGCGGAGCTGCGGATCGAGGAGCACACCCAGACTACGAACCTGGGATACCAGCGGGGGGCGGACCCCATCAGTGACGGGAACCGCCACATCTACTGCCCTTCCCACCATCACCTCCCTCTTGTCGGGATTCAGCTTCAGACAGCTTGCACTCATCCAGTCCCCAACAGTCTCCAGACATTGGGTAAGCACCGAGACTGCCGGGTCTGGGTCGGATGAAAATGAGATGTAGAGTTGGGTGTCATCAGCATATTGATGACACTGCACCCCATCACGACCTCGCCAAGTGGCTGCATATACACGTTGAACAAGAGTGGGGACAGAATACAACCTTGCAGGACACCACAGGTGAGGTCCCGTGGAGATGAAGAACAATCCCCAAGCACCACATGCTGAGTTCTCTCAGCCAGGAAGGAGCGGAACCAGTCAAGGACAATCCCATCCGCTCCAGCTCAATCCTGCAAGTGAGTCACCAACATTTTATTTTATTTTGTTTGCTTGTTTATTTATTTATTTGTTACTTACATTTTTACCCCGCATCCTCCCGCAAAATGGCGGCTCGGAACAGCAGCAACATATAAAATACACAAGCTTAAAATATTAAAGACCAAAAGGCTGAATGCTAAAAGGCAATAAAGACACCACCTTCCCCAAAGGCCCGGCGGAACAGCCAGGTCTTGCAAGATCTTTGGAAAAAGGGGAGGTCTGGGAATAAATGGGCCTCCTTCGGGAGGGAGTTCCACTGCCTAGGTGTGGCCACCGAGAACGCCCTCCCTGCCGTTGCCATCTGGGATACCCGGGGGACCTCGAGTTGGGTGCCCCCGGCTGACTGCAGGGGCCGCCAAATGACCCGGGACCTGAGGCGGTCTCGCAGATAAGCAGGTCCCAAGCCGTTTAGGGCTTTAAAGGTCATTACCAACACTTTGGGTTGGACCCAGTAGACTATAGGCAGCCAGTGCAGAGAACAGAGCACAGGTGTAATGTGCTCACGGCGACCCGTCGCTGTTAGGAGATGAGCCGCCGCATTCTGCACCAGCTGCAGCCTCCGGACCGTCTTCAAAGGTAGCCCCACGTAGAGTGTATTACAGTAGTCCAGACGAGAGGTAATGAAAGCATGGATGATGGTTGCCAGGTTCGCTTTGGAGATATGCAACCGTAACCGTCACACCAGATGTAATTGGTGAAATGCTCCCCTTTCCACAGCCTCCACCTGACAATCCAGGCGGAGCTGTGGATTGCGGAGCACCCCCAGACTATGAACCTGAGTGGCCAGAGGGGGGCAGACCCCACCAATAACGGGGCCACCCCCCACCCCTCCGGCCTACCAACGAACATCACCTCCGTCTTATCAGGATCCATCCTCCGTTGGTTCACCCTCATCCAGTTCCTCACAGCCGCCGAACACTGGGTAAGCACCGAGACTGCCGGGCCTGGATTTTCAGAAAACGAGAGGTAAAGTTGTGTATCATCGGTGTACTGATGACATCGTATGCCGAACCGTCTCATGACCTCCCCCAAGGGTTGCATATACACATTGAACAGGAGAGGGAATGGAATAGAACTCCGCGGGACTCCACACGTGAGGTCCCGGAGAGAAAATGTATATTCCCCGAGGACCACCCACTGAGTTTTCCCTGCCAGGAATGAGTGGAACCATTCAAGAACAATCCCATTCACCCTGGCCCAGTCCCACAGCCTTGTCACCATCATCTCATGATCAGTGGTATCAAACGTCGCCAACAGATCCAACAAGATCACAACAGATGATCTGCCCTGATCTAATTCACAGCGTAGGTCATCGACCAAGGCCACAAGTGCAGTCTGTGCCAAGCCCCGGACGAATGCCAGACTTTGAGTAATCAAGAAAACCGACCCGGTCCAGATGCCCCTGTAACTGCCAGGCCACCACCCGTTCAATAACCTTCCCTAAAAAGGGAAGGCTAGAGACTGGCCGATAGCTGGCCAGGGAGTCAACACTCAAGAATGGTTTCTTGAGCAGAGACTGCACCACCTCCTCCTTGAGGCGGCTCGGCACTCTGCCCTCCCTAAGGGAGGCATTGACCACCCCCACCAGCAATGGCCCTAATGTCTCCCGGCTGGCCTTGACCAGCCAGAATGGGCACAGATCTAATTCACAGCAGGTGGCCCGCACTGTCCCAAGGACCTCCGCCGTGTCAGCGGGCGATACCCACTGAAACTGATCCCACAAATACTGACATGGCGGGGCTTCCCTTACCTCTGGTTTACTACCTGTCACAACTGTCCCAAGGACCTCAACTGTTCCATATTGTATTTTTAAATTGTTTTAATTTTTTAAAGTTGTTTTACTGATTGTTGTTCGCCGTCCTGGACTGTCCTGTGGGCAGGAGGGGCGGGATATAAATTTTAAATAAATAAAAAATAAAAATAAATAAACTGCAGCATCAAGGTTGTGATGAATCTAAGCAATTTTTATCTCC
Source organism: Sphenodon punctatus (assembly GCA_003113815.1). Taxonomy (NCBI): domain Eukaryota; kingdom Metazoa; phylum Chordata; class Lepidosauria; order Sphenodontia; family Sphenodontidae; genus Sphenodon; species Sphenodon punctatus. The sequence goes on from QEPC01010235.1 coordinate 1,034,769, forward strand.
AAAAAAGTCAGCAAACCTGTCACAGCAGGCACTGGAAAATTCCAGTTCCAGGCAGAGAGAAGCTGGACTGACCAGCCTCTGCACCACCTGGAAAAGCTCCGCTGGGCGTGACTTTGCGGATGCAGTGAGGGTAGCAAAGAATTCTTTATCTGCTGCCCGCACCGCCACAGCATACGCTCTTAAACTAACTTTATGCTGCAATCAGTTGGCTTCAGTGTGAGTCCAGCGCCACCGTCGCTCCAACCGCCATCCATTTTGCTTCATCCAGTGCAGGTCCTCCGTGAACCACAGTGACCCCTGCTGTCGGCATTCTGAAAGCGGACGCCTAGGGGCCATTCGGTCAATGGCCTCAGTCAAAAAGCTGTTAAAAAAAAATAATGAGGTCATTGAGCGAGCAGTCATCGAGATCAAGGGGTAACTCCCCTAGAACATTCCAGAACCTCTCTGGTTCCATAAGTCTCCGCGGACGGACCCATCGAACTGGTCCTACACCTTTCTGGGGTCAGACATGCGCAAGGAGCCTAGTCTGGAAGAGATTCATGGTCAACGGTGTCAAAAGCAGCCGACAGATCTAACAAAATTAGCAGAGTCGAACGACCGTGATCTAATACACGGTGAAGGTAGTTGACCAAGGGCAGTCTCCATGACTGAAAGGGATCTAGATAACCAGTGCGGTCTAGATGCCCCTGCAGCTGCTGGGCCACCACCTGCTCAATAACCTTCCCTAAAAAGGGAAGCTTAGAGACCGGCTGATAACTGGCAAGGGAATCTATGTTGAGTGATGTTTGTTTGAGCAGAGGCAACCCGGCTCTATGCCCTCCTGAAGGGAGGCATGGATCACCCCCACCAGCAACGACTCCACCGTCTCCCGGCTGGCCTCAACCAGCCAGGATGGGCACAGATCAAGTTCACAAAAAGTGGCCCTAACATCCCCAAGAACATCCCCCGCCCCAGCGGACGACACCCAACTTAAATTGATCCCACAAAACAGGACAAGGTGGGGCTGGTTCACCCGCTGCAATAAGTGCAGTGTCAAAGTTGTGGTGAATTTGAGCAATTTTTTTCTGCAAAATAGTCCCCAAACACGTCACAGCAGGCATTAGATACCTCCGATTCCAGGCTGAGGGAGGGAGAGCCAACCCCCTCATTACCCGGAAAAGCTCCGCTGGACGAAATTTTGCAGAGACTATACAGGCAGCAAAAAACTCCCTTTTTTGCTGTTCTTACTACTACAGCAAAGTCACGCAAACTGGCTCTATGCTGTAATCTGTCAACTTCAGCACATGAACGGCACCACCATCGCTCCAGCCGCCACCTCTCCCGCTTCAGCAACCTCAGGTCCTCTGTAAACCACGGAGGCCTGAGGAGCCGTTGCCGAGGGAGCAGACGCTGCTGAGCTTTCCGGGCATTGGCCTCCAACAGCCAAGTATTCCATAAAGCCGCGAGGCCTTCGAGCGGGCAGTCGTCAAGATCAGAGGGTAACTTCCCAAGAGCTTTCTGGAGCTGCTTGGGTTCCATTAGTCTCTGGGGGCGAACCTCCCCCCCGGGGGCAGATATGCTCCAGGAGACGTGTTCGCGGGAGGTAATGATCCATCCATGACAGGGGTTCTACTGACACCTTCCTCATCAACGAATCCCTTGCCTCAAGACCAGTGCAAAAAATCAGGTCCAGGGTATGCCCCCCATCATGTGTTGGGCCGTTGACAATTTGGGACAGGCCCATGGAGCCCATGAACTTGCGCTCCACACCACTGAGACTAGCATCAGCATACATGTTGAAGTCCCCCAAGACTAGTGTCTTCAGGGAATGTAACACCACATCCGACACCAGCTCCGTCAAGGCGAGTAGGGATGCTGCCATACAGGTAGCTCTTCTCCTCTTAGGAGTAGAATGAGAAGAGCCTTAACTGCATTCTTAAATTATAGGTTTTTGGAATAGATGTGGATGTACTAAATTGTTGCCAGAGGAGGTTGTCAGGGCTGGTAATGCAGCTGTGTTAAAAAAGAACTGGATAAGTTCTTGGAGAATAGGTCCATTACGGCTATTAGCCAAGTAAATTACAAGGTGGGAACTTCTTACTGTTGGGAGCAGGGATTAAACAACAGGGAATGGATAACCCATTGTGACTACTGGTACTTCTCCCATGTGACCGAAATTGGCCACTGTCAGAGGCAGGATGCTGGACTTGAACCATTGGTCTGACTTAGTATGGCACTTCTTATGTTCTTAAATGTGAACAATTGCTGTGGTAAAGAAAAGACAGACATGATAAGTTTATTTTGAATGAGTTACTTTGATTAAAACTTAAACGAGTAATAGTGCAGTCGTGGTATAAGAAACCATAGATTTTGTCTGAATTTATTGTAGTTTATAATGTAACAGACAAAGTTTACCAAGAGGTATAAAAAGTGTTCTGAGAGTTCAGAGAACATGAGAGAACGAATTCTTGATGCAATTTAATTTTTCTTATTTCGTTATATTCCCTAATGAAATGGATATAAGTCTTAGAGCAGATACATTGCGGCCCCTGTAATCAGCTGGGAGTGCCTCCCTATGGGTACTGTCTGTTAGCCTTGTTCATACTACGAGAGCTCGCAGGGAGGCATTCTCTGTTGCTATCCTGTTGCTCCCTCCCCTCTGGAGATTCGTTTTGAGTCTTTGTCTTCCGAAAATGGTGTAAGAATTTTCTGTTTCAAAGGACATTTTGCAGGTAGGGGGTTGGGGTGGCTTTGGGGTTGGTCTGTGGGGGGTTGGGTATGGGGTGGGGAGGTGGTATTGGGGGGTTATCGGAGAGATGTTTTTTAACATTGATTTTTAATGTTTTTATTATTTCTGAGCCTCCGGGAAAGGGCAGTATATAAAGTTAGATAAATAATAAAATAGTGCACTTCAGAAATTAGTCTGTTATTATTATATTATAAATATTTATATAGCGCCAGACATGTGACCTGGTGCTGTACAAAACATAGAAATAGATGTGGTCCCTGCCTGTGGCTTACAATCTAAAAGACAAGGAGGGGGAGACAGGGAGAGGAGACAGTGGGAGAGACAGGGGAGAAGACTAACAAACATTCAAGCGGATGCGAAGTCCCTGGTGCGTGTGCTTAGTTTGGTTACAATCAGGTTGGTTACAGCAGTCTACCGAGGAGGGCAGACAGTAGGTTTACAGGAACGACTAGTAGGCATTGGGAAAGGCGGCGAGGAAAAAGTGGGTCTTGAGGAGGAATTTGAAGGAGCGGAGGGAGGGGGCAAGGCGGATGTGGGCAGGAAGGGAGTTCCAGGCATGGGGGGCAGCGAGGGAGAAGGGTCAAAGGCGGTTAGGTGAGCAGGAGAAATGAGGGAGAGTGAGGGAGGGGACAGAGGAAGAGCGGAGAGCACGTGCCGGCGTGCGTAGGAAGATTAAGTCTGAGAGGTAGGGAGGAGCTTGGTTGTGGAGTGTTTTGAACGTGAATACCAGGAGTTTAAACAGGGATACGTTCAGGAAGGGGGAGCCAGTGAAGAGAGAAGAGGAAAGGCTGCACATGGTTGAAGCGATGGACAGAGTGAATGACCTTGGCAGTGGAGTTTTGGATTGTGATAAGGGGGGACAGGTGAGAGCGAGGGAGTCCAGCAAGGAGGAGGTTGCAATAATCAAGGTGAGAGATGACCATGGCATGAACAAGGGTTTTGGCTGAGGAGGTAGAGAGAAAGGGGTGGATCCGAGCAATATTATGGAGGGCGAGTCGGCAGGATTTGGCAACAGAGTCAATGTAAGGTTTAAAAGAGAGGTGCGTGTCAAAGATGAAGCCCAAGCTACGGGCTTGGAGAACAGGATGGATGGTGACTCCATCGATGCAGATGGGCAGGTTAGAGGGAGAGGAAGAGGAGGGAGGAAAAATGAGGAGTTCGGTCTTGGCCATGTTGAGCTTGAGTTGACGTCGGGACATCCAGGCGGAGATATCAGAGAGGCAGTTGACGAGGCGTGAGTGGACAGAAGAGGAGAGAGAGGGGGTAGAAAGATAGAGTTGGGTGTCATCAGCGTAGAGATGATATTGGAATCCGTGGGAGGCAATAATTTTGCCAAGGGACAGGGTGTAAATAGAGAAGAGGAGAGGGCCAAGGACAGAGCCTTGGGGGACCCCAACCGAAAGGGGGAGGGAGGAGGAGTTTGACTCGGGGAGCGAGACTTTAAAGGAGCGGTCAGAGAGGTAGGAGGAGAACCAGTCAAGGACAGAGCCACGGAAGCCCAAAGAGTAAAGCGAGTCCAATAGAAGCAAGTGGTCGACAGTGTCAAAGGCAGCAGAGAGGTCAAGGAGGACAAGAATGGAGTAGAGGCGCTTAGATTTAGCGACAAGTAGATCATTGGTGATCTTGGCCAGGGCAGTTTCAGTAGAGTGGAGGGGGCGGAAGCCGGATTGGAGAGGGTCCAGGGAGGAGTTGGCAGAGAGGAGGTCCAGGCAGCGGGAGTAGACGACACGTTCCAGAAGCTTTGAGGCAAAGGGAAGGAGGGAGACTGGCCGGTAACTAGAGGGGTCAGATGGGTCCAGGGTGGGCTTTTTGAGGATGGGGGAGACAGTGGCATGCTTGAAGGCAGAGGGGAAGGAGCCTGTGGAAAGGGAGAGATTGATGACATGTAGATGGGGGGGGGGGGGCGACTGGGAGCAATAGAGGTCAGAAGGCAGGTGGGGATCGGGTCAAGGGGGCAGGTGGAGGGGTTGGATGAAGAGAGCAGGGCGGAGATTTCCTCCAGGGAGGCAGGAGGGAAGGATGTGAGATGAGAGGGGGGAGGAGGTGGTACGGGAGCTGGAGGAGGAGGTGGGTGAGAGGCAATGTCCCGACAGATCTTGTCAATCTTTGAGGTGAAGAATGATGCAAGATCCTGAGCAGGAAGGGAAGAGGGCGGAGGAGGGCAAGGGGGTTTAAGAAAGGAGTTGTAAGTAGAGAAGAGGCGGCGAGGGTCGCGAGAGATTCAATCCTGGAGGCATAATAGCGTTATCTAGCTAGGGAGATAGCTAAGGAGAGGGAGAATTTGTAGTGGAGGAAGTCAGGGAAGGAGCGGGATTTGAGCCAGAGGCATTCGGCAGCCCGGGTGCAGGAGCGGAGTGGATGTTAGGGGAGCGGATGTTAGGGGTGAGCTGGGGCAGGGGTTTCAAGGCTGAACGGGGAGGGAAGAGAGGGGGGTGAGAGAGTCAAGGGTCGAGGAGAGAGAGGTGTTGAGAGCGGAGATGGCAGAGTCAGGGGAGGAGGAGGAGAAAATGGAGGGGAGGAGTGGGATAGAGAGGAGGCAAACTCCATGGGGTAAAGGCCTGGAGGTGTGTGCACCTCCCCCACCTAACAGCTGGTCACAGGGGAAGGAAGAGTGCGTGCCCCTGGATTGGGCAAGTGGGAGCCTGGGAGGAGTGTGTGCTTCCTTCCCAGGCCTCCCTCTCCTGCAATGACCTGTCAGGCAGGTGGATCGAGGGAGAGGGAAGCCTGGGAAGAGGGCTTACCCCCCTTTCCAGTCCCCTTTCCCCCACAATCAGCTGTCAGTTGGGTGGATCTGGGAGAGGGAGTCTGCAGCACTAAAGAAAAGGAACAGCACATGTGTGAAATATCTATCTTCATAGAATAAAATGGTACTTTTTGAACATTGTAACATAAAAACTGAACTATGAATTGTAATAAAATAGAAGTGCAAACTGGGGAATATACTTTAATTTTCTAAACTACTTAGAGCTCTAAAAGCAACCTGATAAATTTCCTCCCTGGCTGAACAGATTTGGTGGCAACCTGGAAGAAAATGCACAAAACAAGATAATCTTTACGACTCAGCCATGCCATCTTTGCAAAATTTTACTACCTACAAACCACTAACATTTTAATGGTGTGTGTAAAATTTGAAACACATACCACATTTTACTGGACTTCAAAATATTCCTCCTTTATAATCAAAGACTAATGTGGTCGCTATTGCAGCTCCATAATTAAAACAAATTAATACTTAAATAAGCTGCCATGGATGGAAGGTGGTAGACTGTCTTATGTTGAAATTCAAAAATAATTCCATTCCATTTTGAATGTATATCCCGCACTCTCCCATTATAATGGTTTGAGGTGGCGTACAGCATAATATATAACAATACATAATGTGCACAATGCACCAGTTAACACACAAACATCAATAGCAATACAGCCCTCTAAATTAATCAGTTTAACATATACAAATTCTATCCAACCCCCAATACATGTACAAGAAAATATCCCCTACAATCTTTTCACGTTACACTCTCCCAACATCAGAACCATACCTACTTTCTATCTCCACCCTGCTGCCACCAGGGGGAGACCCTCCATCTACCATCCTCCTCTCACCAGGAGGGAGAGTCCTCTCATCTGCTACAAATACATATCCCTCCCACTCCCACCAAATACTGACAACACCAGCTCCATCTGTTGGCCCCAACCGCCGGACACAGCCAAAGGGCAGGCCCCTTTGGACGTGCCCCTTCGGCACGGGCTCCCGGCACAGCCGTTGGCCGCTCCTTGTATTTGAGGGACAACTACCCACCTTAGTTGCTGTCCTGAAAACTCTCACTTCAGAGTAACCCCATCAACTTTAATAGAACTACTGAGAGTAAACTATCTGAGAACTGTGGTGGGTCTTGACTTAAGTGTGAAGCAAGTTAGTGTTTTGCATAGTAGGTAGTAAGTGGTGAATTTTTTGATTGAAACGTATTTTTTTTAATCCTTGTTTAATACTACTTTTGAGCTGGTTTAAAGATCTGACTCTAAATTTGTTTTTAAAATATAATTAATTTTAGTATAATTTTTTAAAAATGGATGGAACTAATAGATATGAAACTGATATAAAATTGTCGCTTGGATTGTTAGAGGGCTTGGGATTGAGAAACAATTAGTTCTGAAAACAAAAGCTACTTTCTCCTGTGTTGATACCTATGAATCCCACCCCCCTGCCCCCCAAAAACACACTCATTCTCCTCATACTTCTACATCCTCCTCCTGTTGGGTAGTTCTACCATTGACCCATAGGAGGCAGATGACTAATTTTCTTTCTTCTGCACCTGCGTCACTGGAACTACCCAGCCGCTTCTCCAGTCCGTCGTCTGCCTCGAGACCAGTAGGACACACCCTCATAGACTCAGGACCTTGAAAAAAAAAAGAAGGGAAAGAAGACCAGGTTTATTGGCGGGGCTTGAAGGGGCAGCAATCCTGGACACGGTCTCGGGCTTCACTTCTTAATCTGATTGACAATTAAAAGAAACACAAAAAACAAACCCCAGCCGGCTCCCTTGCACTGCGCCGGGAAGCAGGCGACGCCGCGCAGCTTCCCGCCTAGCGAGAGGCTCCTAGTCCGGCGATCCCCCCGCCACTGGTCGGGATCAGCGCTGCTTGATCCGACCAAGGTAACAAAGAGGGCCGCAGTTAAATAAAAGAAATGAGTTCGGCCGGGAAAGAGCCGGTTCCCCCCCACTCCCCCGCGGTTGGGGCGGGAACAGCTATGGAGGAAGGAGGCTTCTCGGCCTCGCAGGGCCCCTCTCTAAACTCAATAGCCCAAACCATGGGCGAGATTTTGGTCTCCCTCAGGGAGCTTTCCCGACCAAAAGCGGGGAAAAGAAAGAGGGACCCTCCCCCCGCCTCTAGCAGGGCCATCGCCAAGCACTGCAGGGTGGGAAAACCCAGAGCGGGAAAAAAGGGCAAACAACCACCAGGGGGAGCTAAGGCCCAGTTACTGCTCTCTCCTCAGGGTTCTGAGGAGGAGGATCAGCCAGGAGTTTCCAGCCAGGCCTATGGGGTTGAGACGCTGGCAGATTCTGACTCTGACTCTGTGAGCTCGGGGACGGGGTCTGAGTTAGAGGAGGGGGAATACGTGGATGCCTCCACAGACCCCAGAGATAGAGACAGACATTTCCCTAACCAGTGTAGAGAGGAGCTGATGGGACATGTCATCAAAACCCTCCAGCATAAGGAGAAGCCTTCCAAGGAAGCAACCTCTGACTCTCAGGAGGAGGAAACTAAGGAGTTGATCCCCACCCTGCAAAGCAGGGACCATGGGCTACCCCTAGATAAGACTTTTGAAAGATTGGTACTGGAGGAATGGAAATACCCAGACCGGGCCTTCAAAATGATCAAGGTGCAGGACTCCCTTTACGCCTTTTCTAGGAGAAAGGAGCTGCTATTCAAGAGTCCAAAAATCGACGCTGCAGTGGCCTCTCTGGCGCGTCAGACCGTCTTTCCGACAGAGGGGGACTGCCATTCTAGGGACCCCACAGATCGGGGGGTGGACTCTGGTAAGGGCAGTGGATGGTAACGCAGTGTCCCTTAAGGTCAGCATTGTGGCTTTGTATGTATCCAGGGCAATTATGTCATGGATGCAGGAGGCCCAGGACCCGGATCTGTCTGAGAGAAAATCTCAGAAACTATCTTCCCTTATCTGCTTGGCCTCCACCTTCCTGGTGGATGCCACCACTGATACCCTGGTCAGCTAGAGCCATGGCCAATGGGATATCAGCCAGACGTAGAGTCTGGTTGCCATCCTGGCAGGGAGACACTACGGCCAAAAACCTCCTGGCTTCTGCCCCCTACGAGGGTTCCAAACTCTTTGGGGTTTGCTTGGATAAGGTGCTGGAGGAAGCAAACCTTAAGGACAAGCCTAAAACCCTCCAACAGATCACACCAAAAAGAGGGTTTTTTCGTGGCTACCCCTTTAGATTCAGGGGGTTTGGGGGCACCTCTAGACAAATGCACTCCCAGGGGCCCAGGTTCCAGTCAAGTAGCTTCTCCTTTCGAGGGAGGGTCTTCAGAGCAGGGAGATATGACAGGCGGAGATCCATGGGAGTTGCCGGCACGCAGACCAAGCAGGAGGCCTGACTATGCCTCCGTAGGGATAGGGCGCAGGCTCCAGCGCTTCCAGGAGGCATGGCTCGGCTCCGTGACAGACTCTTGGGCCCTATCCTGCGTCTCAGAGGGGTACAGGATAGAACTAGAGCGCACACCAAGACAAAGATTCATGGCCTCCCCGGTGCGAAGAGACCTTTCAAAACACAGAGCGCTGACAGCAGAAATTCAAAGACTGACAGAAATACAGGCAGTAGAGAGAGTCCCCGTACGAGAACGCTTTGCAGGCATTTATTCCATCCTGTTTCTGGTGGCCAAGAAGCAGGGGAAATGGAGGGCGGTTCTAGATCTGAAAGTTCCCAACAAATATGTAAAGAAACGCCGGTTCAAGATGGAAACAGCGGCATAGATTTGTCAAAGCCTTCATGGCTTCTCTGGATCTCAGAGAAGCCTATCTACATGTGCCAATCTGGAACCCGTGACTACGATTTGCCTACGACGGAAACCACTGGCAGTTAAGAGCTCTTCCCTTCGGTCTATCGTCAGCGCCCAGGGTCTTCACGAAAATCTTAGTACCCCTCATCGCCAACCTTTGCAGCGAGGGGATGCACATATACGCGTACCTGGATGACCTGCTGATCAGAGCCAACTCCGTGGCCAGAGTCCAGATGCATCTGAACATTACGATCCGGTACTTGGAGAGACAGGGTTTTGTAATAAACAAAGAGAAGAGTCACCTATCTCCATGTCGTGGTTGGAGCACGTGGGGATTTTGGTGGATACCGACTCAGACCGCACGTTCGTCCCCCCAGAACGACAAATCAAGATCAGGTTGCTAGTTCAACTGCTAAGACTGCGAAACCGCATGAGACTCAAGCAGTTAGCGAGATTGCTAGGACTCATGATATCCTGCATCGGACAAGTGACTTGGGGACGTTTTCACCTTCGCCCCTTGCAGGGGGCTGCAGGGTTTTCAAAGAGAGCTTACAATAGAGCTCAACCCTTGGGTCCCCATCCCACGAAGCCTAAAGTCTTCAATGTCCTGGTGGTTAAGACCGGAAATGCTCCAGGAGGGCGTGCTGCTCACAGAACCAATAAGCACGGTTCTAACAACGGACGCCAGCCTCCGGGGATGGGGAGGCCACTCGGGATCTCACTCAGCCCAGGGCATCTGGACACAGAGGGATGCAGGCAAGAGGATCAACTTACTCGAACTAAAGGCCATCTGTCTCGCCCTACGTCATTTGGCCCCGACGTGACGGCGAAGGCCTATCTCAATCATCGGGGGGGTGGAGGTCGGCGGAGTTGCACCAGGAAGCGGTAAGACTGTTTTCGTGGGCTCAGAACCATCTGGACTCCATAAAAGCCCTACACATCAGGGGCAGGACAGCATACAGGCTGACTGGCTGAGCCTCCAGACCTTGGAACCACACAAATGGAGGTTGGACACGGCAGTCTTCCAGCAAATAGTAGGGTGGTTCGGGCTTCCAGTGATGAACTTATTCGCAACAAAGGAGAATGCCCAAGTACCTCGCTTCATATCACGAGTTTGTTGCACGGAAGCGGAGGGGATCAACGCTCTAAATTGTCCCTGGCCCAGTGGTCTTCTATACGCCTTTCCCCCGTTCCCTCTAATCCAGAGAACAATATCCAAGGCGGTGAGGGAGCAAGCGTGCCTCATTCTGATAGCTCCATGGTGGCCCAGAAGACCGTGGTTCTCCGAGCTGATAGAACTCAGCCAGGCTCAATACCACAGGTTATTCCTCCTACCAACATTACTCTCCCAGGGCCCAGTTTACTCATCAGAGATTCAGACATTAAAACTAACAGCTTGGAACTTGAATGCTCGGCGTTGAGGGCAAGAGGTTATTCCGAAGCTGTCCTATCCGTGATCCAACTTTCAAGAAGGGCTGCCACCCGAAGAGGCTATAGTGCCACATGGAAAACCTTCACTACTTGGTGTCTTCAACAGGGGCAGGATCCTGTTCAGGCAGGGGTTTCTCAGGTGTTAGAATTTCTTCAGCAGGGCCTAGATAAGGGGCTCCGGGCCAACACACTAGCTAGACAAGCAGAGGCCATAGACTCAGTTCTCAGGGCAGTCGCTAATAGAGTGGTTTCCTCTCACAGGAATGTGAGGAGATTTTTACGAGCGGCTAGGATGATCTCTCCCCCAGTGGTACATAGGGTCCCCTCGTGGGATCTGAACTTAGTGCTGGAGGCGCTGACCAAACCTTCCTTTGAACCCCTTAGACACGTCTCATATTTTTTGACTTTGAAGGTTACTTTTTTGGTAGCAGTAACATCAGCTAGGTGAGTTTCCGAGCTTGGAGCTCTTTCAATGGAGGACAATTTTTGCATTTTTCAGAAGGACTCAGTCGCATTAAGATTGGATCAGGCGTTTTTACCAAAAATTAATACTCCGTTTCATAGGTCCCAGGAGGTGATATTACCTTCCTTTTGCCCCAATCCGGTTCACCCCAGGGAAAAGATCTGGCACACTCTGGACGTTAGATGGGCCCTAAAGGTCTATCTGGCCAGGACCAGAGGTTTCAGACAGTCTACCGCTCTCTTCGTGAATATTAGACCGGGTGGGCAGGATACCAAGGCTTCTAAAACCCTGATTTCCAAATGGGTGAAACGGAATTGTAGAGGCATACAGGGCAAGGGGTAGGATTCCCCCTCTTCAGATTTGGGCCCACTCCGTGTGCTCAGCAGCCACGTCTTATGCTTTTAAGACACGGGCCTCGTATGAGGAAATACGCAGGGCTGCTACTTGGGCTTCTATCCACACTTTCGTTAAGCATTATAAAGTCAATGTTTTTCAGTCAGCGGAGGCTGCCTTTGGCAGAAGGGTGTTGCAGGCGGTACTGGATCTTCCAGTGCTGCTGGCTCCCACTCTTGAGGTTAGTTTCTGGAGGCTTGGGTACATCCCAACAGGAGGAGGATGCAGAGGTATGAGGAGAAAGGAGAATTGGTAACCTACCTTGGGTGAATTCCTTTCTCTCATACTCTGCATATTCCTCCGACCCTCCCGGCCAGGCAGCTATCCAATTGGCTGGGAGGTTCCTGGGATCAGTACCGCAGTTAGTGGTTATAAGTTAAAACAGTTTCCCTTTTTAGGTTGAGGGGTTAACTTTTGGGGGAGGGGGTTTCCTAACAATTATTGCTTCTAGTTCATTGAATGGGAGACATAGTCTTCTCAGCTTTGGAACGAACTGGAGAGGCAGCTGGGAAGTTCCAGTGACGCAGGCACAGAAGAAAGAAAATTAGTCATCTGCCTCCTATCGGTCAATGGTAGAACTACCCAACAGGAGGAGTATGCAGAGTGTATGAGAGAAAGGAATTCACCCAAGGTAGGTTACCAATTCTCCTTTTCCCCCTTCTAGTTTTGGTACATCACATGTGAGCTCCCCCTGCTGGCTCTTGTAGTTAATAGTAGAAACACATTGCAAAGGTCCCTTGTGTGCATAATATTTTTCATGTAGTGGTCATTCCGTTCTACCTCCTTATTGGCCCTGCAAAACGTTTATCGTGTTGGAACTAAGTTAAACATGAGTTTATAGGCTATTTGAAGAAATTGGGCTACATGATGTGAGATTCACTGGCAAGTAAGCAAACCCTCTTTAAACAACACACATTCCATGGAGGGAAGCAGCGCAACTCCCCTGGTGAGTGAGTTTTCTTTTTTAATGTCTCTTGAAAAAATGATGTGGAAGAGCCTCAAGTTTGACCTAGTTCATATATTGAGGAAGAGTGGATAGCAAACTTGTGATTGATTGCTAAGACGAGGCAGATAAAGTTAAGCAGCAGGAAAATGTGTTTCATCAGTAATTTGGATGCAGAAGTATAGCCTGAATAACGTTGAACATTGGGCATACATAGCTTGGGTTACAAATAGGAATTAAATTGGTCCACTAGTTTGAAGTGAAGGAGGAAGTAACTTCCTTTTTATCTAGCTCATAATATAATTCCATCATAATATTGAGTACCTATTAAAGTATTTATCTTTTGAAATGTTTGATTCAGTATTAATCTACAATTTTCTGAGTGTAATTTTATAAGTAAAATATCTGTGTGCTCAAATCTGTGTTAGTCAGTAATGCTGCTTTGGATATGTAACTAAAATATACGGGTTCATTGTCAGTTCATATGTTTTCAGTTTATAAACAGTCATTTGTTAAAGCAGCATCCTATCTTGCTGTTTCCTGGCCCAATTTGAACAGAGAGAATGTTTCCAATGTAAATGTGTGTTCTTGCAGTGAAAACTCTACATTTAGTCACACTACAAAAGATCTAAACTAATTGGAACTTTAGAAGAAGAAATATATGCTGCAGTTTAAGGTGTTCGCAGACTTGCTGTGATAAACTGAACATTACATGCCAACTTTTGTATTAGCTTCTTAAATTTACTGTTTTATGAATGCAAATTGCTTAGAGGAACTGTATTTTAAGATGGGTCATAGTTCTTTTTTTGCTGCATAATAGATAGAAATTTGTATCCTTTCCCCAGAACAAATTATGGTTTCTAGGCATACTTATTTAGTGCACTACGTTAACGGAAGTGTGTTTTTGTTTCTACAGTTTTTTAATCAAGTGCTTATGCTTGGGAAAACATCCATCAGTGATCTATCAGAGCATGTCTTTGACTTAATTCTCGAGCTCTACAATATTGACAGCCATCTCTTGCTTTCAGTTTTACCACAGCTTGAATTCAAGCTTAAGGTAAATATTGTATTTTGTATGCTTTTGACAGACAAAAATACCTTCCATGTATGTGACTCAGTTTTGACAAGTTTTCCATGAATATTTTGAACTGAAATGTTTTACTGTCATATGTATGGAATATAAAACAACCAGCATGTGAGAATAAACTATATACGCATAATCATATACCACTCACTGGTATACTATGCTGCTGTCTGTGCTAATTTGGGTGGCATAGAGTGGAACTCCTAGGCAGATGTCTTGCCGGCTGTAGACTACTGTGTGTGGTAGATGTCATTTTAGTAGGAGACTCTTGTTGTCTTCGTAAATGGGAGAACACTAATACTCACAGGAGAATGTGAAACTAATTTTCATAGAAACTGAAGGGTTACTATCCATCTTTTAGTAGTCATTTAGTTTATTGAAGTTTAATAAAAACCTTGTTTGTATACAAACATCATGTTCAACATGTTCTCTTTCTACTTTTGTTGCAGGTGACCCATGTCTTTGTTTGTTTACTTCGTTAAAGCTACTCTTTGCCTTCCCCCCCCCAACTCCAACCATATCCACAAATTTAGATTCTGACAGTACTACTTTGATCTTTAAACAAGAAGTTACATAACATCCCCCTGAGGCAGCTCTTGTTAGTCAAATGAATATTATGTCAAAAGTGAATGGAGGAGCCCTGGGCTACCTTTCCCTACTTTCCCTAGAGTAAACGTCATATTTTTTCAGGTTTTATTTTAGAAATCTGTACAAGTGTTTTCAATGGACATAAAATAGGTCTCAGAATTTTAAAGACAAGGGTTAGTTAAGAATTAGATTCCCTCACCCCACCCTGAACTGTGGCATTTGGCTTCTCATATTTACTCATTGTCGAATTGAGTGTTTTGCATGTCATCTCTTTCAGAAAAGAAACATTCTTTGAGGCTTTTTTCTTTCTATAACTGTTACTGGTTTTTTTAGTTTCTGCTTTCCCTCTTTTGTACTTACCATACATTTTCTTTTGTGCAAAGTAGTACCCAATGGTCTAAATGGTGTTTGTTTGTTTATATTATTATAAGCATTTATATAGTGCCAGTGATGTACCTGACGCTTTACATAAAATAAGATAGACACGGTCCCTGCCGGAGAGCTTACAATCTAAAGACAGGGGGCGGGGAGACAGGGAAGGGGGAACAGAGAGAGAGAAGGGATGCGACATTCATGAGGATGCGAGAACTCAGGTACACGTTCTTGGCTTGGTTACAGTAAATTGGGAGTTACAGATAACAGGTGGGAGTTACAGATAACCAGAACCTTCAGTTTAGTTGCAAAATAGCAGGGGCTTTGTCACTGAATATCCACCAGTCCTGATAAGCTTAGAGATTGCATGTAGGCTAACCAGACTTTCCTGCTGTAGTGTGTAGAGTTTATGGGAGCATGACAAACTCTGATAAGCAGAAGGTGGTGACTATGCTAAGGTTAGGTGGCTGGTGAGTTGTCATGTCACACGCCATGCCAGTGACTGGGCTGCTAGTCTCTCTGTATGTAGACAAGCGTGCTCTGGTCTTCTCTCTGGGTGAATGTCTCCTTTTTATTTATTATTTATTTTATTAGTATTTCTATACCACCCTATTGGTTGTACAGCGACTCAAGGTGGTGTACAACAAACATAGGTAACAAAAAGTATAAAAACCAAGATAAAAATAAACATTAAAAGCTCAATTAAAAGAACCAACTTAACCCAACACCCCCCCCCCCCCAAATCCTCCTCACCGAATGCCCGGCGAAACCACCAGGTCTTGCATCGACTGCGAAATAAGGAGAGGTCCCGGGAGAGTCTAATCTCCACCAGGAGGGAGTTCCAGAGTCGCAGCGCAGCCACTGAGAAAGCCCTTTCAAATGTGCCCCCCCCCCCCCCAGAGGCCCAGGAGACCTCTAACAGGACGCCCCCTGGAGGACTTGCAGTAGTCAAACCGTGAGGTGATAAAATGCATGGATGATTTTGGCAAGATTGGAGCCTGAGATATATGGTTGAAGACGACAGACCAGATGTAGCTTTGGCACTCCTTGCTACAGCCACCACCTAGGTGTCCAGGCAGAGCTACTAACTGATGAGAACCTCCAGACGCCGAACTTGAGGGACCAGAATTGGACGCATCCCATCATGGGAGCGTCCACACACACACATGCCCTTACCCATCAGCATCACCTCTCTCTTGTCTGGATTCAGCTTAAGTCTACTCATCCTCATCCTATCCCCCAGCGCAGCCAGGCACCGGATGAGCACTGAGACTGTAGGGTCTGGGGCAAGTGAAAAGAAGAGGTATAGCTGGGTGCCATCAGCATATTGATGACGCCCAGCTCCAAATCCTCTCATGATTTCACCCAGTGGCTGCATATGTACATTGAACAGGAGAAGGAACAGAATAGAGCCCTGCGGGACTCCGTGTATAAGATACCGGAGAGAAGACAAACACTCCACCAGAACCACACATGGAGTTCTACCAGCCAGGAATTAGCGGGATAATTCAAGAACAGTTCCCCCCCCCACCCCAGCATAGTCCCACAGACGTGTCACCAACAACTCGTGTTCAACTGTATCAAATGCCACTGAAAAATCTAAGAAAATCAAGAGGAGTGGGCCTACTTTGATCCATATTTAGGTGCATATCTGATGAGCTGAACCGGATGCAAGCGGACCAGCGGTACATGGCCAAGGTGGGGGGCGTGTACCCATCACACTACTATCACGGCAGGACGGCTTCTAGCCCCACCTGTTCTCAGCTGCACCCCCTACCCTCTTCCGGGGTGACCCCGTGTGCTGCTGCATGTTACCCGCTGGGCCGTGTTCCCCCTCCTGTCGCTGCTGCAGCTGCCCCTCCTCCTCGCCCTCTCGCTCCATCCTCCGCTCTGTCGTCCTCCCTCCTCTCCATCGACTGCTCCGCCATCTTTTCCTACTGCTGTCTGCCCTTTAAATCTTCCTCTGTGATCTGCTTGTTGTTGGTTGCCTAGCAGCGACGCTACGTGCCGTCACCATGGCCCGTGGTCGTTTCCTTCCACCACGGCCGGGGGTTTCCCTTCAGAGGTTACTTTTTCATTCACCCCTGCTGTGGTGGGCATTCACCACACTTCTGGACCTCCTCCCGCCCCGACCTCACTAAGCGTGGTTAGGTTCACCCTGGCCCGCGTTTGACTGTGGTGACCATCTGGATGCGCGCGAACAGACATGCACGGCTTTCACCACCCGCCGCGTTTGACTGCGGTTGACTGGTGAATGCCGAAAACGTAACGTCTGAAATCACCCATTGTTTTGTCAACTGACAAAATTCCTCCTGTACAGGAATATTTTTGTACAGGACATTCTTTTTAAATTTTACTTTGTGCTGCTTATGTAGTGCAGAGAGCCCTTAGTAGATCAGAAAATTCAGCTGTCTGTCCTTTCTGCTTCGGCTGGTGTTCACTGAGACACTTAAGTAATTGTGAATACTTTGTGCTATAAAGTGTGCCTTGGTTCTACATATTTGCAAGCTGGTGAAATTTGGTATGGAAAGACTAGATTTAGGATGTAGATGACTTTACAGCCCTTCACTGCTGCTGTTACTACTACTACTAATCATTGCTATAACTCTGTTAGGCATACTCAGCGCTTTACAGTCACAGATTTTGGAGACCGGTCCCTGCCCAGTGGGTTTACAATCTAAGATGGACAGGGGTGAGGGGAACACAAGCAGAGAAGACACACACACACACATTTCCATTTTACAGAAGGGGAACTGAGGCTGAGAGGTTGTGACTTGCCCAAGGCCAGCCATTGAGTACATGGCTAGGGCAGGATTTGAACCCTGGCTTCCCAGGACCAAGTCCAACACCTTGTCTAATACACCACACTGGCTCTTTACTTGGCTCATCGACCCTTCACACAAGGGTAGATGGCTAATTTTATATTGAGAAGCTCTTGTATGACTTGCTCAAAACAATTTTTTGGTTAAAATTAATAGATGATCAGAAAGTCAGTGTTTTATATAATTCTTGACAATCTAGCTGCGGTTCTGGATGTGGTACAGAATTTCAATTGACACAGCACTGGTAGTTAATCTTCTCGTAATGAATTTAAATTACTGATGATTTTTGTTCTGTCCATCTGCTTTTGATATACTTCATCATGAGATCGTAGTGGTTTTGTGTACAAATTTTAGCAAGAGTATAGTGGATAGCTCTTTATTTTTAATCCTTCCCTCTTGAAATCCCAGAGGGTTATTTTAGACACTTGAAGACATTTCTTCAGGACAGAAGAATGAGTGCCAACTTACGCACCACCTTGACCAATGGGTACAAGGGATGCTTAGGGGGAAGACAGGTAATAGCACATAATTTGGTGTTTTCATTGTACCTGACACTTATTCAGCCAGTGTTGTCAAATGCCTTACCCAAATGTCTGGTACACTTTGTGACATAAATGAGGCCGTAGCTGTTGGAAATGCTGCTTAAAGTATCTCCATCCTTTTTTGTGCTGTTAGCTACTTTCAACCTGAGTAGTTTCAGGGAACTACCACCAGTAGCAGCATGAAAAATGTAGGTAATAAAAGCAATTACTTTTTGTCTGCACAAAATAAAAATATTGCACAAAAGTACAATGAATCTGCTACTATCTAGAAACTGAAAGAATGCATTCTGAAAGAATGAAATCGGAAATCAGATATTCAATTTTGGATTTTATGAAAAGTGAAAGTGTACTGGTAACTATCTGTTGCTTGCTAGTAGTGGTAACAAATAGCTTCCTGGGTTAACATTGCCTGTCAATAAAGGCACCACTGCCTCAGCATCGGCCCACAACAGCCAAGATGGGCACGGGTTGGAAGCACACGTGGTGGGTCTCAGTGATTCCCAACAGTGCACGGACCTCCTTGTTGTCAGTCAGGGGAGTACAGTCCCTAGGAACTCCATGGCTCTCCACATCGAAAGACCCAGCGAGTCCTGCCTAGAGCCTCTCTTCTCAGCAAAGGATGTAGAAAATTCATTGCAGCGCTCTATTGAAGAAACTCTAGATGGATTGAGGCAGTCTGTATTCAGTAGGCTGCATACCACCCGAAACAGTTGCATCAGTCTGTTCCCTGCAGTGTCTATGCCAAAGGACAAGTACGAGCGCTTGGCGTCAGTAATAGCTCTTGTTTATGCAAGCATACAGACTTCGTACAGCTGAAGATCAGCCTCCAGGTGGTGCCTCAAGCATCTCCTTTCCGGTGTGCACCCAGCCTCTTTAAGTCCACTAGATCTCCCTTATATCACAGTGTTCATGGGGCTGTTGAGACAACCTGGGTCTGGTGAGGAGCCAGGGAATTGAGGACCTCCTCTAACAGCTGAAAATAGCTGTTGGTGTGCATGTCAGCTCCCTAGTAAGAAGGGGTAGATGTATTAGCACCAGCACTAAGGATGTTGCTGAAATCCATTGGATTCAGCAGCCTCCGTGGCTGTAGCTATGGCTGTCATAGCCAATCCGCTATGGTGCCATCAGTCAGGTAGGGCAGCACCTGTGCTAAAACACACGAGGCGATGGTCCGACAACCCAACAGGAGTAATGCGAACATCCAAGACTGGAAAGCCCATCCCGAAAACAAGGTCAAGCGTCCGGCGGGCACTGCTGGTGCTCTCATGTATGCTCTGGGTAAAACCCAGAGATGCCATCACATCCCAGGAATTCAGAAGCCAGATCTGCAAGACAAGCATGCTGGGACACTCCCAACAGCAATGCCAACACCATCTCCAGGAACTCAGCCCCAAATCCCCCCATATTACCTGGGGGTCTATACCAGCAAGACCATAAATCTTGGTCCTGCCTTAGTGGCACAGGTCGTGACCAGACACTCGAATGTCCCCACCTCCAGTGTGGGCCATCTCATACATTGTAGGTGGGATGAAAAAAATCAAAGCCCCCCTCCCCCCACCATATGTCTATTCTGCATGAGGTTGGTGGATGACCGAGAAACCAATAGGAATGTGTACCCCAAAATGTGATGGATCAGGAAGGGGCTGAAATTGGCTATTCCATGTTTGGAAACAAAAGCTTGGGGGAAAACCTGGGTAACTTATTTGACTTTCATTAATGTCTTTCCTGTCCCACCTCCTGTGCTGGTCATTTTATAGTTTAAATCACAAGAATGTATATCTTGTATTCAGTTGTAGAGAAGAAGGGTGGTCCAGTAATTGGTCTGCTTGGAAAATAGGGTTTGGTTCCTTGCTATGACAAGCTCTGGGGTAGGATCAGGGCTTCTGGGGAAGAGGGAAGGACTTCTAGGGCAAGGTTGGACCCCAGCAATACATGTTCGGCAAATTAAACACTGTGCGAAGGGAAGGATACAGGGATTTAGTTGGGAAGCAGTAGAGCTGGTTTGGATAGAGCGAGACAACAGTGATTTGGGTGCAGGGGATCAGAGTTCATCATTGGCTTCTCCCATCACCCCTGTTCTCCTTACTGGTTACTGTGAGAGTGGAGCAGTTGCAGCCTCTCTTTCTCCTCAGTGAAGAGGAGATGAGCCTCCTTTTCCTTGGGGTAGAGGAAGAAGGGGTTTGGAGGGGCTACATAGAGCGGTGAAGGAAGCTCTCTGTTTCTACAAGAATGGTATTTGTAGGTGCTGTCCAAAGTGGCCAGAATTGTTGAGGCTCTGGGCATGCTGCAAGGTGCTTTTTTTTAGTTAACCTGTTGGAAAGTATTTGTATGAAAATACAAATGTATTTGTATGGTTGAAATATAGTTTGATTGTTTTTGGCTTTAAGTGCTGAGGAACACTACTGGTTAAAAATGCATGTTTTTGTTCTTAATGAAATCCAGTCTTGTAAGGATCTTCTCTTTTTGTGTTACAATGGTTCGTGGTCCTCCAATAAAACATTTTTATAGGCTATCTTAAATATGAGATTCAAAACCACATCCACCAGCCAGGAATTACCAGTATATGCTATTCCTTTTTGGAATAGAGGACATCATCTGATGTTGATACTAATTCTCTTATTTTCTCCATTCATTTTTCTTCAAACTGTATTTTTACTTTACAAAAAAGTTCAGTATCTAATTCACCTAAAATACCAGTGGACTAGGCAATTTTCTTATATTAATATTCAGTAGATGCTTGATGTGAATTTTTTATTATTTATATAGTGCTAGCAGTGTACCTGGCGCTGTATAGTCAATAGTTATAGACTGGTCCCTATGGCCAGGGTCTTGCATGGTAGCAGCTATATCTGTAGTCTACACAGGGACCCCATTGTGCTAAATCTGTAAGAGCAGTGAATAGAGATCAAGGCCATTACTGAGTCTTTTTTGTTTTCATTATAGGCCAACCATCATTCTTGATGTAACCAAGCCAAGTGCGTACACCTGGGACCTCACATCCTTGTGAATGTTACACTCCTTCTCTCCCTCTGTTCCCCTTCCTTTGTCGTCAGTATGTTGATGACACCCAGCTTTATCTCGCCTTTTCTTCCGCCCCAGGTCCTGCAGTCTCAGTGCTTTTTGGCAACTGTTTGAGACTGGATGAGACTGAGTCAATTGAAACTTAATTCTGATAAGACGGGGTGATGCTCGTTGGCAGGGTCAAGAATCTGGGAGAAGTGGGGACACTCGTCATGGATGGGATTTTTCCCCCTTTGGCCTCACAGGTCCAGGGTCTTTGGGTGCGCCTGGATATCCAGGTAGCAGCTGTGGCCAGGGGCCCCTTTCGCCAGTTACGTTTGGTGGGATGACTTGGCCATATATCTCTGATTCCGACCTGACCACCGTCATCCATGCATTTATCACCTCGAGACTTGACTACTGCTATATGCTTTACGTCGGGTTCCCCATGGTGACGATTCAGAGACTGCAGCTGATGCAGAATGTGACAGCCTATCTGCTTAAAGGGATGGGTTGCCGTGAGCACATTACACTAACGCTTCAAGTGCTGCACTGGCTACCTGTAGTCTTCTGGGCCAGATTCAAGGTGCTGGTGCTTACCTATAAAGCCCTAAATGGCCTGAGCCCTATTTACCAGAGGGACCACCTCCGTCCCCACGTCCCGGCTTGGCCCTTGTGGTTGTCCAGGGGTGCCCTCATGGAACTCCGGTGTTTTAGGCAGGTGTCTGTGGTGAAGAGGACCTTCTCGGCAGCCACACTGATGCTGTGAAACTCTCTCCTGGCGGGGGTCCACCGCTGCACGGATATCCTTACTTTCCGGCAGCACTGTAAAGCCTGGCTGTTTTGTCAGGTCTTTGATGAAGGAGATGGATAGGGGAGGGGGTGTTTTTTTTTTTCTTTTTCTGGGAGTTTTTCTTTCTCTTACCTTATGCACTGAGTTTTTTGGTGGCTTTGAATATTTAGATTTTAACATTTTAAAATTGTATATGATATGCTGATTTTTAGATTTATAAATGTGTTCTGTTTTTTTATTTTGGATGTGAATTGCCCCGAGCGGCTCCAGAGGCAGGAATGGTGGGGCAGAAATGTATAAAATAAAAATGAATTGTGCTCTTTTTCTGTGTTTGAAAAGGGTTTTGATCTCTTAACTGGTTATCATTAATATCCTCGTGTAGGTAGTGCCTTTTTCTTTTTAGACCCGTTTCATTGTAAATTTCCTAAAACTCTTAAAGAATATATGCCTGTCTATACAAGCCAACATATTCCTTGAATATGTTCTTTTTCATAGGATTATTTTTGTGGTTTGTGTTAATCCCTTTATATAAATGAGTGGAATCATTTGAATACTTTGTATTTTAAGCATAATTGTTTTTAAAACATTCTCAAAGCCTATAAATTGCCTCAATTTTTAAAACATCATATCTTAGAAATAAAACTTGCTGCAGGTTTTCTCATGTTAATAGGTCAATATTCTATAAAAGGTGGATTGTCTATACAAAAGTTGGTATTGACTAAACACACAGACCAGAATGCTTATTGTTAATGCTCAAGCTTAGATTTTGAAGCTATGTGCATTTTCACTTGCTATAAGAAAGTACTAAATTTAAAATTAGTAACTTGATTGTCATTCTTATCTTTTTTTTTTTTTTTTTTTTTTACAAAGTCATGTTGCTTGTGTGTGTGTGAAACCATTTGTGCAGTTGAAAATCTTGTCCAAGCCCTTATCTTATACCATGACTATTGCAGTCTTTTCTTTTTCTGTCTTAGCAATGTTGGTATCTTTCAAGTCCAATCTGGCTGTTGCTACCAAGATCATCATTAGCCTGACCTTCCCATTTCTGCGTCAACCTTTATTTACTCATCAAATATATCTTCAAGGCCTTTAGCAATTTAGCCCTCATTCCACCTATCTGATTTAGTAGCATGTCTAGTATTCGTATTGTCTTTATATACTGTGTAAAATTTATGGTAACTTATCTGGAGCATGCTGCATTAGGTCCTGATTTTATTTCTTTAGACTTGCTGGCTGTTGTATGCAAAAACTCTATTGATTGTGTTCATTTTTCTAAAGAAATGTATGTATTGGTGTAAAACTTAATTTATATACAGTTTTTATTTTTGAAAAATGTGTTCATTTTCCAGAGCAATGACAATGAAGAACGCCTGCAGGTTGTAAAACTACTAGCAAAAATGTTTGGGGCAAAGGATTCAGAGTTGGCATCTCAAAACAAACCACTTTGGCAGTGCTACTTGGGGAGGTATACACTGTTTTAGTTCCCTTTCCATAAGGGATAAACAATGAAGTATAATTCAACATTTTTCAAATTTTGATATGTTAAAATAAGTATGAGCCATAGATAAGTACAAGTTCTGTTGTGCTGCTTGCTCTGAAATCTGACACAGATAGTACTAGAGATATTACATCTGTGATTCCATAGAGATGATGATTAGCCATTTTCTGTTTTGGGGTTTTTTTAAAAAAAAAATCTGTATTGTAGTTACTGCTATTGCCTTAGGTGACAAAGTAATTTATCCTTTCCTCTCAAATACAAAATTATCCAACATTTAACTAATCTTTTAAAATGTATCAGCTGGCAATGGCAGTATTCAATGAAAGATAAGTGATCCTGATACTTTTATTAACTGTCTATTAATCATATATTTGAAAAATGTGTATGCTGCTAAGTTATATACATATACATGGGGTCACACTTAAAACATTTCTTTCTGAATGATTTTTCTTAGGGATTTCTTATATTGAAAAGGGGAAATGTCAGAGTTTATAATCTCTGAAACAGAATAAACTTCTTGATATGACTATTATTATAACATTGGAGTTTGAAAGCATACATTATTTAGCTGTACATACTCAAGGTTAAGGCCTGTAATTTCATATAATTGGGCAGCAGTTTACACTGATGCATGCAAAGAATATTGTTGTGAAATGGCAAAACTGCCGCCTTTAGGGAAATCACAGATAATTTAAACATAGAAGGGCTTTTTTGTCTGGAATTTTTCCAAACACACTTTTAAATATTTGCATTCTGTGTTTTCACCGTATGGTGTATTTCAAAATATTAAACACTAATTTGGCACATCAAAAAATACTTCATTGTAACATAAAATAATAAGGAAGTTATGTTGTCAGTCTGCACCATCAAATAAATACAGTGATCGTATAAAAGAGGGTACAAATTTGAAAACAGTCTTTTATTAGACTACCGTCTATATGTTTGGGGGAAAACTAGTGAACAGGTATGTTACATATAAACTTATTCATTTTTTTTTTTTTAAAAAGCCAAGGCCTAAGCTGGCCTCAGAAGCCATGCCTAGGAACCCAACATCTAGCCTGCCCCAGCCTCTCTCCAGCTGAATATGGGTGTTAACAAATGAGATGTTAGCTGACACCAGGTGGGTGTCCATCTGTCCACTTATTAGGTGTTAGACCACACCGCACATGTTGCGACCACCCACCAGAAATGCAGCCTAATGTACGCCCATATGCCCACGTTCTGTCAATTGGGTTGCATACAGCACCTATGTGTGTACAGGTCCATCACCACCATAGTCACAGGCAAAAATCTTAGTGTGTCCAAGGAGCGACTGCTTCCTCCCTTTCCCCGCTCTCTTTTGCTGGCGTTGCCAGTGGGGGCTGCCTGCAAGTTCATGAAATACATCCAGAGGCCTACCCATTTATTAGGCTGGACGTGCTAAGCATGTGAGTGGGGGCTGCGTGGACCAAACTTGGACTGTAACAGGCTAGTCTCTCACTTGTTTTCACCCTATAAAACAGGAGGTTTTGTGATTTACTCTATACAGTGACCAGTGCAGGGGGTGGGACAGGAAGATCATTAATTAAAGCCAAATAAACCAGTCAGGTTTCTGGCATTTGTTTCTAATCCTGAAATGGCTGCTATTGGCCTTTACTTGGTCTTTCCCATTATGGGATGCACATTCCTACTAGGAATATTTCCCAGGGATACATCCCCCCACCCCCTTTGAATCTAATTGCCAGGGCAGAGCCCTGTGAAGTCCTCCACAAATTAAGTCCCGAGTGTTAGTTATGTTTGTACAATAAATGGGTCATTTTCCAGCTCAAAACCCTCTTGCCGTGTTGGATTACTGCATGCAAATAGTAATCCTTTGTGTCGATAGTGTTTCATGTACATAATGTGAAATGTCAATAAGAAAATGTTACCACAATCTTAATTTTTGGAATTTGTAATTTTAGTCCAGAGAACTTCAATATTGAACAGTAGTTGACATCAGAATGATACTGTTTGTACAGTACTTATTTGAATAGTTAGTAATTGTCTTAGGTAACTGAAATTTGAATAGCAATAGAGAACAAAGGGCAGGAAGTTAATTTACAGTTACCCAGACACACCTAAATGGTACATAATTAAAAATAAAATAGAGTATATCTTTCACATCATTTTTACTTACGAGAATTTTGTACAAATACTAAGGAAGATATATCCAATAATTCATTCATAAGCCAAATACTATGTATAGCTTATTACTTTAAATTAAGGGCATATGGGTATGTAGCATAGGAGAAAATTTCCATTGTTTGTTTTTAAAAAAATCATATCAAAAATCACTTTCATAATATGGCCTTGTAATATAAAATCAAGCGTGTTTATCTTAAGCATGCATCTGTATGTAACCCAACATAGGAACATTTTCCGGACATTTTTGGAAAAGGAAGAAAAAAGCTGCATAACAGTCCAATGTCGTATTCACATGTAATGCTTCAGTCTGCCTCAGCTAAATGTAAAAACGGAGTGTGGTTCCTGGAGCACTTTGGCCTGATTAATTCCCTAACCTTCTAGTCTTAATCTTGTTTGATCAATTTATCACTTCAACCCACAGCCCTCAGAAATAGAATCAAAACACATCCTTCTTTCTGGTCTGCAAACAGTCTGGCATGTTTCAAGTGGACATGTAGTAGGATGATGTCATTCTAAATGGCAATGATGCTTCGAAGTTTAAGACCAGTGGCCTATCGCTGCCTCGGTTCTTTCTTTTTAGGAATAAGTGTAGTAATGCCTTGATAAAAATGAAATGGTTATACATGCATCTTGATTTAATTAAACACTTTGTTTTTAATACAGGTTTAATGATATCCACGTACCTATCCGTCTTGAATGTGTGAAATTCGCAAGCCACTGCCTTATGAATCATCCAGACTTAGCAAAAGACTTAACAGGTATCAGTTAATATTAGTGTGCAAAAAATTTCTCTAAAACGTATGAACTATCTGGGTTATAGCAGGATTGCAACTGTGACTATTTTTGTGGCTTTAAAACTTATGTAAATGATTTTATTTTTTTTAAAATCAAGTAAATTTTATAAAAGATGTAAAATTGAAACAAGATACCAGTTTAAATAAATTTTTTAGGTAATGTTGTTGTTTCCTCTGAACAACACATGTAACCAGAGTTTTAAGGTAAATCATTTAGAATCAAACTACATATATTAAAAAACATTAAATCCTTTGGTTTCATATTAAGAAAGTATTCAGTAAAACACTGATTAAATGGAATGATTCATTCTTCTTTTTGTAATGAATTCAAACAGATAGAGTTCTTGAGTAGAACTTCAGTATTTTTCATCTCAATAGAACTTTTTTCTGTTTGTGCAGTTAATAATCTCCTTTTGGAATATGGATAATTTTCTATCATTTCTTTTCTAGTTCACATCTTTTTCAGAGTTCCGTCTTTTTAAACCATGGACAAATGTTATTTTTGGGTAATTCATCACATAAGTTTCCTTATTGATTCTTCTATGTGAATTTTATTGGGAAAATACTACTTATGCAAATTAATCTTGCAAATTCAGTTTGAACAACTTTCAAATTTTATGTATCTATAAAGGCAACTCAAGGCTTATTTCTTAATTATCTCCTTGCCACTTCAGCTTGATGTTGACAGTGCGGTTGATTATTTTAAAGATTAACAGCTCATTTTTATTGATCGTTCAACATTGACTAAAATTCATGGGCATCTTTGGACAAATTTGAATCTATGGTGTGCTGGTGAAAAGATTTGTATGTCTCGCTAATGATTCCATGGCGTTTCATAGACTGTCGGAGATGGAAGGGCCCTTAAAGGTCATGTATTCCAACCCTTTGCTTGGATGCAGGGTGATTACAACTACCGCATCCCTGATAGATGGCTGTCCAACCCTTTAAAAAAAAAATAAAAAAATCTCCAGTGATGAAAAGCCTATAACTTCCTTAGGCAACATGTTCCATTGCCAAACAGCTCTTACTATTAAGTTTTTTCCTGATGTCTAACCAAAATCTCTTCCTGTAATTTGAGTCCATTTTTTCTAGTCTTGCCTTCTGTAGAAATGAAGAACAGTATCTTCCCATCTTTTTGGTGGGAGCTCTTTAGGTATTTGAAGATTGCTATCATGTCTTCCCTTAATCAACCTTGCTAGACTAAACCTACCCAGTTCCTTCAACCATTCCTTATATGACTTGCTTTCCAGATCCTTTATCATATTTGTGCTCTCCTTTGAACCTGCTTCAATTTATCAATGTTGTTGTTAAAATGAGGAACTCGGAAGTAGACACACTACCCCAGGTGAGGTCTGATCAGTGCTGAACAGATGGAGTTCCTCGCTAGATGGAGCTGGTGAAAAGCACTCCCGGCCACTGCCGCAACCTGACAGTTCAGGCACAACAGGGGATTCAGAAGCACACCATGACTGCAAACCTGAGTAACCAGAGGGGGGGCAGACCCTGTCAATAACAGGAGTCCCAATCCTCTCCCAAGTCACAAGACCAGCCCACCATCATCACTTCAGTCTTGTCAGGGGTCAGTCTCAATCAACTCGCCCTCATTCAGTCCCTAACAACTGCCAGACATTGGGTAAGCACCGAGACTGCAGGACCAGGGTTGGATGAAAAAGAGAGGTAGAGCTGGATGTCGTCAGCATACTGATGACACTTCACACAAAACCTCTGAATGATCTTGCCCAGCAGCCTCATATACATGTTGAAAAAGAGGGGAGACAAGATGGAATCCTGTGGGACCCAACAGAGGAGGTTGCAAGGAGATGATGAGCAATCGTCCATCACCACCCGCTAAGGCCTCCCCAACAGGAATAAACAGAATCAGTTGAGTAATCCCATGCACTCCCACCAGGTCCTGCAGTCATATCGACACCACCACGTAATAATGGTGTCAGAGGCTGCTAGAAAGGTCTAACAAAATCAGCAGGGTACAGTTCCCTTTGCCATTCTCCAGAAACCGATCATCGACCAAGGCTACAAGCGCAGTCTCCGTGCCATACCTAGGATGAAAGCCTGACTGAAATGGGTGGTGATTAGTGATTATAGTGTTGGTGTTAATCACAGAAAATGTAATTAATCAAAAAACGCACTGAAAAAGCAACAAAATGACTGAGACTCCTTTTGGTGTTTTGCAACTATCTAAGTTACCAAAAGACAATCACAGCAAGGGTAGAATCTTTAATAGTTGTCTCATGTTTATCATCCCCATAAGCAAAAACCTTGAAATGTGAGACGTGTAGTAATTGCTTACAATTAGGCAGGAATATTCTGTAGAAAATAATCTCTAAACATGAACAATTTAGTTGCTGTTAGAATTAGACTCTAGTTATTAGATTATTATACTCTAAGCGTGCAAAAAATTGCTAAATTGCTGCACCTTTATCTAAGCTTGAGGTTTGATTTTATTCCCCAAGTTTGAAATAGTATGCAACATGGCAGCCTTTTGTTATGTTCTATAAACTAAGTAACCACTATGGATTAAACACCGTTAAACTGCCTAAATATTTCATTTTGACTGTAGTATTTTTTCCTTCCAGAATATCTTAAAGTAAGGTCCCATGACCCTGAAGAAGCTATTAGACATGATGTTATTGTATCCATAGTTACTGCTGCTAAGAAAGATCTTTTGCTTGTCAATGATCATCTACTTAATTTTGTGAGAGAACGAACACTGGACAAACGGGTAAGAGATGATATCGATTAATGCTTATATTGGTTAGTCATAATTTTAGTCTTGCATATCTTAAATTTCAGCATTCTTTTTTGTCCGCCTAAAACAGCTTGCTTTAAAAATAACTAATGTTCATTTGAACAGATTCCTCAAAATTATGAAATTCAGCTATGAACTACACATGATTTGTTATACAGGTGGTATGGAAATTTTGACTGATTGCTCAATGCGTCTCTTGAGGCTCCGAGGATATCCCATTGAACAACCCGTCCTGAAGATGTTCTGTTGCAGCTATCACACTTGCCGCAGAAGAGACCTGCATTCTCTATAGAGCAGCAGTGATAGGTCCCAGATTTAGCCAGAATGGTTGTCTTTAATGAGGCATCCCCTTGCTTAGAGACTTGACTTTCTTGTTTAGTGCTTAGTTTTCATATGTAGAGATCAGGAATTGAACCATGTTCTTCTTTGTAGAACTGTGTGTGGTTTGAGTCTTTTTATATAACCACTTGATTGGTATTTTATATATCGCTCATAATGTGACATTGTTATATTTGTTAAAACTTAAAGAGTTAAAACAACTTCATTTTAGCCATGCATCTTTATTTAATATACCATTAAGATTGTAGTCATGCACTCAAACTAGAATGAACAGGTGGGAAGGCGCAAACTTTACCAACTACCATTTTGTCCTTCCTGATTTTTTTTTTTCATTTGGTGACATGCTTTCCCCTTATGCAGCTATAAGATAATGGTAGGTACGTAGTATGGTTCCTTCAGGAAAAATGTTTTAAATATTGGAAATATTATGAAAGTGAAGTGTGGAGTGGAAGGCGGCTGATCCCTGCCCCTGAGTACCTGGGGACATACAGAGGGGCAGCCACAGTGTGTCCCCATGCTCAGGACTCCTCGGGAAGAGGAATACACACACCCCGATTGAACTTTCCTCACCTGCCAACTGCTGCATGGCCCTCAACCACCTCCGAGTACCCCCAAGGAAGTGTTACTGTAGTTGGGAAAGCAGATGACTTGTACCACCGTGACCCCATAGGGAGAGAATGGTCCACAAAGAGCCCCTGGGGGAAAGGTTTGCCTCATCGCTCAGCACGTCGGAGGAACTAAGACACAGCTGAATCCTCCTCCCACTTCCCAAGCTTAGACAGATCTCCCAGAAGAGTTTCTCGAGCATTAGCCTGTTCTAAAAAAGCTCAGAGTCACCCTTTCTGCCTCCCTTCCTTTTCCCAGGCAGGAAGGGGGTCTATAGGAGAAGGGGTAGTGAAGGGAACCATAAGAGGACTCACAGGAGTCCCACCTCTTCTCCCAAGGGGAAAAGATCTAGTAACACTCCCATAAGAGCCACCAGAAGTAGGAGAAAAGGCTTAGTCTCTTTCTCCTGCTCCTCCAGACCTTTCTTGTGTTCCACAAGGAGGAAAATGAGTTGACAGGGCCTAAATCAGCCGGAGGAGCTTAGTGAGGCTAGTCTTTTTTTTTTTTTTTTTTTTTAAAGTTGATTTCTTTGACTGACTACTAGGTAAGTTAGCATCTGTTGTAGAGTTATCTCATCTACAATCTACTTTTCAGGATCTGGGTTGTTTAACTGGCAGTAAGAAGACTTTCCTTGAGAAGGCCCTAAGTTATCAAACTTGCCTTCATTCCATGTGAAGGCATTTAAGGCAGAGGGAGATGAGCCTGTGAAGTTTAAGGGTCTTCATAAATTTATTAGATACTTAATACGCCATGCTATATTTAGAAAAACATTGAGACCTCTAGACTTGTGTCTCTGCAGCTGCCTCTAGCTTTCCCAGTGGGGGCTAATAACCTTGTCTTCTAGTAGCCTGACTTCTAAGAAGTCAAAAGTTGGTTTCAAAAAGGTCTCCGTGGTTACTGCCTTTGCTATAGTGAGATCCCAGCTGAGTGCCCTGAGTGATGGCTACCAATGTTGTCTCAAGATGCATGGTGTGGCCATGGTCCTGGAAGGCGCATATCTATGCTAAATTCATACTGGAAGGGCTCCTTAATAGGAAGGTGAAGGGAAGCTCTTCAGTGACGTGAGGGAGAAGGCACAGTGCCCCAGAAAAGAAAAGGCCCTTCAAATCTTGGTCTCGGGGGCAAGTCCAGAGGTTCCTTTCACTCTTTCATCCTTTTAAATGCTACCCTTAGTGAAAGCTGCACTACAGCATTTAGGTGGCAGAAACAAGGACCTAACTCCCACTGGATTTAGGAGTTCCATTTGAACAAGGAATCTAAACCAGATGAGTCTTCAGCATAATTGGAGGCCTCCCCACCTCCAACGACAGAAGAATAAGGGGGCATCTAGTCTTTTGCACCCCAATGGAAATAGTCTACCTACAACGCCTGGGGAATGAGACAGTGTTTTAGGACTTCGCCGTACAATTTGAAAGGCTGCCCAAGGACAGGTTCTTCACCTCAACAAAATCAAGAGATCGAATCAAATACAAATATGCCATACAGACGTTTGAGCACCTCATTGACAGGGGGCATTGAGCTAGGTTTCTGCTGCTCTGGTGTATATGCAAGGACCCATATTCACTGCACTGTGATGAATCCGTGTCGGCTGTGCTCTGCAGT
The DNA here is from genome assembly GCA_003113815.1 of Sphenodon punctatus. Lineage (NCBI taxonomy): Eukaryota > Metazoa > Chordata > Lepidosauria > Sphenodontia > Sphenodontidae > Sphenodon > Sphenodon punctatus. Next base: position 1,066,219 of record QEPC01010235.1, read on the forward strand.
GATAAAATGATTAGATTTAATTGCATTTTAACCCTCTCCAGTTTGAAAAACACACTATGATGGAAAGCCTGGTGTTCTTCACCTCTTCCGTCCGATGGCCCTCGCTATCACCGCTGCCACTGCCCAGGCATGCAGGTATCTGTCTGGGTCAGAAAGGGTAACTCCCCAGCTGGTTCATCTCTGCTGCTGCTTTCTCTCAGTATTTGTCTCCCTTTCCTCGAAGTTAGTGTAGCCTGGTGTGGCTGTTGTGCAAGACAACAAGTTTTTTTAATTTTAAGAACTACTACTTTATTTAATTTCTAGGATAATGAAAGAGGAAGTGCTGTAACTCTCTCAGCAAGGTTAATGGAGGTGACGCTAACATGACGACAACAGCCCCCACCTTGTAGCCAGTCTCTCCCTGCCTTCCAGATCCTTGTTCTGGCTGCTTTCTTAGCTTCTTTAAGTCTCCTGCTTTTACAGCTGGTGGTCTGTTCCCTTTCACATACCCTTCAGCAGGACAGACCCTAAGCCCTTAATACAGATGGTCTCTCCCCTCAGCTCCTATTCATTGGTCCCTTCTCCAGTCTGAGCTTTAGGCAGAGCTGCCCTCTGGAGCTGCCTCCTGGCTCCAACCACCTGTAAATCTCCCCTTCACTACCCCTCACCAGCCTCTAACTGCCTTTGCCCCAGAACCCTTGTCCTTTTTAAATCACTTGACTACTTCCTTTACCAGGCTGGCTGGGTGAACCATGTTAGAACACCTGCCTCAGTTGAAGTTGTTGGATCTGATTTACTGCTTAACCCAGAAGTGTGTGTATCTCACCCCACACTGTATTAATAGAGTATTATGGTATAAGTCCCCCCAATTAAGTCATAGTTGAAAAAATAAATACATGCAATTGAGTCGAAAATGACTCCAGTTTAATGTAATGTAAATACTTTAAATTTTATTAAGGGTTATTGTTTGCGGTACAGAAATACAACACTACCACACAAAGATACTTTGGGTCAATAGCACCCACAATGTTAACATTCACATCCCAAAGTGATGGTACTGGGGGTTGACTTGACCTCCCATTTTTTGAACACAAGATGTAAAGAAAGTGCAAAAGTAACAATAATTGGGGATAGAAATGACCCTACATACCTACTGGTGCATTATTTTAAAACACAAAACTACAAGTAGGTATGATGAAAAGAACAGTATTAAATGTTAACTGCTGTGTAAACCTAAACCAAAAATGAAGCTGGTAAGTGGGAGTTTTCACCTTGGGGAGTAATTGGCCCCAATGGCTTTGTAGTGAGATTTTTCTGTGTACACAGAAAATAACAGTTACGAAAATGACTAAATGTTAAATTGTTGCCTTTATCCTACTTTGAGAGCATTTAATGTAAAGAACAAATTCTGGTTTAAGCATTTTAAAAAATGCTATTCTTACAGTATATGTTTGGGGTGAATATGACCCGAGTACCCTAGGCGTGTAGTGCTTTCATTTTCCCATTCATTACAATTGGGGAATTACTGCTTTAGTGGAATTGTCAAGATCTTTTAACACCCCCCCCCCCCCCCAATGACAACTGTGCAGCAGAGGATGGGGAGCAGGCGGGGAGGCATGAGCCAATGCAGGATAATTGATGCCATTACTGTTGAGGAATACTTGGAGTATGAAGTGGTACAGGTTTGCTTTAAAAGTTGTTTATTTTTTGTACCCCTTTCAGGCCAGATTGACCCCAAAATCCATGGGAGGGTTAGACACCTTTGTTTTTAAGATAGCAGCTGTAGCAGCTGAGCTATGCTGTGCTGAGGTAATTGGAGGATTAGCTTTAATCAGGTCCTTCGTTGTTGCCCTGGAGAGAGAGGCTCTGCTTGGAAATAGTGGCTCTCTTCCTCTCACTGTTCGCTGCTGGAAGAAATGGGACACATCAGCCTAGGAGGCAGCAGGTGGCAATAGGCAGGGGGCAGGGCCAGATGTGCTTCACTGACTCAGCCTGCGACTGACTGTTGTGCTTGAGTCAGAGAGTGCAACTGCACTTGTTGGTATTGGCAGCCCCCAGTAAGGTTTTTTTGGGGGTGCGTGGATGGTTAGGGGATGCAAGAGGGTATGGGGGCCCAAGGGGGCAGTGCCAACCAGAGTCCCTATGTGCAGGCCTCCCCTGCAACTCCTTCTCTGAGGAGAGCAGCTCTTGTGTCACCTGAATCCTGACTGTTTCTTTGTAGATAGAGGACAGGGGGCAGGAGCAGGGGTAGCCTTTATGTAGTGAGCAGGGTTTTTTGGTGAGACAGGTAGGGAGGGGGGTATTTTGTCTGGTGAGGAGAGGGTTTTGCTGGGGTATGTGGAGGGAGGGGACTGTTGTTGTTCCAGGAATGTGTGTTGTGGGGTGTTGCCTGTTTTTGCAGATCAGGTGTATGTGGCGCTGTGTTGCTAAGGTAGTATAGGGTTGGGGGCAAAGGAAGTGTGTTCCTCTGTAACTGCATCTTGGAAAGTAAATTTTACATAACTATGCAAATTTTACGTTTTCAATGAATTTGCTTCTCATGTTGCAGCTTGTAGAAACTGAACCATGAGTGCCAAAGGCCACCTAATAAAACTTTAAACTCAAATAAAGGATCTTTAATTTCCTGGACATCCTGAAATAATTAATGAACTATGGGAATGATCAGGACTTAGTACAGCCTTACAAAGGGAGGCAGGGCTGACCCAAGGCATGTGCGACCTGTGTGGTCGCACTGTGCCTGAGGTCGGGTGATAGCCCATACCCACTTGTTGCTCTCTCCCTCCCATGTGAGGACAGCACCCCGATGTTGCTGGCTCAGCTGCTGCAGGGGCAGCTTCTACGGTGTAAATAACTTCCCGTGCTCACAGTGGGGGTGGGGGCTGGCTGCCTTTTTCCTATTCTTGCATGCGTTTTGTCCAGATCTTGGATATGGTGATAGTGAATGGGTGGGTAAGGGGTCATAGAGAGGGAAATTTCACCTTCCACTCGTATAATGGCTCCAGTATAATAGATTACTTTATGGTATCCCGCTTGGCTTTTGATTGTATTACAAGTTTGTATGTCTTTCCAAGCCAGACACATGGCATTGCCCACTAGAATTAAGGGTGGATGCCAAGCTGGGACCTGGAGGGCTTCCCACGCAACAGTCCCCTTCTAAGGAAGGTAGGATGTGTGAGAGACGAAAACCCTTGGAGGAGATGTTGGTGGCTTTTGGGAGGTTTATGGAGCTACCAGAGCTCATGCACCTCTGTGGAGAAATTGCCCTGTTGGGCCAGGGGGTGTTGAAGGAATACAGTAAACTTGTGGGGCGATTGGAGTCAGAGTTGACCTATACCGTTATCTCTAGGAAGAATGGCTCGAAGAATTCAAGGCCCTGGTTTGATGCAGAGTGTGGGTCATTAAGGTCATTGCTGAGGCGCCTGGCGAGGAAACTTAGGAAATCTCCAGACAGGGTGGTAAGGGAGCAGATTCAGGTGGTCCCGAAAGACTATAGGAAACTGTTGGCAGCAAAGAGATTGGCCTTTCAACAGACATGCTGGGCGGAATTGCATAAAGCGGTGGTTACAAAAGATAACATCAAATTTTGGAAGATGATCCGCTCCGCCCAGATGGCTGACAGAACAACTGGAACGTACTCAATTGTACTGCAGGAGTGGGAACAGTTCTATAGCAAATTATTTGCTTGTGTTGCCCCAAACTTGAAATCGATATATATTGGCCCTGTAGATAGACTCCAGGGTTGGCCCCCGGTCAGGGAGGAGGAGGTCAAGATTTTGATATCTACTCTCAAGGGAGGTAAGGCCCCCGGGTCAGATCAAGTTCCAGCAGAAATTTTGAAGGCACATGCAGATTGGTGGGCCGGGGTCTTGGCCCCCCTTTTTACGTTTATTAACAACACAGGCGAGGTGCCAGACTCGTGGCTTAAGAGTATCTTGATTCCAATCTATAAGGCGGGCGACCCCTTATGTCCATGTAATTACCGACCAATCAGTTTACTCCGCATTATAGGGAAACTATACACCAAGTTTTTGCTGACCAAGTTAAAAATGTGGATGCAGGAAGAGCATATATTGGAACTGAAACAGGCGGGATTCTGTGAAGGCAGGGCAACCATGGATCACATCATGGTTTTAGCTGCCCTATTGAGGAAATATGTGGCCACCCAGGGGAAATTATATTTTTGCTTTGTGGACTTAGAGAAGGCCTTCGACTTGGTCAATAGAGAATGACTGTGGGACAAGTTGAGGGCCTCCTCTATTGACCCAAGATTGCTTTACTTGATAAAACTGCATAGGGGAAATTCCGTACAAGTGAGATATGGCGCGGGAGGTTTGCTCTCTAAGGCAATCCCTGTAACACGGGGAATCAGGCAGGGATGCCTGCTGGCCCCAGCCTTGTTGAATTTATATTTGAACAAGGTGGTCCAGCATATGAATTCGAGGGACACCCATGCGCTGTGGTTGGGAGATAGACGCCTCCCAATACTCCTGTATGCGGACGACACCGTGCTGATTTCACAGACGAAGGTGGGCCTCAGGAGACAGATGCTCCTTTTGGGGGAATTTTGTAAGGCTGAACTATTAAATATAAATCATTCTAAAACTAAGATCTTTATGGTGGAATCAAGGAAAAGCTCCAAGTTTCATTCTTGGTATTTAACTGGAGAACCCATCGAGCAAGTGAGTGCCTTTAAATATCTGGGGGTTATGTTTTCATCCGCACTGGGCTGGATGTGGGGCAGGTCAAATTACAAGCAAAAAAAACAGCTGCTGCAATCCTGAGATTTTTTTATGGACAGGGAGGAAGGCTGATTAAACCTGCATTAAAACTCTTTAGGGCCAAAGTGCTGAACCAGGCCCTATACACGGCCCCAGTTTGGTGCCTTGAGTTTTTGAATAAGCTTGAAGTCATCCAGAATGGTTTCCTGGCCTTTATTCTTGCTCTGCCAGGAGGGACTCCCCAGGCTCTCTTGAGAGCAGAGACTTGTATGTCCACTGTAAGGACAACTTTAATCTAGCTTGTGATAAACTACTGGATAAAGATAGTAACATCTCTGCCTGATGGGGGTTCGATATTGTCTTTATCTTACTGGAGGACTGGGTACGGTTGGCAGAACAGGAGGTTCACAAGCTGGGCTTCTCAAGGGAGGTGCTGAGGAGAGTCGGTATAAAGCCATTCAAGGGAATGGTGCAGCAGAGACTACGGGACCAGTCCTGCCAGCTAGAGGGATCTCTCTTGAAGGCCCAAAGGGTGGCCCCTGATTTTGTACCCTTTAATCATTGGCATTCAGGAGAGTTTTATTTGTTCAGCTGGACGGACCACACACGAAGAGTATTATTCACGGCGCCTGCGATGTTATACATTCGCATCGAGAGATCTGGAGGGGCGACAGAAAGGTATCCCCCATGAGCTAAGGTATTACGATCTTTGTGACAAGGGGACTCCAGACTCAGTATTGCACATTTTACTTCATTGTCCAGCTTTGGAAGGCCTTAGAGGGAAGCACTTGGGGAGGTTTCTTACCCAATTTTGGAAGGTCCCAGAATCTAAATTATTATCAATGCTGCTCAATCCAGCTGATGCAGATCTTACCAGGAAGGTGGCAGATTATGCATGGTGGGTCATGCGATTAAGTCGGAGGGAATGGGGATTTTACTAAGGAGGGTATTTTTTAGGGCTGGTGAGGAAAGAAGGATATAGGATTTGAAATCCACACTAGTGGCCAGAGGTCAGAAGAGGCTTAGGTGCTATGGTAGTCTGGGACTTGGCCGCCTTTGCCCGTATTTAGTAGATGCCAGCTGTAATATTTGTGCAAAATTGCATTGAATTTGTTGTACTGTATGTATTGAGTTTAGTTTTGTGTTACTTCTTCTAGGGCCATGGTTGCCCTAGAGGTTTTATCTAAGATTGAATATAAGGTTCTAAAAGAAGGGTATAAAGTTGGATTTATGCCCTGGTGTTAGCCTAGAGGCCGTTTATAAGACTGAATTGAAGGCCTCAGAGCCCAGCCATGGGCTGTACCTGGAAGCAATTGAGGTGTCCTCTAGGATTATTGTGTAAGGACCTTTTAGGACCGCCTGATAGTTTTATTAGTAGTGTTGGTATTACTATTTTAACATGTGTTGTGGTGTTCTTTATTTGTACTATATTGTAATAGCTTCGGCTACGCAATAAAATTTTTCTTCTTCTTCATTCTTGCATGCTGGGAAGTGTAGTCCCAGAATGCTGGTATAGGAAACTGGTTTTTTAGTTTGTTTCCAAGTCCAGCATGCATGCAAGGGAGGCGAGCAGGTGAAGGGGCAGGGGACGGCAGCACAGCTCAGTTCCTTCTCTTCCCCCCAGAGTGTAAGTATGTATTTGGATGAATGAGTGACTGTGTATGAGAGATTAGTAGAGAGAGAGAGAGGTGTGTGTGTGTGTGTGTCATGTGAGCAGAGAGAGGAGAGTGCATGTGATGAGTGAGAGAGAGGTGTGCACGTGTGATAGTGTTTGTGTGACTGCTTTCAGATCTCCCCCTCCCCCCACGCATATTCTGGCTGCGGGAGGGAATGCACAGCCAGAATATATGTGGGGATCGGGTGGTCAGAAAGCCAGCCCCCCCCCCCCCCC